>JAFJYI010000004.1:600000-985000 GCA_019022655.1 Acacia acuminata | reverse complement strand
TGTTTGAATATATACTGAAAGTACAGATTTTTTAGAATTGTCCAGTCGGTCTTCTCTTTATGATTTTAATGTATTAAAATTATCTTAACCTTATTGGTATAACAATTTTGCAGAAAATGGCCAATGTAAGGAGGAACCTATCAAGTATCCTATTGATGATTTATTGGTGCAGCCTAGTCCAAGGGATCCCGGTTTTGCTGATCGTCCTTCTCCATCGAGGGACTTCAATGTTCCAGTTCACTGTGTAGGGGATCTCTTAATGGTTTGGGATTTTTGTACTTCTTTTGGTAGGCTGTTGCACTTGTCACCCTACTCGCTGGAAGATTTCGAAAACTCTCTCTGCCACAAGGAAAGCAATGTGGTTCTTCTTGTGGAATCTCACGCAGCACTCTTGCGGGTGCTCATGAAAGACGATGGTTAGTATGCTTCAGCTGTACAGAAGAGAACGGAAGTTTAAGGTCAGCATCTCCCTTGTGTATATCTTTCTACTAGCAGTTATCACTTATCATTATATATTTTTTATGTTCCATTCACATGTTTCAAATGAAACTTTCCTTGCAACTTGTATTCTATGCAACTTATTTCTTTCATGTATTCATGATAACAGTATCTAATCCCATTTCATTTTCAGATTACAATGATTAAGTGGCAAGAATATTTATGCGATTTTCTAGAAATGATCAATTTTCCTGGATTACGGCAATTTGAAGCTACCATAAAAAGGGGACATTATGGCCTCATTGATATCAATGCTAAGCTAGAAATCTTGTGCGAATTGGTCAATCGAGTTCTTGAAACCTCCATTTTTAGGGAAAAGTTGGAGGAGGTTATTGAACAGCGGCTGGCACTTGGTGCTACTAGAAGAGGAGAAGCGCTAGAAGATGGTAGAAAAAGAAGAGAAGAGAAGGAACGGTTGAAAGTTGAGATTGAAAGCAATGAGAGTATGGATGGGCACTGTCAAACAAATGGAGCAACTGTGTCAACAAAAAATAATCACAGTAGACAGAACGGAGACATAGGAAAGAAAAGGAATGGCGAAAAGGAATCATCTAGGAATGAGGATGCTTTGGGTGGAAGGTTAGTGTTTATATTGTGAATTTGTGAACTGTAGTTGCGTGCTTTTCTTTTCAGTAGTTATTATGACAACCAACATAAGTTTTGTTCTAAATTTATGAGCATTATGGATAAGCATTCAAATGGTGCATCCAAAAAGTCCTCTAAGAAACTGAGTTTAGAACTGAAAGAACCAGCAGAAAATGGAAATGAATCATCCAGAAAGGAATCGCAGAAGCAATTAAATGTGGAGAAGGATCCATCAGATAAGAATAGTATAGAACAGAGGGTGCAGCCTATATCCATGGTTATTTATTTATTTATCTTGTTTCCCCATTGAACTTCTAATGATCCTGTTTGTTGCACAGAGAGAGTATTTTGAGCGAGAGATGGAAAAACAATTTGTTCGTACGAGTCCCTTAGGTAAAGACAGGCATTATAACAGGTATTGGTGGTTTCGTCGTCATGGGAGGATATTTGTAGAAAGTTCTTATTCCAAGGAGTGGGGCTACTACAGCAGCAAGGAAGAGGTATTAAATTCAAATGGCTAGCTATATTTGCTTTTCCTTTATGCATGAGACTCTTAACTTTTTATTGGTATGCTTGAATAGCTTGACGCATTGATGAAGACACTAAATCGCAAGGGTGTGCGGGAAAGAGCATTGCAAAATCAACTGGAAAAATATTATAGTAGAATATGGTGAGTTAGATTTGTTTTCTTCTTGAAGATTTTAATGGAGTGCCGGTAGAACAATTCTCAGTCCTTGGTTCCATTCCCGTAGCGGAATATGATGACCTGAACCTAAGTAGAAGCCTTCAATTTAGACTTTTCTCCCAATCGTACACTTTTTATAAAGCCTTCAATTGAAGATTTTTTTAACAAAGGAACACCCTTGTTTTTGTTTAGTTAAAGCTTCTAATAAGTGATTTTTTTTTTTTTTTATTTGGAATAAAAAAGGCAAAATAAAAGCTTGGAGCTTACACTACTATTAAGTAATTTATTGTAGAATGATCTCCAAAATGAGCTGATATTTGGGAGTCGTTGACCTTGGCTTGAAAAAAAAAATCATTCGTTAGAAACTGTTATCAGTAACTTTGATTAATTTAGCATTTTAAAATATTGAATCTGGCGAAACCCGTGTTGCCAAGTCAGGTTTTCATCTTCTAGTGATGACTTATAAACTTCCAATGTTCCATTGGATATACTTTTCAACGTTATCAATACATTTTTGTATACCTTAGTTTTTCTTATCAGTTAATGTTATTTATATTCCATGCCTATAGTACGGAACTTCAGAAGAGATCCAAGAAACAGACACAGAAGATGTTGTAAACATGAGTAAATGTGTGGGTGTGTCAAAGAAACAAGTCCCACATTACCTGATCCTAAAAGGAAAAAGATAGGTTCCAAAACTGCTGATTGTATGTTTATTGGTTATGCCCAACAAAGTCCTGCATATCGGTTTCTAGTCTTAAAAAGTGAAATTTTAGAACATAATACAATTATTGAAACTAAAGATGCAGAATTTTTTGAAAGGATTTTCCCTTTAAAAGTTGAGCATATTCCTAAGAGAATTGAACAATTTCTGAACAAAACTCAAATGAAGATATAGTTGAAAACCTACGAAGGAGTAAAAGACAAAGAAAAGAAACCTCTTTTGGAGATGATTTCTATACATATTTAGTAGAAGGTGAACCTATGAATTATTATGAAGCTATCTCTTCTATAGATGCAAAGTTTTGGGAAAAAGCTATTAAAAACCGAAATAGATTCTTTGAATCAAAACAAAACTTGGGTTTTAGTAGACTTGCCTTTAGGAGCAAAACCTATTGGATGTAAATGGGTGTTTAGGAAAAAATATTTTCCCGATGGTTCGATAGACAAATATAAAGCTAGATTAGTAGCCAAAGGTTTTACCCAAAGGAAAATATTGATTACTTTGATACGTTTTTTTACCGTAACCAGGATTTCCTCTATTAGAGTCTTAATTGCATTAGCTTCTATTCATAATCTTGTTATACATCAAATGGATGTGAAAACAAAATGCTTCTAAATGGTGAATTAGAAGAGGAAATTTATATGGTTCAACCCGGGAAGGGTGTATCATTCCAGGGCAAGAAAACAAAGTTTGCAAGTTAGTTAAGTCATTGTATGGTTTGAAGCAAGCACCTAAACAAAGGGCATGAGAAATTAGATCAAGTTTTGATAAGTGGTGGTTTCTCTACTTTTGAAGTAGAAAGATGTGTTTATATAAAAGTTGTGAATAATGATTGTGTGATTATTTGTTTATATGTGGATGATATGCTTATCTTTGGTACTAGTTTAAATATTGTGCTTGAAACAAAAGGGTTTCTTGCTTCAAATTTTGATATGAAAGATCTTGGAGAAGCAAAGGTAATATTGGGTGTAGAAATCATAAGGAATGAACGTGGTATTCAACTTTCTCAAGAACACTATGTTGAGAAAATTCGAGAAAGTTTGAACAGTTTAATGAAGATCCTTTAAGTACTCCTTATGATAGCAAAGTGTACATCTCACAAAACATGAAGGAGATCCAATAGCTCAATCTAAATATGCACAAATCATTGGGAGTTTGTTGCATTTGATGAATTACACAAGACCGGACATAGCATATGCTTGTGTGTAGATTGAGCAGTATACTCACGCCTGCAAGAAACATTGGGAGGCTCTCATAAGATTATTACGATACTTGAGAGGTACCATGAATTATGGAATACAAAGATAGTGGGTATCCCGTATTAGAAGGGTACAAATGATGCTAACTGGATTTCGGATTCGGACGAAACAAAATCCACTAGTGGCTATGTCTTTATTCTTGGTGGTGGTGCAGTCACATGGAAATCAGCCAAGCAAAACTTAATAGCACCGTCCACAAGGGATTCTGAGTTTATTGCTATGGAGTTGGCTGGTACTGAGGCTGAGTGGTTGAAAAACTTCTTAGCAAATATCCCACTAGGTGACAAACCAACACCATCAGTGTCGTTGCATTGTGATAATAAAGCGGCAATAGCCACAAAGAAAGAACAAAACCTTCAATGGTAAGAGTAGACACATACGATTGAGACATAATATTATAAGGCAAACTGCTAAAGGATGGTGTTATCTCAATTGATTATGTAAAGTCGAAATGAACTTGGCGGATCCGTTAACAAAACCCCTTGGGAAGAAAATGATTGTTGAAACGTCGAGAGGAATGGGACTAAAGCCTACATATAATTGACAGTGATGGCAACCCAACCTTTGTGATTGGTGATCCCATGAAGAAGGTTCAATGGGTAAGAACAAGTTGTTCGTCAATTTCGACTAGCACGAAAATTATTTGTCCCTTCCTATGACAATGAGAAAGTGCTAGAATGCATGTTTTGAGGGTGAGCAAAGCTCTTAATGATTTCATAGTCTTACATGACGGTGTACTTAGTGCAGGTACACTTACATGAAATCACCTCTACGAATGTGGAGTGTGGCCGCTCCTATGAGATCGTGGCGAATCTCTAGAGCATTCGTTATGCACCAGGCACGCGCATGGCCGTCATAACGCGCAAAATCGTTGATTAACAGCGAAATGTTAGGATATAATCTGACCATTAATGCCTCTAATACACACCAAGATTTGTTAGTTCATAGAAGCATGCTTCACTAACATATCTCAGTGCATTAAGTATTATTGGTCTAGGTCTCGTTCATAGTTCTAAGGACCACCGATACAATGGTTATAGTCCTGGGTAACACAAATGGGTTTCTTTGACACATGTGGGGGATTGTTGTAAACATGAGTAAATGTGTGGGTGTGTCAAAGAAACAAGTCCCACATTGCTTGGGGAAAGGAGAGTACTAGCCTATATATAGAGTAATATGATATTGGGCTTGTAAAGAGGCTTAGAGGAGTAGTGGGCTCGCGCACACAACAATGGGCCACCAAGAGGCAAACGCAAAGGGAAATCCGGCGATTTCCCCCCGCGCGTGAGTAATATATGACACCAAAGACTTTTGTGAAAATATTTTTGCTCCCGAAATATTATTTTAGTTTACTAAAATAATAATAATAATAATTTATTTTAAGAGGCTTACCCGGAAAGGCTCTATTTTTGGGGTTTAAAAGTTGGGAACCCTTCGTGACCGCGCAACGAGCGTCTATCCGCACGAATTACCGTTGTCACCGAATAGACTCGCCTTCTCCACTCGGTGTGTCATTGGGTCATGAGGGACGTGTCGTCCGAATGGTTTCGCGTCCGTTGGCTCAATGCAGACGGTGTTTATAAAAGGAATTCGAACGAAGTGCTCGCATGAATATATCCAATCTTCTCTCCTCTCGCCTATTTTAATTGCCGCGATTACCATTACCTTCCGCCGTTCGCAGCCTTGCCATATAGCAAGACGGGTCCGTTTAATCTGGGAGTACCGCTTCCGGTTTGCCGGTGGTTGCGGAATAACTCTATAGGACAAATGCGTTTCTGCACGCGACTCAGATCACTTATACCGTTCCTGTTCCAGATTGCTCGTAATTTTTACTACAGAAGATTGCACTAGATGAGTCTGTGCTTCGAAGGTCTACCCGTGTCCGTGCACCACCTAGAGAAAATCCTGCCAATGCTTTCCTCAAATATGTTAACAAGTGGAAGGAAGAGTAGGTGTTGCTTGGAGGCTTTACATCTGTTAGGTTTAGCTTTTCAGATTGATGAAAGCTGGAACGTTCTGCGCCGAGCGTCTTTTACTTTGTTTCTCTTGTGATTATGATTACAGTCTTGTAAGATTCAATTTCCCCAATATTTGTCGTCTTAATGCCTTATGATTCATCTAAAATTCGATAGAAATTACAAATATTGAGGGTCAAGTGAAAGGTACGTGATTATGGTCAAAATTTCTTTTTGCCAAGTGAGGGTATGCTTTGTCCAATTTTTTGTTTGAGCCAAATTCTGTCAGATGTAAACAACCCAATGGGTGCGTTTTTTAAATGGTGTTGTTTAATACGGACTGTAGAATTCACAGATATATAAATTTGAGAAATAAATCTTGTTGGTAATTTTGTAAACAACTTTAATAAATTATACTAGCTCGAATTCTTAATATAAGACCTAGTTGACTGGCAAAGATTTGCCGTAATCTCCCAAAATAACCAGATTAGAAGTGGTTTTGCAATATAATGTAACCTGGGTCGTTTCCCCGATGAATTCGCAGCGGGTTCAATTCGAACAGCAATGAAACAGTAAAATGGGGGTTTTGTTTTGATTCAAACAGAATAAAACGAAATAACAAAAACAGAACGAAATAAACACAAATTAAACAGATAAACAGAAGATTAACCCAGGATTTTGAATTCCACCACTTTCCTTCCTTGGACGAAAACAGATTTCAAACAAACTCGATTGATTCGGACGAATCGAAATCTCGCGTTTGTCTAGAGAATCCCTCAACTAGACGATCGCCTAGCGTTTATTTGAACAGTGGCGTGTCACTGTGGGATCGCACAGCAAGCACTTAAACCTAGTTCAAACTCGATCCTTGGGATATCTCAATCTGGACATTAAATCTAACACTCAGTCCGAAAGTAAATCGAATCCGAAATTACAAAACAAAAACGAATTTGTTACCGTTAAGAACGAGTCCTCTGGATAGTGGAATCCTCAATCCATGAGTCAATCACGAACTTAGCCCATCATGGTTATGCAGAACGAAAATCGAGAAGAAATGAAGAAGTTCATCACAAACACGAAGAACACGAAGAACAATTGAGAGAATTTAGAAACTCCTATTTTGATCCACAAAAATCTAAAAACGTGAATGACTGAATGTTTGTAGCTGCCATCTAACTTAAAGTTAACCTAAAAATGGAAATGGGTTCAGCCCAAAACGAAAATAAAATAAAATTGGGCTTTAGTTACAAAATTCGAGCCCAAATAAAATCCAAAAATACATATAACTTTGGCTCCAAAATCGACCGCCCTCTTGACCGAATTTGCTCTTCATGTCTTCATAACAATTGTAGCTCTCTGAATCATATGAAATATGAAACAAAAATGAGGCAAATCCGATGTCTGGTTCAAGAGTTATGGTGAAAATAGTGAAGCAATGTAAAACTGGAATTTTATTATTAAAAATGGCTAAAACATAATAAAATGGCCCAAAGCCCAAATAAGTATAAAAGCCATTATTTATTAACTAAAGAGTCCTAAATTATTAATCAATAGATAAAAAGAAGTGTATGAAATATTAAATTATCAAATTCCCCAATCTTTTTGCATTCCCGAGCAAAATTCAAAGAAAAAGACCTAAAGGAGAACTCTTCTTTCCTAACAATTGCTAACAATGCAAAAATTGAACAAGGGACACAAAGCTCCAAAAGATCAATCAATCAAGACCACAATCCTTTCATCTCAAATTACAATTCATGGTAATCTCAATCAATGATGCTAATCACAAAAGATGGTCTCTCAAATGATGCACTCAATAAATCAATCTCTCAAGTGTTTAAGGTAAATAAATGTATCGCTCAAATTCTACTCAATAAAATTGTTTTACCATAAGCTTGCTCAATTTCTACGTCTCCACTACTCATAACCCATGCATGCACAAATCAAGAGAGCTTGTTATGAAAGGTTGTAATGGGGTTAGGGTGAAGGTAGGTAATAGTATGGAATGAGAAGCTAAGCACCAAAGAAATTAAAAAGAACACTAATTAACACAATCATTCTCTATGTAAGAAAATTTTTATTTTACTTATATATCTCCTTTCTTTCTATGTATTTTCTTTCTTTATTTCTTTTTTTTTCCTTTTTTTTCTTTTCTTTTTCTTTTGTTCTTTTTTTTCTCTTTTTTTTCTTTCTTTCTTTCTTTTTCTTTTCTTTTTTTTTTTTTTTTTTTGTTGTTGAAAATGAAACTATACTATATACATAATCACAATGACAAAAGCAAACATCCCCCCACACTTAAATTGTTGCACTCCCGAGCAACCCCCACACTTAACACAAAACCAAGGTGAAACCAATGCTCAATAAATTTTCAAGGTGCGGAATAAAATGGTTTTACGCTTAGGCTTGTAATGTGGCTTAGAAAAGAATGAGTCAAAAAGACACAAAGGGCTAGCAAAGGGATCATAATGCAAGGGAAAGGCTATTTGGCCAAAGTAGGGAAAATAAAAGAAAGAAAACAAGCTTCCATCATACTTATGCACGTAAGTGAAAAATGTAGTTTCAAAAAGAAAAGGAGCAAGTTCTAGAGAACACAAATCATGAGTAGATGCACACATGAAAGAAAGAATGGCAAAAGATGAATTCCATTTATGCAGGCCCAAAACCTCACAAGGTCAACACCAACTTAAGCAACCAACATCACCAAATCAACTACTAAGACATGTAATCGAAGAGTCAAGAACGGTAGACCCAACAGAATGATCCTTTAAAACCAAAATGTCCTAATTTATAATATGTAGCAATCATAGAATGAGAGACTGTATTTATTTTCAAAAAGCAAAGTAGAAAAAGGAAAAACAAATAGAAGGAAGAGGGAGAAAGAAGAATACTCCCCAAGGGGTTTATGAAGGATAAGTGGCATCAATGAGGAGAATCTCTGCTTCCTCATGCTGCTGCTGGGATCCCTCATGAAATGGCTTGAGGCGATGCCCATTGACCTTAAAGGTGCTTCCTGTGGGTAGATCACATAGCTCAACAGCACCAAATGGAAAAATGTTAGTGATCACAAAAGGGCCATCCCATCTAGATCGAAGCTTACCAGGCATAAACTTCAAACGGGAGTTAAACAGAAGAACTTTCTAGCCCATAGAAAATTCTTTCCTCAGAATATGCTTATCATGGAATGCCTTAGTCTTTTCCTTGTATAACCGCGAGCTCTCATAGGCATCCAATCTAAGCTCATCCAACTCTTGCAATTGTAGCTTCCGCTCCATCCTAGACTTAGCCAAATCCATGTTACACTGCTTAATGGCCCAATAGGCTTGATGCTCCAACTCAACCGGAAGATGACATGTCTTACCAAAGACAAGCCGATAGGGAGACATCCCAATCGGGGTCTTGTAGGCAGTACGATATGCCCACAAAGCATCCTCTAATTGCTTACTCCAATCTTTCCGGGTAGAGTTAACAGTCTTCTGAAGAATTTGCTTAATCTCTCTATTTGAGACTTCAGCTTGACCGTTGGTCCGAGGATGGTATCTTTGTGGAGACCTTGTGAAGCACTCCATACTTGCGTAACAAGGCACCCATGCTTCGGTTGCAAAAATGGGGGCCCTGGTAACTGATAATAGCTCTAGGAATGCCAAACCTACAGAAAATGTTAGACCGAACAAAATCCACCACCACATAAGAATCATTAGTCCGGGTGACTTTCGTCTCAACCCATTTCGAGACATAATCAACAGCTAGCAGTATGTAAGTATAACCATATGAAGCAGGAAATGGACCCATAAAATCAATACCCCATACATCAAAGATCTCACAAAACAATATAGGGTTCTGGGGCATCTCATGCCTACAGGAAATACTCCCTGCTCTCTGACAGTTATCACATGACTTACAAAACAGATGAGAATCATGAAACAAGGAAGGCCAAAATAATCCACTGTTTAACACTTTCCTAGTAGTCCTTTGTGGTCCAAAGTGACCACCACAGGCAGAAGCATGAGCAAAATGCAATATAGAGTGAAACTCATGATCAGGCACACATCTCCTAACTACTTGGTCACTACAAAATTTCCACAAATAAGGGTCATCCCAAACATAATATTTAGATTCACTCTTTAATATAAGGGTTTGGGCCCTAGTGGAATCAACAAGTAAAACACCAGCTACCAAGTAGTTAACCAGATCAGCATACCATGGAAGCTTACCTTGCAGCTGTAAAAGCTGCTCATCAGGGAAATCATCCCGAATAGAAGAGGGGTGAGAAGGAGAATGGGTGATGCGACTCAAGTGGTCAGCTACCCAATTTTGTGCTCCACTTCGGTCTCGAATCTCAACATCGAACTCTTGGAGCAATAGCATCCACCAGATGAGTCGTGGCTTAGTATCTGCCTTTTTAAATAGAAATTTCAAAGCCGCATGGTCAGAGAAAACAACTACTCTACTTGCTAGCAGATATGACCTAAACTTATCAAAAGCAAATACAATAGCCAACAACTCTTTCTCAATAGTGGTGTAATTAGATTGGGCAGGATCCAAAGTCTTGGAGGCATATGCAAAGACATGAGATGCTCTGTCTACCCGCTGTGCCAAGATAGCACCAACTGCATAGTTGGAAGCATCACACATCAACTCGAAGGGGAGGCACCAATCAGGGGGGTGGATCACTGGAGCTATAGTCAGGCAACGCTTCAAGTGATCGAAGGCCGCCTTGCACTCGTCATCAAATACAAAGTCAGTGTCCTTATGCAGAAGGTTGGACAAGGGTCGAGCAGTCTTGCTGAAATCCCAAATGAAACGCCGATAGAAACCTGCATGACCAAGAAAAGAGCGAACTTTCCGCACAGATGCGGGGTAAGGCAAAGCAGTAATTACATCTACCTTAGCAAGGTCTACCTCAATCCCTTTCCTAGACACTATGTGTCCCAAGACTATACCCGACTCAACCATAAAGTGACACTTCTCATAATTCGGCACAAGATTAGACTCAATACACCTATGCAAAACTCTAGACAAATTAGCTAAGCATGCATCAAAATCAGACCCATATACAGTGAAATCATCCATAAAAACCTCCATGCAGTCCTCTAGAAACTCGAGAAAATGCTTACCATACAACGCCGAAAGGTGCCAGTGCGTTGCAAAGGCCAAAAGGCATCCTTCGGTAGGCATATATTCCAAAGGGGCATGTGAAGGTCGTCTTCTCCGATCCTCGGGAGCAATATGGATCTGGAAGTATCCGGAGTAGCCATCCAAGAAGCGAGAATGGGACTTGCCATCCAATCGCTCTAACATCGATCAATGAAAGGTAGAGGGTAATATCCTTGCGAGTGGCTTGGTTGAGTCTCCTATAGTCGATGCAAACTCTCTAACTATTCTGAACTCGAGTAGGAATGAGCTCATTCTTTTGATTGGCTACCACAGTGACTCCGGATTTCTTAGGAACCACCTGGACCGGGCTAACCCACTGGCTATCAGAAATGGGATAGATGACACCCGCTTGCAAAAGTTTAGTGACCTCCTTCTTCACCACATCAAGGATAAGAGGATTAAGGCATCTCTGGGCCTGCCTCACCGACTTAGAGTCCTCTTCCAACAGAATTCGATGCATACACATGGAAGGGCTAATGCCAACGATGTTAGCTAATGTCCACCCAATGGCTTTCTTGTTTGCCCTCAATAAGCTTAGCAGCTTCTCTTCTTGGTCAGGAAGAAGATTATTTGCCACAATGACTGGCAACTATTCATCCACCTCTAGAAATGCATACTTTAGGTGATCGGAAGGGATTTCAACTCAAGCTTGGGTGGTTGCTCAATGGAGGGAAGAAGCTTGGGTGGTTGTTGCAACAATTCTGATGTCATCACACTAGAAATACATGAAACCACATTCAAAGAAGCAGAAGAACTGTGTCTATACAGCTCAATGTTAACATCAGAGTTAAGCTCATCAAAATCAGAGTTAAGCTCATCAAAATCAGAATCAGGATGCACATTAGGATCAAGATGAAGCTCGAAGAATAGTTGAGAGAATTTAGAAACTCCTATTTTGATCCACCAAAATCTAAAAATGTGAATGACTGAATGTTTGTAGCTGCCATCTAACTTAAAGTTAACCTAAAAATGGAAATGGGTTCAGCCCAAAACGAAAATAAAATAAAATTGGGCTTTAGTTACAAAATTCGAGCCCAAATAAAATCCAAAAATACATGACTTTGGCTCCAAAATCGACCGCCCTCTTGACCGAATTTGCTCTTCATGTCTTCATAACAATTGTAGCTCTCTGAATCATATGAAATATGAAACAAAAATGAGGCAAATCTGATGTCTGGTTCAAGAGTTATGGTGAAAATAGTGAAGCAATGTAAAACTGGAATTTTATTATTAAAAATGGCTAAAACATAATAAAAGGCCCAAAGCCCAAATAAGTATAAAAGCCATTATTTATTAACTAAAGAGTCCTAAATTATTAATCAATAGATAAAAAGAAGTGTATGAAATATTAAATTATCATTGACTAATTTGGATAGATTAAAGAAATTAGTGATGTTAGTTATTTCATACAACTATATGTTGATTTTCTTGAAAAATCTTTCATCATGATAATCATTGGATAAAAACCTATTGATGTGTACGAATGATAATATTTTAGGGAAAAAAAATTATAAATCTAGGAGACGAGTAGATCGAGGTCTTTTTGATTAAAGAGGCTCTTCCTTTTTAATTTTTTTTTTTCATCTAGTTAGGCGGCAGTGTTCTCCTGTTGTTTGGTTAATTTGAAACGCTCATCATGTTACTAAGTTGCATGTTTCATCCTCCTATATCCTTTAATTTACGACACTCTTTCGTTAAACAGAAAATGCAGGGCCCCTCGTTGATGTAAAGTGCACAGTGCATCTCATTCGAATATCTTTCATCGGAAGGATTTAACCTTGAGAAATCTAAATGCACCTATCTCAACTAAATGAACCAAGAGTGACATGAAAATGTTTATTTTATTTTAGTACTTTGAACTCATCATGACCACTAGGAACTGTGTTATCATCAGTGCAGCAGAATCAAAACAAAAATCCTAGACGAAAGTGACCAAGAGAAACTAAAAGCATAGGGCAGAAGAGAAAATAAACCCCACAAACACAACCATTACTGAGCTCTTGTTACTGAGGGAAGATGCAAAAATAAACCATAACTGAGAAGATCATCTTATCTCGATGACAGCTCGTCCCACAATTTTCTCACAGTCGAGATTTGCAAATGTTTTGTCTGCCTCCTCAAATTTGTATCTTCTGGAAACAATGTTGGAGAGATTGAAGATGCCTGTTTCTGCTAGTTTGACGAACGCAAAAAGATCTTGCCTTTTTATATCTGCATTCAATCTAATAAGTCTTACCTATTTGGAGAGACGTTGTAATGGTTAATAGCCACAAAAAATAAAAATAACAAAGAATTTTCAGTTGACACTTGATAGTAAGTTACTAACTACTGTACTAGTTAGAAAGTTATATTGTGTACAAAGAATATGCACCTTTCTGTGAATAACGCGATTTAAATCCCTTTGTCGAACCACAACATCTTGTTCCGGTCCAGTCGTCACAATTTTTCCTCCAACCTTCACAATTTGTATGCACTGGGAAAATGTCTATGGTGTTCCTAAGGCTTCCACAGCAACCTTAACACCTTTTCCACCGGTTATTTCGTGTTGAAATCAGTGTAAAGCCAAATAAATTATGGTGGCAGAATAGAGGAATGAAAGTGAATGGGCAAAGTTATCTTAAAGCAAAATGCTCCTTAGACTTCTCTCTTATCAAAATACACAGAACTGCAAATTTTTCTCAAGCAGAGGAAAATGTACTTACAATTATCTTTTGAATTGGATCTTCACGAGCTACATTCACGGTATGGGTGCAAATTTTTCTTAAGCAGAGGAAAATTCTTCACATGCAGCATGTGAAGAATTTTCCTCTAGAAAAATTTGCACTCACACCGTGAATGCAACACGTGAAGATCCAATTCAAAAGATAATTGTAAGTACATTTTCCTCTGCTTAAGAAAAATTTGCAATTCTGTGTATTTTGATAAGAGAGAAGTCTAAGGAGCATTTTGCTTTAAGATAACTTTGCCCATGCACTTTCATTCCTCTATTCTGCCACCATAATTTATTTGGCTTTACACTGATTTCAACACGAAATAACCGGTGGAAAAGGTGTTAAGGTTGCTGTGGAAGCCTTAGGAACACCATAGACATTTTCCCAGTGCATACAAATTGTGAAGGTTGGAGGAAAAATTGTGACGACTAGACTGGAACAAGATGCTGTGGTTCGACAAAGGGATTTAAATCGCGTTATTCGTAGAAAGGTGCATATTCTTTGTATACAATATAACTTTCTAACTAATACAGTAGTTAGTAACTTACTATCAAGTGTCAACTGAAAATTCTCTATTATTTTTATTTTTTGTGGCTATTAACTATTACAACGTCTCACCGAACAAGTAAAACTTATTAGATTGAATGTAGATATAAAAAGGCAAGATCTTTCTGCGTTCGTCAAACTAGCAAAAACAGGCATCTTCAATCTCTCCAACATTGTTTCCAGAAGATACAAATTTGAGGAGGCAGACAAAACATTTGCAAATCTCGACCAGAGAAAAATTGTGGGACGAGCTGTCATCGAGATAAGATGATCTTCTCAGTTATGGTTTATTTTTGCATCTTCCCTCAGTAACAAGAGCTCAGTAATGGTTGTGTTTATGGGGTTTATTTTCTCTTTTGCCCTATGCTTTTAGTTTCTCTTGGTCACTTTTGTCTAGGATTTTTGTTTTGATTTTGCTGCACTGATGATAACACAGTTCCTAGTGGTCATGATGAGTTCAAAGTACTAAAATAAAATAAACATTTGCATGTCACTCCTAGTTCATTTAGTTGAGATAGGTGCATTTAGATTTCTCAAGGTTAAATCCTTCCGATTAAAGATATTTGAATGAGATGCAGTGTGCACTTTACATCAACGAGGGGCCCTGCATTTTCTGTTTAACGAAAGAGTGTCGTAAATTAAAGGATATAGAAGGATGAAACATGCAACTTAGTAACATGATGAGCGTTCCAAATTAACCAAACAACAGGAGGACACTGCTCGCCCAACCAGATGATGTGAAAAAAATTAAAAAGGAAGAGCCTCTGTAATCAAAAAGACCTCGATCTACTCTGTCTCCTAAATTTATAATTTTTTTTCCCTAAAATATTATCATTTGTACACATCAATAGGTTTTTAGCCAATGATTATCATGATGAAAGATTTTTCAAGAAAATCAACATATAGTTGTATGAAATAACTAACATCACTAATTTCTTTAATCTATCCAAATTAGTCAACTAGGTCTTATATTAAGAATTCGAGCTAGTATAATTTATTAAAGTTGTTTACAAAATTACCAACAAGATTTATTTCTCAAATTTATATATCCGTGAATTCTACAGTCCGTATTAAACAACACCATTTCCCATTCACTAGAAGAACAAATCATGGTTTTAAAAGTTGCCAAAACACTAGATCTCATGAAAGTTCAAAGAATTTCCCACAAATTATACACTTCCAAAGTGGCAAATGCGACCCTTTACCACTTAGAACATTCATTAATGCAAGTCATTCTTGAAAAAAAAAATTCTAGTTTAAGACATTTTTTTCATTTAAAAACAACCAATTAATTGGGACTCAAAATGTATTCCCCTCCCCCACACTTAATCAACACATTGTCCTCAATGTGAAAAATCACTCTAAAGCGAATGATAGATAAGTTGAAATTCAAGGCACAATGGTAATTAAGTAGGGTAGTGGCCAACAAAGTGCAAAGCATACATAGGGGGTTCTTATTCTGCTTACTAAACTAAATTATTTCTACCTTTTCTACCAGATTGTGTCCCTCCCCCACACTTATCTTCCTCACCAACAATTAAGCCCAAAAAATCATTTGAATTAGGAAGAAAATAAGTGAGGAAAGAGACAACCTGGGTTAGAGGATCTTAAGTCGCTTGAAGGAGAAGTTCTCATCCCGGATGAGAATCATGCATTTGTCTTTGAAAAATTCTTCTCCCGCATTGATTTTCCTTGGTGGAGGTGGCTCAGGATCAATTGGAAGAGGTCCAAGAATGTATGGTGGAGAGTTGTACCACAAAGGACCTTTCCAAGAATGTGCCTTGCAAAGAAGACAAGCAAACAGCAGTATCCCGTCCAAAAATAGAAACATGGAGAGGTTTCAAGTGAATCAAAGGCATGTTAAGTTCTAAACTCTCCAAGTAACTATCGCATCCAAGGAAATCAATATTACTCCCATCAGTAGGAGTCAAACAAACAGTTATATTTTGAAGATTCTCATGTGTTTGCAAAAGGGAAGGTGTGGAATCCAACTTAGTGTTGGGGCACACCACATCATCATTGCAATCACAAGAGATGGAAGGCAAAAGAATGGAAGAAGAAAGAGAATTTTTCAAATTGGCACCACCCGAGGGTTTCAAAATTTCAAAGCAATCATTTTTCTTTTCTAAATCGGGTGGCAAATCACAAGAAAGTACTTGTTAGAAAGATTCACCAACATGCAAAATTTTGTCAATTAAAATTTCAGAATCTTTGTTACCAACAAGACTACAAGGAAATAATTCAATAGGAATTTTATGCATTTGGCATTCTAGGCTATGAACTTTCTCACACAATTCAACCACATTGTCATCCATGCAAGATTCAAACTTTTCACAATTGGCATGCTTACTATCATCAACAGTACTAAAGAGTGCATTATGATCAATAGTAGAATCAACCACTTCACTAAATGCTTTCTTTTGAAACTCAACAAGTAAGTGGCTTTTTCCATCATAACAGTCTAGACATATTTGATATTCCGGACAAGAACATGAAAATATTTCATCCAATTTATCACAATCATCCCTAGTACTATGAAGAGAAGCATTTTCAACAGTTGAAACATCACACAAAGAAGTAAGAGCACAATCATCAACAAGTACAATCGAATCACTACTACTAGAGCTAACAAGAACGAATTCCCCCCGCGCGTTGTGCGGTGCAACAATCCAGAAAAATTACAGGATATCCTATCCTTAAACTCATCCAAATTATTAAGTAATTGAATAAAAACAAAGCATAGTAAAAGAAAAGAACTGCATATCAAATCAGCCAACAAAAAATATACATTATCTATTTATCCAAAAACACAACATGTACCACAGCAACATCAGTAGTTGTAAGCTGTCATGTTTAGCAATGTATGTAGCAGCTCAAAAGCAACAACAAAATAATATCAACATGTTAGCCATTAGATTACATAAACATTCATATATATAAAATGAACATCCAATATCTCAATTATCTCTCTAAACATTTCTAAGTATTTCCCTGTAAACGACATTGGTAGTTGTACATTTTCCCTGGTTTTTCCCATCTTGTATAAGAATCTTCAAACCTGCAATATTGTTAACTCTTGATAAAGCGACATAATTGCACATGTGCGGACACTGATTTCGAGAAATGTTACTCTCTGCAGAAAGAAAGAATGCTGGAATCATAAAAGACTAATTATGAAAGCGATCTCAAAATAATGTTCTTCTCTTCTTCTCTGCAGAAAGAAGAGCCTAGTCCATATATCTAGGCAACAATGATTAATGTAGCTTGCGCAGATATGACTTTCAAGTGTCGGCGAGAATAGTACGGGGCATAATGAAGCTAGCATTTTTCAGATATGATCAACGAATGGAACAAAGGAGAATTATATGTTTTGTCCATATTTTCAGCTCATCAATACAAAAAAAGCATTAACTAATATTTTACTAACCTCCATATCCCAAGCCAAGTTAGACACAGATTTAACAAAAAGCTTGAAAGATTGAAGGGAATAGCATAGAACAAAGTCTAAGATAATAAGAGACAATACGAGAGCCAGTTGGATGTACTTTTTCACACCCCACACTCAAGGCCCTTATATTGATTGATTTTCTTTCAGATTCAATAGGTTGTCCCCCCCTGATTTCTATCCCTTTAAGAGCAAGAATGACATGTTAACCTTTGCATGTTAAGTAATCTTAGTTTGAAGCATGCATTTACACAGTTAAAAAAATTTACTTTTCTTGTTTCCATACTTCGTTTGCTATTTGTTTAGACCACACCATCACTTACCAAGATCTATTATCCAAGGGCACAAATCAGTTGTCACCAATGAAACTCATGCTTCTCTTTAAAGTGACAAGTATGAAGGTAGTTGGTCATGGAACAAATGTCTTAAAATCAAAAGAAAAGTGCACCTCTTTTGTGCATGTCCATACCAATCACCTCTCCAGAGATTATTGACTTTAGCCTCATCATGAGGTGGAAAGTCATAAGTCAACCATCTTTGGAGCTGGCAAAATTGAAAGAAGATAAAGCTCCACTATTTCATGAAATTATGCTGAAAGGAATTTAATAGTATGGTGTATCTAAAGCAGCAAGATGTCAAGCTGGTTCTCATATATCCAAGTTGAGCAGCTTAGCTTATTGTTTCTCTTAACATTTTTGGTTAAATAGCATTCATTTATAGAGTATAGATGGAAGTCCACACATTGCTAACTGTTTATGAAAATGAATATAGTGTCACACCAAAGTCGTTAAGAAACCCTCTTTAACACCAAAATATTGGTTAGCAATGCTTGAAGCCCCCTGCTTAAGACAATTAACAGAATGTATCATGCAGTTTCACAATATCATGATCATACCCTGCATCAAAATACATACCAAGCTTAATCCCCCTTTTATCTACATAATCCGCAAGAGCCATTGATTCCTGATGAAAAAGGCCTAGGATCAGGGACCAGTTGACCCTACAGGACCAAACAAAACAAAGTAAGAAGTAGCAAATTCTATCATGAAGACTACAACCTTAACAATTAACAACATAAGAATGGCAAGATGAAATGTAAGAGGTAGCAGAAGAAGTATTTAGATAAATAAACAGAGTATAGGAGAATTCTCAACGGAACGGGAAAAAAGAAATCTTGGAAGAATTAAAAGTAATTGGAACAAAAATGAAAAAAAAGGGGGGAAACGATTCAACTTGATGAGTACACATTGAATGACAAGCTTTGAGGTTGTGGTCAAGTATACCAGTTAGAAATACCTACTCCCCCAAATTATTAGGATTTGGAATGCCTTGGTAATTGCTAATATCAACAAAAAGAACATGACATCATCACGTGTACTTTATCCTTGCTTAATTATAAGAAAATAGAAAAATAAAAAAAAAACATGTAAGAAACTTTTTCATGAGAAACTGTGAGGTAGGTTCACCCATGCTCTGTGACATGTTACCAGTATAAACTTAAAGACTCACATGAAAACCAATTTGATCCAAATTTAATATTATGAAACCTCGGCTTGACTAATGCCCATGTCGTTAAGATAGTATTTACTGCCCTGTATGCACATTAAATAATCCAAATAACAACCATACTGGTTCTTTCAAATCGCATCACATGCTTTATTGAACTCCATGCTTGATGCACATGCTTTTTAAAGAGCGTTGCTTCTTTTAGATTTATTAATGAGCTAAAACATGAATAATAAGGAGTTCAGATGCACCTATAATAACATAAAAGTATTTACCCTTCCTGATGTCATTGTGTCTTTCTTGGTATATTCTGTTTTAAATCTAATGCTTGTAGCAGAATAATGTTTTGGCTTATTAATTGATGCCTTTACCCACTCTTTACCTTTAAGAGGAAGAATGACACAATAACCCCCTGATTTCTCTCCCTTTAAGACAAAGAAAGACACAATAACATTAGCATGTTAAGGAATAAGGGAGGATAATGTGGCAAGAACACAAAGCATTTACAACACAATGACAAACTGTTTGAAACAGAGTGTAAAACTGAATATTGGACGAAGAGATATTGATAAAGCTCCGATTCGCGCTGCGGTGCTATAGAAACTAAAGGAAAAAATATCAGAAAGCAATGTGAAAAAAGATATGGTGGTCGGGGTAAAGCGGAAGAAAATAAAAAGCCAAGTGAGAAGTGCTGAGCTTCAAGATTGGTGACAATTAATTTGGCTGTACACATTCGGTTTGTTTGGTGGATAAGAAAGTTACACCTTTGGACGTCAAGATCATTTGCCATTACCTAATTAAGAAAAAGTATATTTGGAGTACGTAGTAAGCACATAGCATATTAATGCAACCGAGCAAGTTGAGAAAATCAAGATATTTCCAGTCACTGATATATTGTAAAAGATTAAAATCTGAATGAAGAAAGGGTGCAAAGAGACGGAGAATCATCATCGTGTGGTTGAAAGGACAAAAACCATTCCATCAGGCGCGATGACCTACTTTACATAATTGGTGTATAATTTGAAGCAGTTGAAATGTGTGCGTTTAAGAGAGGAATATGTGTGCATTAGATAGATAGTGTTAATGTTGACATAGAAATAATGTTAAAGCTAATGTCATAACATGTACTATATGTACCTTACAGCATCAGGTACACTCTAGCAGTGATTTTTCCGAGATTCTCTCCAATCACTATATTCAATGGCAGTATTTTCCAACTCAAATTTCCTATAAACAATGTCATAAAATAATTACCACACAGAGTACAAACGTCCAAACATTTACCATGTGGCGTACAAACGTGCAAACGACGCAAGGATAGCAGTGACTAAAGGAACATTAAGGGAACAACTGGGCAAGAAGTCCTCCCTTAACATAGCTGGGAATCAATTCATTTATAACATGATCATGACTTGAAGAACAACCAAATAGGCACATTAAATACAAAAATTTTATTCATTTTACCAGGAGTCACCCACTTTGATGCCAATCAACCTCTCATTAAGGGAAGCTAACATTCTTGCCCGCTGCTTAAAATCAAAGACCTGGAAACAACAAAAATTAAATAAATCGAGAATCCATCTAATGCAAAAATTAGCAAGAATCTAAGAATAAATTACCCTTTGAATTGAAACATTGTTGTGCTCTTAGGATAAAAGTAAAGATTAAGAAACATGTTTTTGATACTGATGATCAGTGCAAAGAAGGAACTTGTATATTAATGAGCTAAATTAGAAGTGATGGTTGTATGTCATAACGTAGATAAATTGCTTAATCACACCCAAAAGACAATAATAAGATGGCTAATAATAGTAGTATGATAAAAATCACCCCACTCAACTAAATGAAATTAAATGATTATTGTAAACCATAAAGTAAGCTTTAATATGTCACTAAAAAACAGTCATATTGGTAATATTCCTTAACAATTCAAAACACTCAGAATAGTTGATTCGGGTTTATGGTTGGGTGATGAGGGCCTTTTTGTCTTTAGCCTTGGGGTCCACAATCAAAAATAAACCAATGATTACGTATAGGCAAACCTGGGATCGTTCTCTCTCTCGAGGAGCTTTTTATTGAGTCCTAAGTAATCTAAATACCATGCAAAAGCAATTAAAACAAGGGGAAAAATTGGTTTTGGATTTTCAAATTAATAAACTAAAATAGGAATGCAATTCAATTAAATGCTAAACTATTGTTTTTGGTATTTTTAATAAAATGGAATGGAGTATGAAAGGTATGAATGAATGCTCTTGGAAATGAAATAGTGACCATCATAGTTCAATTAAATTTAGGAGTAAATTTTCACTAAGTCTAGATGAAAAACCCCAATATACCACTTGAATCCAATATTCCCAATTAATAGTAGCTCCTACTAACGTAGCTAACTACTACCTCTTGAGATATTGTTTAAAACCACTTAGTGTGTGATTAGGATTAAATTAATGTATCTTGCTTCCTCTTGACAAGAATGCGATACCACATCACTCAATTAATCCAATTTAATCATACTATCTAACAATACCACGTAGAAAGCACAATTTCATGAATCAATAAGGAAATACAAATTGATAAATCCAACAAACCACAAAATTCAATCCAATCACATAGCTTCAATCCACAAAGTTTTCCAAACGGATAAACTAAGTCTCAAAAATACAAAACAATAATCCTAAAACTAGGAAATTAAAATGTAAGGAGAGAAAATAAATTGAACAAACAAACTCCCCTATTTTAAGCTTTGGAACTCAAGTCAATATCCATCTCCAAGAAGAAAAGAAGCTCAACCACACATTGCAATCAGAAAAACCCAAATAATCTCCACATTTGAATTCACCATGGAAATGAGAAAGCTATGGAAATGAGAGATTAATGGTGGCAGTGATAATGCAAGGAGAAGGTACGATGATGTGGTGAGATTGAAGTGGAGGAAGGTGAATCCAAGATGATGAAGGTGGTTTGAGCTAGGGTGGAGTGAGAAAGAGAGGTTGAAAGTGGAATGAGAACAGAGGTAGTCGTGTGGTGGAGAGGATGAAGATTGGAGGTTGCTGGTTCTGGTGTGAAGGTGCTGGAGGTTGACGGAGGTGGTGGTGAAGGGAGTCGCCGGCGGCGATGGTGGTGGTGAAGGGGTTCCGCCGGCTACTAGAGAGGAAAGGAGAAGAAGAAGGTCTGCGTGTGTGTCTGCCTGAATCCCCGGTGTGAACGCGTCCCCTTCTCTTATTCAATCTGTCGGCCTCTTTCCCCCAGCTGCCTGTCGGGTCTGATGCTCCCCCAAATCAATGTGTCGGGTCTCCAGCTGGTTGAAGAAAAGAAAGGCAACCCTAATTCAAAACGCAGAGTTTTATTTAGGGACTAAAGTGAAAGTTTTAAAACTTTTTCATAGAGGGACTAAACTGCAACTTTTGTAATTTTACTTCAAATTTCCATTTTCAAATTTGGTCCAATTTCTTCAACCACCCACAATTGAAACCAATTAAGCCAACATCAAATCTTCCCAAAAAAAATTGATTAAAAGTAATTACACTAATTATGACAATTTTACCCTTTTTAACATATTTTCATGTAATTACTCATTAATCCAAATTAATCACAAATAATACATTTTTGGCCCAATTAACATGATTAAATCTCAAATTAATCATGAAAAAAGTCATATAAAAATATAGTTTGATCATTGGGCAACCACATCTTCCACAATGATAGCAAGGTGATTTTTGGCTTGCAACTATTTGATTTAAAGTGACTCGAAAACAGTTCAGCAGCAAATATGTATGTACCTGAGTCACAAAGGGGTTAAAAATGTACCAGATACATTAAATATGCCAATCAAGTTCATTTAAAAAAAAATCAAAATTGAGTTCATACTAATGCCACACAGGTCCACAATACTAATAGAGCTCTTGTAATGGGAAAATAGTGGAATAGGTTACAGGAAAAGAAAAAACAATTACCACTGCCCTGTTTTGTAGAAGCCAAAGATCATTTGGTTGTTAAGAGTTTGAATCCAACCATTTGAGATCATCTTTGTCTTGCAATTTTTTCACTAAGATAGATAAATTTATTATATTAAAAAAAGTCATAATACACTTACATTGCCCACCTCCAACAGGGCCAACTGCTTTAAAATCGAGATATGTAACCACATCCTTGATATCGCATGGCTCTTAGTCAAAAGATTTTATGTATATTATTAGTATGATGAAAATCATTTAAAATAATAGTGGACATAAACAATCCTTAAACAGATCCAAAAACTCCCATTGACACAAAAAGATTGGCTCCAAATGCAAGTTGACCGTAGAATTCATCAGCAATGAAGTAGATGTTTTAAACCAATATGCAATATCACATGTCGTATAGAACAGGGTATGGGTCATAGACAATATAATGGTTAAAACAATATCATGATTTTACCCTGCATCAAAAGGATTATAGCACAAAAGATTTTTCTGTTATACTTGTATGCAATATCACAATATGAAAAAGATATAGGGTAATAGTATAGTAGTGTTGAAATAAAGAAAGTTCACATTGGAGTATTTCGAAGTTTTTACATTACAAAACCTCAAAAGCTATAAAGTCCCAAAGGTTTTAAAAATCAATCTTATAGACAGCTAATAAATCATTGATCATCTTCTTACATAGCCCCATTTGTTAAACCACTTTGCAATTAAGTCAATTATGCTAACCTATATATCACCTACTGAGAGAGCATAAAGGTCAAAGCCTACACTTATTGCATAGTGCACATAATATTATACTTACTCAATCACAATTGACAGATTGGGAAAGGAAGACAATATGAAGTAATTTTTTTTTAAAAAAAAAAAAACCCTGACAACCATTAAAATTTCAGCAAGCATCCTTAGAAAGAAAATATATGGCATAAACTATGAGTTGAAGCAGTTATGATTCTAAGGAGATAAGATACTAGGATTGCTGTGCCTATAGGTACACATACAGTTTTCTGAATGAATAAGATGATTTGCATGGCATCAAGTTATGTTATCATTTTTCATTAAATCTTTAATAGCATAAAAGACATAGGTCCACGGAGCAAATGATGGATGGAACAATTTATTCCCAGTTATATTTTAGGAACTAATAGGAACCTCCTGTCAACACAAACACAAACAAACAATATAGAACCAAACAGAAGATCTATGACAGGAATACAAGAAATTCCTGATACAGGGATTTCCAGAATAAGTCAGGTCCAATCGTTTATGTTCAGTTGCATTTCAGTCTCCATGCTCTCTGCAAGGGTTTGTCAGTTTTGGCTGTTAAGCTGCTTGCTATTGTTTTCACTTTTATGTCCAAAGAGATATGGTCATTTTTATTATACAAAATAACTCAAATTACTGATAGCCTCAGGCATCGTATGAGAAGTATAAAAGTAAAGATAAAGATTGCAATTGCACAATTTCCATGGAAAAGAATAGTACCCTTGTTGTCAACACAGGTGTTGTCATATCCATTTTAAACCCATCAGTCTCATTCTTGCGTGTTAAAACAGGCGTTGTCATCTCCATTTTCTCCCTCTTTGTATTCTACTATCAGAACAGCAGCATAATCCCATTACTCATTTTAAAACAGGAAGGAAAAAGAACAAAAATATTTGTACATCCCTTACACGTACAAAAGTTTCACTTCCCAATAGTGAATGTGTAAGAAGTCAGTTACTAGCAATGAGGAGAGTAACAATTGGGCGGGTGTAAGTGATGTGAACGCACCATTACTCGAAAAAACAAAGAGGTGTAATGACCAAAAGCAGCCCAGTAACATAATTAGAGTTCAGTTCTGGAACTAAAAATTACCTTGCCAAAAAGATACTCAGCTAGGATATTAAAGGACTAGTAGGAACCATAGAAGTCAAAGCCGCTCTTCCCAGGCATTGTAGTCTTGGAACAAAGAATAAATTGTAAGGATAAAAATGAGATGAAAGACATGCTCGCTGTTGTTTGTGTAAAGAAAAGAATGAGCAGCCTCTTAAAAGAGAGGAAATAGATAATTGTTAGCCAGGCTCAATCATATATAAAGCATTTTGAAACGTAGCTACAACAACAAATGAAAATTTCAGTCCAAACAGATTAATCTTTTTACTCATCTAGACTACTTTTGAGCGTCGAACTAAACACAAGGCGACTTCAAATGGGCAAAACAATTCCCAATTATATGTTTACCAAAGAAAGATAGGGAGGGGAACGAACAAACCAATGAGCAGGAAAATTGGGCCAACTCCATTCAATAAAGCCAAAACACAAGAAAAGAAAAGGAAAGAAAGGAAATTTCTTGTTTGAAGCTGAACCAAATGCCGGTTTATAATCAAAACCTTTCACCACGAAAGTATTTGCATTCTCACGGCAGTCTCAGAAATCCTAATTAACATTACCAAGAATCAATCAAGAAATGAAATTATCCCAGTTGAAGGGCAAAGCTTTTACCTGCACACGTCTTCTCTTTCATAAGCTTATAAATGAGAACGGAAATTCCTAAAGAGTGAACGGCCTCTGCTGCTACGAAGAGGTTATCATGATCGTGAACAATGACTCGAAGCAACACAAGAGCCGCCATACCGGTAACGACGGCCAAAAAAGCCCTCACCTTCGGTGGTTGTCGCCTGACCCATGTCGAGACGGTGTGGATCGGATTCTTCTGAGGCCTCATGACGACGTCCTTTTGTGACTTTTCACTTGTCTTCTCCCTCTGGATTTGCCTGCAGATCTTTTACCTTATGGTGGCCACAAATCACAGCTAATCACAGCTAAACTTTGTTACTACAGGCTAACTACCTCTCCATCTGAAAGGGATATATGGAAGTTGGCACCACACAGTGTGCCTCTTATCAGAACTCAAAAGGTGGGGATTATCATTTGATTTGAACTAAGACACTAGGCCTTCCGAGCTGCCACCACTGAAGCAACTGAATGGATTGATGCAGCACGCTTGTTAGTGAAGACACAATATGCATTTTTCTTTCAGGATTCTGTTCTTGCACGGGAGAAGAGCTCTCAGGATCGATTGATAACGGAGGGACATTTGAATTTTGGAAATCAAAAGCAGTGTGCAAGGGATTAGGTCAGAAGTCACAATCTGCGACATGCTCCATACACCTTCTTTTCTGCACGAAGCCCAACACAGAAGTGGAGCCGATACTGTTCTGTTGAACAGTAATATGTGAGAAGACAAACAGTGCACGGCTTAGTTTGATTTTCGCGCACAGCTTAGTTTGATTTTTCTATTAAGTTTATATTGATTTTTCTATTTAGTTTATATTGATGGTTTGAGCAAATTGGGCTCCAGCTTAACCAAATTCAAAATTGATCATTTCTTATTTTTGAAAATGATGCCCATTCATGTGTATCTAAATCATGGTCTGTAAAGATTATATATGTATTATGGTTCATTTTTTCAATAAAAGGTTTACCTCTGTCCATTAATATATGTGATTATTCCCTCCCTATATATACATCAATTAAACTATATATATATATATATATATATTGAAGGATGTTTGAAAAAACTTTGGGGAACAACAATGATTAAATCAAATTAAGGACGAGAGGAGTATTGTATTGGGGAGTCACTCTCTATTAGACTCAAGTCACTCTCTATCAGACTTAATAATGCTTAGTCGGATAGAAAAAAGGTGAAACGTTGGTGGATTCACATCAAATTATAAAATCATTTTGTTAATTACTATCTGGGGTGAATTTGAGCTCCTCCTCCATATATAACTTCTTCTTTAATGTTCTTCAGTTCAATATATTCAGTTAATTAGTGATCAAATTTAATTAAAATAACGGCCAGACAAACTTGCTATGACTTGAAAATGTTTATGATAATATTGCACCCAAAAATCTTCCATGACAAAATAGGCCCTTAACCCTATATTATTAGGTGCAAGTATTTTAAAAGTTTACATCCATTATAATATGGATCAACTTGTTGTACCTGTGTCGCAAAATTAAAGTAGTTGGATGGTAATTAAAATTTATAATTGTTGTTTGAGGAAAAGTTTACATCCATTATAATATGGATCAACTTGTTGTTTGAGGAATAAAATATAAGTGATCAATTTTGAATTTCATAATGCTCCTGGCTAAAAGAAAAACAAGAAGAAGAAGTGAATTTCATGCTACACGGAATTGAAATTGAAAGCTAAGCCACTCTAATTAATATTAATATATTTTACATCGGAAGCTTTCATTTTTTGTCCATCCATTTGAAGTTTATTTTGACAAAAATTAGTTCTTAAATAATCTAGATGACACAATAAGTAATAGATAGTAGGAAAATACTTCCTCTAAATATTTCCTTATATTCATGGAAGAGCTAGCGAGGAAGTAAGGGAGTAATAACGAGAAAAAAGAACAAGAGAGAGAGAATACACACAGTCTAATTCAACATTTGAATTAAGGACAAGGTAATTTAGGTAAAACGCAATAATAATTTAATAATATTCTGTAAATTGAGATATACTCACCTATGATCAGACTATAGAGAAATTCATCAATATAATATTACACACAAATTAATTTTAGGCATTTTTAAAAATATTTTCACGGAGGTACGGATTCAATTTTATTGAATTTTTCCCCTAAAAAAATAGCTCAATAATAAATTATCAGTCTCACTGGTTTTTGGGTAGAAACTAAAACCTTAGCTTCCAGAGTTAGACATTCACTTAATAGAAAAATATAATCTGTGGGGGAAAAAAAGAAAAAAGAGAGAAAAAGAACAGTAAATTATAATTTAAAATCTGCCAACAAGAATTTTATATGGTAAAAAAAAAAAAAAAAACATTTTCAATGAAACACATATAAAACATATTATAATACGGTGGATTTGATTGGAAATAATTAACGTGCATAGGGCTTTGAGCAAAAAAAAAAAAAAAAAGGTGCATAGGGCGCAATAGTCTTCTCGGCGCTTAGGGTTTGACGATAAAATGTAGTCCTTGCGCTTGAAGCGCAATACTTGTGCGCTTGAAGTGCAAGGCTGTTGGGACCCCTGCGCTTTAGGAATAATATTTGCGCTAAGGCGTATACGGGGAATGGGATGCTACGCTCAAAGCGTTCTGGAAATTCATTTTTTATTATTTACTTTTGATTGATATATTTTTACAAAAAAAAAAAAAAAAAAAACCCCACTTTTTAGACTTTTGTGATAAAAACTGAACATTTATTTTTAACTTATTTTAAAGAAATTTAAAAAATAAAAGCAAAGTGTTACGGACCTACCTTAGGCCCAATAGCAATAGCGATGCGACCCAACAAAATATATGGTATATATATCAGAGGATCGTGGATCGGAAGGATCCTAACTCACCCATGGATATGTTTAGAGGATACTCGGGCTAGAGATCACGCAAGGCCCAAGATATCTAACCTAAGCCACACCCTATAAATACAGAGCCCCTTTTGGCGAAAGCCTATTTGTGCTCTCCTCGATACTCATCTTATAGATATTCAGGCAAGCAGATCCAATATCAAAGCATTAGCCCATTAGGCTAAACCTAAACATCGAACACAAAATAAAATAATGTGAAATTTTTGAAATTATTTTTAAAAATATATCAGTTTTATCGAACATGTATGTGGTTTCACATTTCTAACAATCGATTTGTCTCATGCCAGAAGAAAGTTAAAACCCAGAGATTATTCCTGACCCCTTTAATTAATGAAGAATGTAATATGTATATACTATCTTTTACTCTAATCAGGTAAGCCAGAACCCAAAACACGTGCGGAGAACCAAGAGCAAAGTTAGTTAAGTTAAAATAATAATAATAATAATGGCGTGGCAGCTTCATTCACTGATGGCTATGGTCACATCTTCAAATGGGCTGTGTTTGGTATCATAGTATACATATTATGAAATATTTACATTTTATCAATGAATCTTATTGGAAGTGGTATTATACATTAACGATGTACCTTGTGCAAGTGTAAATGATTCACTCTTGCTCGCTCCAGAAGGCTAAGTTTCTTTTTTTAGATCCATTTTCGTCATCATCAATATTCTTCCTTTAAATATCTGGCAAATCATTAATTTCAAGACAATCGAGGTTCCGGCGTTCTCCTTAAGCTAGGGCCTTCGTTGTCGTCGTTTTTACCTCTCCTGATTTTGAGCAGCATTATCGGTCTGCCTTTTCTTTGTCTTTTTTCTTTGTTGGAAAAAGAATGAAGATAATGAAAAGGACACTGAAAATTTTCAAATCAGGGCAAGGTAAAACCGACGACAATGACGGTCCAACCTTGAGAAGAACTGTCACTCTGTTTGTTTTTATTCGAATAAGGTAGAAGATTTCATTACTCAGGTTCTGTCTCCAGTGTTTGTGTATTGCTTCGTCGTCATTGCTTCGCATCACTCTCTTGACAATCACTTTCTAGTTCCTTAGTTAAACGTTTATTGACCAAGCTGTAAGAGGTGTTTCAGTTATTATAACTTTATGATTTTCCTGATTATCGTTCTGGATTTTTATGGGTTTAATGAAATCGATAAAATGTTCTTGTGGGTTCCTCTGTTGTTAATGAATATTTTATTTTGAAAATTATATTTACACTTTAGACCAACCCAACTGCCCAACAAGTGTTTTTAGGTTACTCTTGTTATACGCAACATGAACATTCGTGGCGGAGAAGAAAGACTTAGCAAACTCATTTGAATTAATATGCTACGGTGAGTCCCCTAGACCTTCATGCGATGCATTTAATTTCTTCGTCATGCATTTATTTTTCTTTTTTGGATTTACTGTTATACATTTATGACCAAAAGTGATTCTTCGTTATGCATTTAATGAGCAAGTTTTTCCGTAAAAAAAATAAAATAAAATAGAAGACCTAACCGACATTGAGCATAAATATGCATTTTAAGTTGGCTTATTTTATATTCAAGTTTCAAATTTTTCGGATTATGTATGTTAAACAAAATGGGGCGAGGGAATTTATAGAATTTGCTAAACAAAATGCCCATGATGGTAGTGGGAAATTTAATTGCCCTTATGTAAAATGTTTGAATGAGAGGAGACTAAGTTCGAAGTTATACACATACATTTAATTTGTGAAGGATTTTGTAAGATCTATACAAAAGTATCGGGGCGGAGCCGGCATTTGCAAATAGGGGGCGAAAATTACAGTATAGAACCCAAGGGAGTTAGTATTTGAAATTGGGGGAGAAAATTACGGAATTTGACCCAAAATTTCAGGAAATTATGCTTCAACCCGAAAATATTTCAATATTTTTAGTTTAGTCCCTCTATAAGACATTTTAATAGGGACTAAATGAAAATGTTAAAAATTTTATGAGGTTAAATCATAATTTCCTATACTTTTGGGTCAATTTCTGTAATTTTGGGGGGGGCGGGGGCCACCCCTAGCCCCCCTGATTCCGCCCCTGTACAATGGGTATGGCATAGTGAAAAAATCCCAAGTGGGTCTCAACATGGGGAAGTGGCCTTTGATGATAATGACACGGATATTGATAATGTGTGCAGTGATGCAAAGACCCCGCTATACCCTGGATGATAATGTGTTGCCGCATCGATATATACGTACTATGATATTCCTTCTATATATGTTCTTAAACAATGTCATCACTGACTATGAAGTTTGTTCTTGTTTTATTTGTGTGGCAGGATCCGATCCAAATGAGCATGTTATAAAAGAGGATGTGTTTATGTTGTTGGGTGGGAATCAGATGAAGGTATGGTGAATAAATTATATTAGGCATGTATGTTGATTTACGTGCTGTATTTGTAACTCAGCTCATTGTATTTGTAAGTAAGTTATCTTATTGTATAAATTAATTTAGGTGTTGTTTTATGATTCATCTAAAATTCGATAGAAACTACACATATTGAGGGTCAAGTGAAAGGTACGTGATTATGGTCAAAATTTCTTTTTACCAAGTGAGGGTATGCTTTGTCCAATTTTTTGTTTGAGCCAAATTCTGTCAGATGTAAACAACCCAATGGGTGCGTTTTTTAAATGGTGTTGTTTAATACGGACTGTAGAATTCACGGATATATAAACTTGAGAAATAAATCTTGTTGGTAGTTTTGTAAACAACTTTAATAAATTATACTATCTCGAATTCTTAATATAAGACTTAGTTGACTAATTTGGATAGATTAAAAAATTAGTGATATTAGTTATTTCATACAACTATATGTTGATTTTCTTGAAAAATCTTTCATCATGATAATCATTGGATAAAAACCTATTGATGTGTACAAATGATAATATTTTAGGGAAAAAAAATTATAAATTTGGGAGACAGAGTGAATTGAGGTCTTTTTTATTAAAGAGGCTTTTCCTTTTTAATTTTTTCACATCATCTAGTTGGGCGAGCAGTGGCCTCCTATTGTTTGGTTAATTTGGAACGCTCATCATATTACTAAGTTGCATGTTTCATCCTCCTATATTTTAATTTATGGCACTCTTTCGTTAAACAGAAAATGCAGGGCCCCTCGTTGATGTAAAGTGCACAATGCATCTCATTCAAATATCTTTAATCGGATGGATTTAACCTTGAGAAATCTAAATGCACCTATCTCAACTAAATGAACCAGGAGTGACATGCAAATGTTTATTTTATTTTAGTAATTTGAACTCATCATGACCATTAGGAATTGTGTTATCATCAGTGCAGCAGAATCAAAACAAAAATCCTAGACGAAAGTGACCAAATAAACCATAAGTGAGAAGATCATCTTATCTCGATGACAGCTCGTCCCACAATTTTTCTCTGGTCGAGATCTGCAAATGCTTTGTCTGCCTCCTCAAATTTGTATCTTTTGGAAACAATGTTGGAGAGATTGAAGATGTCTGTTTATGCTAGTTTGACGAACGCAGAAAGATCTTGCCTTTCTATATCTTCATCCAATCTAATAAGTTTTACCTGTTCGGAGAGACGTTGTAATGGTTAATAGCCACAAAAAATAAAAATAACATAGAATTTTCAGTTGACACTTGATAGTAAGTTACTAACTACTGTACTACTTAGAAAGTTATATTGTGTACAAAGAATATGCACCTTTCTGCGAACAAGGTGATTTAAATGACTTTTTCGAAACACAACATGTTGTTCCAATCCAGTCGTCACAATTTTTCCTTTAACCTTCACAATTTGTATGCACTGGGAAAATGTCTATGGTGTTCCTAAGGCTTCCAAAGCAACCTTAACACCTTTTCCACCAGTTATTTCCTGTTGAAATCAGTGTAAAGCCAAATAAATTATGGTGGCAGAATAGAGGAATGGAAGGGCATGGTTAAAGTTATCTTAAAGCAAAATGCTCCTTAGACTTCTCTCTTATCAAAATACACAGAACTGCAAATTTTTCTTAAGCAGAGGAAAATGTACTTACAATTATCTTTTGAATTGGATCTTCACGTGCTGCATTCACGGTGTGGATGGCACCAAATATTGTTGCTTTCTCTAGCTTATCATCTTGAATATCAACAGCAATGATTGTAGAGGCACCAAGTGCTCTAGCAATCTGCACACAGCTAGAAAGGAGGATAAATTTATGAGAAAATCCAAATGATATTCTGTATCCTGAGGGGTAAAGTAAATCATTTACCTGGAACCAACACCACCCGTTCCAATAACAGCAACCGAATCCCCACGACGAACCTCAGATGCATGGGCTATAGCACTATATGCAGTAAGCACAGCACATCCCAGTATTGCAGACTCTGTATATGGCAATGAGTCTAGTAACACTGCCAACGCAGTTGCTAGCACAACACAGTATTCAGCAAGTCCCCATACAATACATGGAGACTGGCTCTCCTATAAATTTTTAATTATTTTCAGCATTCATAATGAAGGGTTTAAAAATGGATAGCATATATAATAGCATATATATTGTACTAGTATGAACTGAAACTAAAACACCAGAGAGAGAGGGAGTAGGGAAGGAAGAAAGGGCCATTATTAGCCTTAAAGAACATGCAACCATACTTACCACTGCCATGGAGAAAGAGCCGAGATTTATCACCAGAGAGGATTCTTGTTGCCCATCTATCAGCAAAGATTTTTCGATATAAACCAGAATGCCCCTGTTTGGATAATTGTGACAAGATTGAGGGTGAGCAATAAATCAGTTAAAATACTTTATGCAAATATGTAATTTTACCTTTGAATTGTAACAACAGGTCCCATGAGTAATAATGTAGGAACCAACGACTCGGGATCCAACTTGAAGCCTGCGACACAAGAAAGAAGAAAGCTTAATTATTACGACTTTTTTCACTTTCCATCTACATTGACAGAAGAAAGTATGCTTAAAGTCAACTGACTAGAACATTAACGGGTAGTAAAAAGAACATTAAATTTCGTATACTACCTTTGTGCTATTTTATACTTTGCGTGCGGTCCATGTTGAACAACTTCGCCGGATATCTCATGTCCCAGCACGCAAGGATTCGAAAAAGGAATTTCACCCTTCATCAGGCGGAGATCGGAGTGGCATACTCCACAAGCTACACACAAAACAAATCATTCGATCATTAACTAGTTCAGTTCACTCTTTAAAGCCAAAAAGCTTGATTCTAATAAATTAGGTCCATTTATATACTGAAAGATACATAGCAGACAGAACCTTACAGTTGAGGAAATATAACAGCACCTATAGAAAAGGTACACGTGTCCTACTGAGATATTCTCCAAGATTTGTACAATTAGTAAATGCTAATGACAATTCTAATTATATTCTAACAAGAGAGATTAAGGATTACAAACCCTTGGTTCTAATGAGAACTTCTCCAGCCTCGGGGCGAGGAATGTGGAATTACTCGATAGAGAGAGGCTTGCCCTTTCCCCGGAATACAGCTCCATGCATAGACGATGGGATTCTACCACCACTCGCTCGATTCAAAATCTCTTTGCTGTATAAAAAACAGAGGAAATAATATCTGGGAATCAGTCCGATAAAAATGCGCCAATACAACAAGAGGGAAGCTCAGATGACTCATTCTTACCCGCTCTTAATAATATTAAGCTTGTTTCGCCCTTTTCGGTTTATTTTTGCGTGCATAGTCACTGCCATCCTTAATCAAGAACACAAAGAAAGAGAAGTTAGCTCCTATTTACTCATTTGCCAGAGAACGCGGAGCTAAAAATGAACTTGAAACCCAGACACGGAGCGATTAGCGTAAGAGAAACAGTGAAGTAAACAGGTCTGGATCACCATAACCACAGTCGACATTCCACATTATTTCATGAAAACAGCAATAATCGGAAAATGACAAGATTAAATGTCAAACTATGTAATAGAGAACTCGAAAAAAAGTAGCAGCAGCAGCAAGATTGAAGTTCAAATAGGAGAATCAAGAGATAAAGAGGAGACGCAAAATGAGAGTGAAACGTATACCGAATTTGACCGAGCGTAGCCTTGCGAGCCAGAAGCTGATGAGAGTAAAACATGCGAAACGATGGATTTAAAATCTGTTCGCTGTATAAAAAACAGAGGAAATAACATCTGGGAATCAGTCCGATAAAAATGCGCCAATACAAGAGGTTAGCTCCTATTTACTCATTTGCCAGAGAACGCGGAGCTAAAAATGCACTTGAAACACAGACATGGAGCGACTAGCGTAAGAGAAACAGTGAAGTAAACAGGTCTGGATCACCATAACCACAGTCGACATTCCACATTATTTCATGAAAACAGCAATAATCGGAAAATGACAAGATTAAATGTCAAACTATATAATAGAGAACTCAAAGAAAAGTAGCAGCAGCAGCAAGATCGAAGATCAAATAAGAGCATCAAGAGAAACGTATACCGATTTTGACCGAGCGGAGCCTTGCGAGGCAGAAGCGATGAGAGTAAAACATGGGAACCAATGGATTCAAAATCTGTTCACTGTATAAAAACAGAGGAAATAATATCTGGGAATGAGTCCGATAAAAATGCGCCAATACAAGAAGAGGGTAGCTTCAGATGACTAATTCTTACCTGATCTTAATAATATTAAGCTTGTTTAGCCCATTTCCCCTTTTCTTTCTGTTTGCCTTCTCCATTTCGACATTACCTGAGCTCAACTATTTCAAACTCCTTTAAAGACATATAGCTCTCTGGCTCTCTCTCTGTCTCGCCATGTTTTACTCTCATCAGCTTCTGGCTCGCAAGGCTCCGCTAGGTCAAATTTGGTTTTCACTCTCATTTTGCGTCTCCTCTTTATCTCTTGAGGCTCCTATTTCAACTTCGATCTTGCTGCTGCTGCTCCTACTTTCTTTGACCGGGCCAAAAACTTATATAACCCTAAGGCCCTTAGGCCCAATCATTTTATAATTAATAACATCTTATTTTTCAAAAAAAGGAAATACTTACTATATAAACTTTAAACATAGACTTCTATAAAAACAAAAATTGCATGTAAAATTTTGAAAACATAGACTTCTATAAAACATAGATATATATTCAAGTTGTGAAAATGAAAATTGAGAAAACTATTTCTTAATTTAATGAAACGTAAAATTTTAGTTTTAAAAATAGAATGGAAAAGAGAATATAGAGGAATTGTAGAAGATTTTTGCATTTTAGTACTCTTAATTTTATATATTTATATTTGGTCCTTCTAAACAATTTTATGATTCTTTTTCATAAATATTTTTTCCTCTGGTCCTTCATTCTAATTTTCCCTATATTTTATTCAGATTTTTAAGAGGAACATGAGCATGATGTGCTTGTTGTATACATTCACGTCATGTCGCCCGTTTTTGGATCAACGCACCCGCTCACGACAAATTCAAATTTTAATGCCTAAGATTCATGATCATGGTGGTTTTTTTTTCCTTTTAATTCACAAGCTTTTTTTTTTTTGGGCCAACTTGCATTATAAAATGGGCTAACCCTATTTATTTAACTATAGCCGTCGGAAACATACTTCTGGAGTATGTGATTGGCGGCGCCGCCGTCATGGACCTCCTGCCTGGCCACCCTGAGGCTCGGACGATTTCCGCATAGTTGTTCACAGCATGAGCTCGGACTATGGGCACATTGATCCCATCGCGGTGGTGGTTCTAGCCGTCATCTTCATCCTCGCCGTCTTCAGCACCAAAGCCTCCTCTCGCTTCAACTACATTGCCTCCGTCTTCCACATGGCCGTCATCATCTTCATCATCGTCGCCGGCCTCACGAAAGCTGACACCAACAAGTTCATCAAAGATGATCCTGTTCTCCACGAAATTGACAGAGAGATCTTCAAGAGATCAGCTGCACATTTCACACCTGGGGGTTGGTGTGTGGGCTACACTGTGCTGGGAAAAGATCCTTGTGCAGTTTATGGCAATCCAGTTGCAGTTAAACCCACTTCAAGTTCAAAGAGGCTTGAGAAACTATTGGTGAAACCATTAGATCCTGAAAATTTTAGGTCCAAACAGTGTGAATAACTGCAGAAAGAAATTAACTTTTTAATTTATACCCATATCCTGGACAAGAGACCTTTGAGAGATGAGCTTATGAATGAAATTCCCAAGAAAATGGTCTACCAGGGGAGATTCCAAGGAGCATTTTTCATCCATTAACACAGGTTGTGTAGAATTCGTTGATAAGAATGCAATTTAAGTGCGATTGAAATAACTGGGGGGTGAAGTTGGGCTCCAGCTTAACCGAATTCAAAATTGATCATTTCTTATTTTTGATAATGGGCCTGTTTGGGTTGGCAGTAGGAAGGGTGGCTTAAAAGCTATCTGACTTTTGTAAAAGCTTGGTAGGAAAAAAGTCAGATTATAAATGTGATTTGTGTTTGGATTGCTTGTTTGGCTTTTTGCAGAAGTAACTTTTTTCTAAACTGTGTTTGGATTATCATTTAAGATGAAACATGACTTATGAAAATGGGTCCACAAAAATAGCTTTTTTCTCTTTCCCTTTTTTCCTTCCCTTCTCTCTCCCTTTCTCCCGTTCAGCTGAGAAAATGGGCCCACAAAAAAATTAAAAAAACTGCTCCTTCCTTCTCTCTTTGTCAGGCTGCGTCAGAAAACAGGTGGGCCCCACAAAATGCTGCATTTCATTAGCGCAAATGCTTTGGATCTGAGCTTTCTGATTAACGCGCATTTTTGAGCGTTTTTGGGGAAAGTCCATTAACTCTAAAGCCAACCCAAACACACCAAGTAGGACTTTTTTTTTCACAGCCATTAACTTTAACCCGACGCTGCTAATGCTCCTGAAACATCCACTCCAAACAAGCCCAATGATGCCCATCACGAATGGGCTGCATGTGTATCTAAATCATGGTCTGTAAAGATTATATATGTATTATGGTTCATTTTTTCAATAAAAGGTTTACCTCTGTCCGTTAATATATGTGATTATTCCCTCCCTATATATACATCAATTAAACTATATATATTCATGGATGTTTGAAAAAACTTTGGGGAACAACGATGGTTAAATCAAATTAAGGACGAGAGGAGTATTGTATTAGGGGAGTCACTCTCTATCAGACTCAAGTCACTCTCTATCAGACTCAATAATGCTTAGTCGGATAGAAAAAAGGTGAAACGTTGGTGGATTCACATCAAATTATAAAATCATTTTGTTAATTACTATCTGGGGTGAATTTGAGCTCCTCCTCCGTATATAACTTCTTCTTTAATGTTGTTCAGTTCAATATATTCAGTTAATTAGTGATCAAATTTAATTAAAATAACGGCCACGACAAACTTGCTATGACTTGAAAATGTTTATGATAATATTGCACCCAAAAATCTTCCATGACAAAATAGGCCCTTAACTCTATATTATTAGGTGCAAGTATTTTAAAAGTTTACATCCATTATAATATGGATCAACTTGTTGTAACTGTGTCGCAAAATTAAAGTAGGTGGATGGTAATTAAAATTTATAATTGTTGTTTGAGGAAAAGTTTACATCCATTATAATATGGATCAACTTGTTGTTTGAGGAATAAAATATAAGTGATCAATTTTGAATTTCATAATGCCCCTGGCTAAAAGAAAAACAAGAAGAAGAAGTGAATTTCATGCTACACGGAATTGAAATTGAAAGCTAAGCCACTCTAATTAATATTAATATATTTTACATCAGAAGCTTTCATTTTTGGTCCATCCATTTGAAGTTTATTTTGACAAAAATTAGTTCTTAAATAATCTAGATGACACAAAAAGTAATAGATAGTAGGAAAATACTTCCTCTAAATATGTCCTTATATTCATGGAAGAGCTAGCGAGGAAGTAAGGGAGTAATAACGAGAAAAAAAGAACAAGAGAGAGAGAATACACACAGTCTAATTCAACATTTGAATTAAGGACAAGGTATGAGGTATGAAATTAATTTAGGTAAAACGCAATAATAATTTAATAATATTCTGTAAATTGAGATATACTCACCTATGATCAGACAATAGAGAAATTCATCAATATAATATTACACACAAATTTATTTTAGGCATTTTTAAAAATATTTTCACGGGGGTACGGAATTTTTCCCCTAAAAAAATAGCTCAATAATAAATTATCAGTCTCACTGGTTTTTGGGTAGAAACTAAAACCTTAGCTTCCAGAGTTAGACATTCACTTAATAGAAAAATATAATCTGTGGGGGAAAAAAGAAAAAAGAGAGAAAAAGAACAGTAAATTATAATTTAAAATCTGCCAACAAGCAGAATCATTTTCAATGAAACACATATAAAACATTATTATAATACGGTGGATTTGATTGGAAATAATGTGCATAGGACGCAATAGTCTTCTCGGCGCTTAGGGTTTGACGGTTTGTAGATAAAATGTAGTCCTTGCGCTTGAAGCGCAATACTTGTGCGCTTGAAGCGCAAGGCTGTTGGGACCCCTACGCTTTAGGCGTAATATTTGCGCTTAAGGCGTATACGGGGAATGGGATGCTACGCTCAAAGCGTTCTGGAAATTCATTTTTTATTATTTACTTTTGATTGATATATTTTTACAAAAAAAAAAAAAAAAAAAAAAAAACCACACTTTTTAGACTTTTGTGATAAAAGTGATAAAAACTGAACATTTATTTTTAACTTATTTTAAAGAAATTTAAAAATAAAAGCAAAGTGTTACGGACCTACCTTAGGCCCAATAACAATAGCAGTGCGACCCAACAAAAGATATGGTATATATCAGAGGATTGAGGATCGCGAAGGATCCTAACTCACCCATGGATATCTTTAGAGGATACTCGGGCCAGAGATCATGCAAGGCCCAAAATATCTAACCTAAGCCATACCCTATAAATATAGAGCCCTTTTTGGCGAAAGACTGTTTGTGCTCTCCTCGATACTCATCTCATAGATATTTAAGCAGGCAGATCCAATATCAAAGCATTAGCCCATTAGGCTAAACATAAACATCGAACACAAAGTAAAATAATGTGAAATTTTTGAAATTATTTGTAAAAATATATCAGTTTTATTGAACATGTATGATGTATGTGGTTTCACATTTCTAACAATCGATTTGTCTCATGCCAGAAGAAAGTTAAAACCCAGAGATTATTCCTGACCCCTTTAATTAATGAAGAATGTAATATGTATATACTATCTTTTACTCTAATCAGGTAAGCCAGAACCCAAAACACGTGCGGAGAACCAAGAGCAAAGTTAGATGATGTCTTAAGTTAAAATAATAATAATAATAATAATAATAATGGCGTGGCAGCTTCATTCACTGATGGCTATGGTCACATCTTCAAATGGCTGTGTTTGGTATCATAGTATACATATTATGAAATATTTACATTTTATCAATGAATCTTATTGGAAGTGGTATTATACATTAACGATGTACCTTGTGCAAGTGTAAATGATTCACTCTTGCTCGCTCCAGAAGGCTAAGTTTCTTTTTTTAGATCCATTTTCGTCATCATCAATATTCTTCCTTTAAATATCTGGCAAATCATTAATTTCAAGACAATCGAGGTTTTGGCGTTCTCCTCAAGCTAGACTTTCGTTGTCGTCGTTTTTACCTCTCCCGATTTTGAGCAAAGATTATCGGTCCGCTTTTCTTTGTCTTTTTTCTTTGTTGGAAAAAGAATGAAGATAATAAAAAGGATACCGAAAATTTTCAAATCGTGGTAAGGTAAAATCGACGACAACGACGGTCCAACCTTGAGAAGAAGTGTCACTCTGTCTGTTTTTATTCGAATAAGGTAGAAGATTTCATTACTCAGGTTCTGTCTCCAGTGTTGTGTGTTGCTTCGTCGCTGCTTCCCGTCGCTCTCTCGACAATCACTTTCTGGTTCCTTAGTTAAATGTCTATAGACCAAGCTGTAAGAGGTGTTTCGGTTATTATAACTTTATGATTTTCCTGCTTATCGTTCTGGGTTTTTCATGGGTTTAATGAAATCGATAAAATGTTCTTGTGGGTTCCTCTGTTGTTAATGAATATTGTATTTTGAAAATTATATTTACACTTTAGACCAACCCAACTGACCAACAAGTGTTTTTAGATTACTCTTGTTGTCTGCAACATGAACGTTTGTGGCCGGAGAAGAAAGACTTAGCAAACTCATTTGAATTAATATGCTACAGGTGAGTCCACTAGACCTTCATGCGATGCATTTAATTTCTTCGTCATGCATTTATTTTGCTTTTTTGGATTCACTGTGATACATTTATGACCAAAAGTGATTCTTCGTTATGCATTTAATGGGTAAGTTTTTCCGTAAAAAAAAAAAAAAAGAAGATCTAACCGACATTGAGCATAAATATGCATTTTAAGTTGGCTTATTTTATATTCAAGTTTCAAATTTTTCGGATTATGTATGTTAAACAAAATGGGGCGAGGGAATTTATAGAATTTGCTAAACAAAATGCCTATGATGTTAGTGAGAAGTTTAATTGTCCTTGTGTAAAATGTTTGAATGAGAGGAGACTAAGTCCTAAAGTTATAAACACACATTTAATTTGTGAAGGATTTTGTAAGACCTATACAGTATGAGTATGGCATAGTGAAAAAATCCCAAGTGGGTCTCAACATGGGGAAGTGGTCTTTGATGATAATGACACGGATATTGATAACATGTGCAGTGATGCAAAGACCCCGCTATACCCTGGATGATAATGTGTTGCGGCATCGATATATACGTACTATGATATTCCTTCTATATATGTTCTTAAACAATGTCATCACTGACTATGAAGTTTGTTCTTATTTTATTTGTGTGGCAGGATCCGATCCAAAGGGGCATGTTATAAAAGAGGATGTATTTACGTTGTTGGGTGGGAATCAGATGAATGCATGGTGAATAAATTATATTGGGTATGTATGTTGATTTACGTGCTGTATTTGTAACTCAGCTCATTGTATTTGTAAGTAAGTTATCTTATTGTATAAATTAATTTAGGTGTTGTAGTCATAATATAATCATTAATTAAGAGGCCACATAACTCATGGTGAATAATATTTGTATTCTTTATCCCAATTCCATTTATTCATAATTGTTCATAGCTTGTAGCTTAAAGTATCGACTTTTATGAGCTGGATTGGGTGGTGGATTTGTGTATATATATATTCATCTGGAAGAACAGGGAAAAAATTCGGGAAAATTTAGACCGGAATGGATACGCCGGTCTTAAATGTTCAACTGTTAAGACCGGATCTATTTTTGTCCGGTCTTAAAATTCCGATCCTTTTAAGAGCGGCCAAGTTTTTGTCCAGTCTTAAAAGTTGGGTTTTAAGACCGAACAAAAAATATTTCAAGTTTATTTAGTACGACTTTTAAGACCTAATGTTTTAAATGTCCGATCTAAAAGATTTTCTTTAAGACCGGTTTGTGTCCGGTCTTAAATGTTAGACTTTAAATACCGCCTGGAAACAAGACCGGCCGCGAGTCCTATCTTACGGTGCCTCTTTTATCCGGTCTTAAAAGCTTTTTTTGCACCGGTGCCAATCCATCAATTTCATATTCAGTGGTCTTACATTGCAGAAACAAAAGGAAGAACTGCATAAAAGAATTCTTGATCTGCAAAGAAAACTTGATGACAAACAAGAGTTGGAAACAAACATCCAGCAGATGAGAGGAGCTCTGGGTGTTCTGCAAGAAATGAATCACTTGGGCCCGAGGATGAGGATATTAATATACTGTGTTGCTGAAACTGCATGGATGACTGCTCCAAATACACACCTCACCGTCATCCAACATTGACGCATCCGTGTGTTGTACAAGGTTTTTAAGACTCATTCTCTCTTTTTTCCTTTTATTCCATTTAATTTTATAAGCACTTAAATATATTATTGTTTTTTAACTTTGAAAACAGTATTATTATTTTCTTTTGAAAGAAATCTTGAGTCGTGACTTGCTTTTCATGAAAAATGTGGGATTAATTAAGTTTTAATAGTTTGGTTGCATTATTGAAAATGTTTATTTCTTTAATACCTAGACATATTTTCATCCACTTCCATGTGTGGGAAAAATTTGATGAAAAGTCCTTCTCTAATATCAATTATCATTACCCCAGAACATAAAGAATTAAAAATTTTCTATGTTTGTTATCTAACTAGCAACTTCCGAGCAAAAAAAAAAAAAAAAAAAAAAAGGAGCAAAAATACACATAACCTTTTCCCTGTAGAGCGCCAAGACCACGACCTTCAACCGGAGCAAAAATACACACGACGTTACGTTTTGGGAGCGCCCAAAGACCACGGCCGTTAGTCAACTATTAGTTGACCGTCAGATTGGATGGAACGCCGACGTGACGCCGATCTTGACGACACGACGTGGAATAAAAAATTCAAAAAATTAGGAAAAAAATTTAAAAAAATTAGGAAAAAATAAAATAAGTAAAAAAAAATTTCAAAAAAATTAAAATAATTCAAAAAAATTTAAAAAATTAGAATAAAATAAAATAAATTAGAAAAAAATTCAAAAAATGAGGAAATAATTAAAATAATTAGGAAAAAAATTCAAATAATTAGAAACAAAATTCAAATAATTAGCAAAAAAATTAAAATAATTAGAAAAAAGTTCAAAAAATCAAGAAAAAATTCAAATAATTAAAATAATTAGAAAGAAATTAAAATACCCCGCACAATGGGCCCCACCACCGGTCCACTCTACGGCCCGCCGGTGGCGATCGGTTTTACGGTGGCGCCACTCGCTCACGCGGTCGAATTAGTTGATTTTATTTATTTTTCTAAAATGCCCTTATATAAATTTTGTTCCTCAACTACCTTAATGATTTCACATAATCCTTTATTTATATCAATAGGCATCTTTTAGGAAGAAATTGACAAAAATTAGAAAGTTGTATTATAATTAGGACTAAAACAAACTCTCAAATGTTGTCTTATAATTAGGACCGGAGGGAGTATATAATAAATAAATTGTAAAGGTATTCAAAAATGTCTTAATTTTGTTAGTTTCTTATTTTGGTAATTGTCATTTTAATTTTGTTAGTATATAATAACAACCGATTGCCGCCGGCAGTAGGGTGGCCGGTGGTGGGGCCCACTGGCGGGGTATTTTAATTTCTTTCTAATTATTTTGCTAATTATTTTAATTTTTTTCCTAATTATTTTAATTTTTTCCTCATTTTTTGAATTTTTTTCTAATTATTTTAATTTTTTAGCTAATTATTTGAATTTTTTCTTAACTATTTTAATTATTTCCTCATTTTTTGAATTTTTTTCTAATTATTTTAATTTTTTTTTGCTAATCATTTTAATTTTTTCCTAATTTTTTTAATTTTTTCCTCATTTTTTTTTTTTTTTCTAATTTTTTAATTTTTTTTTGAATTATTTTTATTATTTTTAATATTTTCCTAATTTTTTTAAATTTTTTTCCTACTTTTTTTTGGATTTTTTTTATTCCACATCGTCCGATCGGCGTCCACGTCGTCCCGTGTCGGTCTGCGTCAGCGCCACGTCAGCGTTTCATCCAATCTGACGGTCAACTAACAGTTGACTAACGGACGTGGTCTTGAGTGCTCCCAAAAACGTAACATCGTCGTGTGTATTTTACTACTCAGTTGAAAGATCGTGGTCTTTGGGCGCTCACGAAAAAAAAAAAAAAAGTTATGTGTGTTTTTGCTCCTTTACCAAAAAAAAAAAAAAAAACTAGCCAATAGCAACGTCCCACCCTCACCCTTCCCCAAACGAAAAAAAAGGTGAGTCATTATTGATCAGTGGCGTCCCTCACGAGGGCCAGTCTTGGGACGCGCGTACCGTAAGTTGGCCACAGAAACAAATCACCTTTACTGTTGCCCAGCTCATCATGAATTTATTCTGTGAATTGCTTTTCCACTTTTTCTCATCAAGGATTTGACAATCTATTCAAATACCCTATACCCCTATAATCCCACCCTTTCTTTTAAAAAATTAACCCCACCAAAACAACACAACTAAATTTCTAGCCCAGATACCATTAGTTAGAAAGTGTGCGTACGTAATGGTTCATATATTTTTTTTATATAAAATATAATTCATTGATAGTATGTTAGAGAGTTATAAAATTCAAAATTTTTTTTTTTTTTGCTCAGATATATTCAAACTGTTGAGATGATGAGTTTAGATAATCTTAAATTTAGACTTTTATAAGTCCTCTTTTTTTTTTTTTTTTTTGCCATCAAGATTTTGATAACTTCTCAAACAATCTTCCCTTATGTGCAAAAGAGATCTTCCCTTAGGTCCCATTCCCATTTGTCTATGAAAAGATTTTGTCTCGGATATTATATATGAAAATGAGCTTATGATGATGAGCTATTTCAAATAAGCACATAACTTAACTCCAAATCCAATTAGTTAAAAGGTGTAGTGAGCAGTTGGGGTTGGGAACTTCTTTTAACTATTTAGTTAGCTAGAAATTAAATTTAGTTGATTGCTGTGTTACAGATTTTGATTAACTTGAATGCAAGGACAAAATATGAGTATGTCTAACACATCACTAGGCTCACGAGGAATATAAATTTTCTTCCATGGAAGCTACTGGATAAAACTGGCAAACATCGAACAGCTTCATTTGTTGTTGTTGTTTTAGTCATGTCATCTTGACGGTGAATGAGAATGACTCGAGCTCTCTGGAGGGACAGCCAAAACCCAAAGACAGAGTGGAAGAAAGAAGAAAATACAAACATACTATCCCAACATTTTATCCGAAGAATTTATAACAAAAATGATTAAATCACACATTTCATTTTCTAATTGTGTTTTAGCTTATACAACTGAGGTTCCTGATTCAATAATTTATTCCACGACTGATAATAATAAAAAATTCAAAATGAGCAGTATATAATTAGAGTGTTGACAAATAATAATAATAATAATAATATTATTATTCACCCAGCAGGGATGTAATTTACTCCGTAAATAATTAAGGAAGTGCACGTAAGTTTTAATTTCTGAAAAATGAAGCAATGAATAATTTACCCTATAGAGTAGCCTGCAACCTACTCCCTGTCTCACACGCCCTCACGCACTGAGTCATTGTAAATCCTATCTTTATTTTTTTTTTCCCCTTAAAATAAACACTTACATTTTGTATCCTATCTATGACGATGGGAAGGACCTTTATGATTTAGTTATCAAACAGATTGAGCATATTGAGGAAGTTCTATAGGAAAAACAAAAAATATGAGAGCTCCGAGTTTAATATCTGAAAAAAATAAAAAATTGAAGAGCGCTTATATTTGAATGAATTGTTTTCCTTTATTATGAATGAATTTCACTTATATATATTCACTGTTCTTTTTTTAAAAACATTTGAGATGTTTATAATTTATATTGATCATATCATCGTGTTATTTATAATGGAGAAAACAGGATTAACTTGTACCACGGACGGTTAGAGTTGTAGCTAATGAAAATGTTTATGAGAAAACATATATAGCTGACTATAAGAAAACAGGAGAAAAAAAAGTTCCTAAGGAAGTTTTGACATCCTTCAAGAACAATTTTGTATTAAGAACTATATATAATATGCTTGCTTGTTTCTTCATACATACATGTTAACTCATATTTAAGAGAACTATGGCAAGAAATGTTTAAGAGAAATTAAAATGCTACATATATCATTATCTTTACTTCCAACAATGCATGGGAAATACAAACAGGAGCACAGGAAATCGTGCAAACTGAAAGTCTACAACTCCACAGTCTACATTAATTTTCTTAATTGAAAAAAATGAAACTAGATATTTTTTTTTCTTTTTTTTAAAAAAGTGTCAGAGGCTTTATCTGTTATCTGTGGAAGATGAAAAGCATATCTCATGTCTAAACCTAACCTTTCGTTTTTCTTTCTCTTTCATTAGTATTTGTCATATCCAATAATATAATTCGAGCCAACACTTATTTGAAATTATACTAACACTTATTTGTTTTTTTTTTTTGGGAAATAATTTTTTACAATTATCAATTTAAAATAAAACAATAAAACATGACCCATCTAAATTTAGTTCGGAAGATTAAAAATCCCCTGGCAAAATAATAAAAAACAGACTTTCATATAATAAAAATCTCCTGAAGGTTAGATCATGTGCCTGAAGCGCAGAACCCTAAAATCTCTTCTCTTCTCTTCTCTTCTCTCCGTCGCCCAAGCAGTGCTGCGTCGTTCTTCGTGGTTCACCGTGGTGCTGCGTCATTCTGCTTCTGCGTCGTACCTTTTCTGCGTGGTGCTGCGCCGTTCTGTCTCAATCTCGTCTCTCCGTCGCCGTCGATCCCGGTCTCCCTTCCACCGCAGGTACGCTAATCTACTCCCTGTTGTACATTCTTCTCCTTTTGTTGGAATCGGTATATATTTTGCTTCCTTCTCCTGCATTTACGTATTCCAAACATTTCAAAATTAAGCATGGGAAATAAAAATATTCAAGGGCATCATGTCCACCTTCAACTAAAAAGGTGACATTAGAAAGAGAAGGATTGTTTACATATTGCTCGCATAAGTACACCTGCAACAAAAACAAGTAAAAACTAGAGTGAAACAAGAAAACACAGTGCACAAAATAATCCTTGTAAGATTATTCGTTGGTCAAATTGGTGCCTATAAAGAATTCCAAAGCCACTTGAATTTCTTTCAATCAAAATGACTTATTGATTTACTGTGTGTTAAAAATGTGGAAACATTAGTTTGGCATGGATGGTAGTGGCTGTATGATGATTATTGATTTACTGTGTGTTAAAAATGTGGATTTATGAATATATATCTATGGTGATTATATGCTGAAATGTTAGAAATGCAAATGTGTGTAATTTTATACTTACTTTTCCACACAGTTTAACTAATTGGTTATGCTTGCACTATGCTTACATATTCAGCTTTAATTCCAATGTCTTCTTGCACTATGCTTTCATATTCAGCTTTAATTCCAATGTATTCTTGCTTCAGATTTTTAGTGTTTGCCACCTACACTTCTGTTGTTGGTTGATATTTTTCTGAGTTTCAGTTATGGCTCCTGGAAAGCGGGCAAAATCCACTCAAAAGTCCACATACAATACCCACCTTTGGAAATCCCAGACACATTTTGATCGTTACGAGGACATTTCGCAGTCTTCCAACGGCAAATTTGTTAGAGAGAGACGATTGGAGGTAGAAGCAGATAAATTTCCGGAGATTCATGCAGTCATAGAGCGTCGAGGGTGGCAACAACTCTGCCAAACACCTTGCCCAAGTTCCATTGAGGTGTGCAAGGAGTTTTATGCCAATGCATTCCTCATCGATACAAATGACCAAGACAAGCGTGTGAGCTATGTTAGAGGGAAGAATGTAGCTTACGATCCGGACAGTATTGATCGGGCGCTTCAAATCAACATCCCTCAGCCAAATAGTGATTGTGGGTATGAAACTACTTTAGCAAGATTCGGATCGGAGAATCGGGACGATATTCCGAAAGAGGCTGCAGCTGTTCTTGAGGCCATTGCACTCCCTCGCACAAAATGGGATTGGAAAGCGCATGGTAGCGCACCTAGACGAATCTCCCGCCAAGACTTAACATGGATAGCTAAAGTGTGGTACCAATTTGTAGTGAGCAATGTCTTGCCCTCCTTAAACAGGAGCGATGTCAATTTGGAGAGAGCAATATTGGTAAAAGAAATCATGGGGGAAGCTCACGTGCGCATATCTAAGATTTTATCCAACGACATCCATAGGATTGCGCAAAAGGAAAGAGTTGCTTTTCCTTTGGCACATTGTTCTTTGGTTAAAATTTTGTGTGAGAAAGCAGGGGTTTTTGTGGGTAATGAGAATGATAAGTTACTTACCCCTGATGCCGTTCTTAATTGCTCTAAAATCAAGGCATACCAAAAGGAGACCACAAAGGAGATGAAGGTAAGGGACATGTTTATTCCTATTGAAGAGGAGGAAGCTGGCCCCGTGTATGATCATCCTAATACAAATGAGGATGTTGCAGCTCATCACTGTGAAAGTATGCAGGAGGACTTGCAGCACACAGCTCCTACAGATCAGCAAATTATGGAGAAATTACTGCATTTGGAGCAGGAAGTAAGGCACTTGCAGGAGACAGCTCTCACAAATCAGCAAATTATGGAGAAATTACTGCAGGTGGAGGAGGGAGTAAGGCAAAATCAAGCTCTTTTGCAGGTCCTCTATGTGATGTTGAATGTGGACTTACCTCCCTCCTCTGCTACCCCGGCAACAGATGGTGGTTATACCGCTGATGGAGAGGGCAAATTATGGAGAAATTACTGCAGGTGGAGGAGGGAGTAAGGCAAAATCAAGCTCTTTTGCAGGTCCTCTATGTGATGTTGAATGTGGACTTACCTCCCTCCTCTGCTACCCCGGCAACAGATGGTGGTTATACCGCTGATGGAGATGGTTGCCCTCCCAACCATAATGGTATAAAAGGAAAATTACAATTGCTTGCTTTAAAATTTGTCATCAACATTTTACTTATTTGAATTTTTGTGTGTCAAAAGATGACATATCATCTCTACAGCTCATTGAAAATATCATGTACTAACTTAGCATTTTAACATGAATTCAGTAGTAATTAATAGCCCATTCAACTAATAGAATTATTTGAATATGACAGCTGATTTGTGTATGGAGAGGGTGGATAGAGTGGGGTTGATTGACAAAACTAGTACCTGAAGGACGAAGCTTCTCATCCTCGATCTAAATGGAGTGCTTGCTTATATTGTCCATAACGAAAAATATGATCGTGCAAAGCGGAAACGAGATTTCACCAATTCTAAGAATATAGGTGATGTGATTAAATATTTGTCATATCTGCCTTGGTTGAATTTTACTTGTATTTTACTTTTTTTTTTTTTTTTTTTCATTTTGCAGTTCACAAGAGGCCCAACTGTGATGAGTTCCTATATTTTTGCTTTCAAAACTTTTATGTGGCTGTCTGGACATCTAGACGAAAGTACCAATCTATGACTTATCTCATTGCTTTAGTTTGTATGTTTAACTTAGGTTTAACATGCAGTCATGGACTGGTTTTATTTTAGCATTAGAAAAGTGAGCTAATACATTTACTTTTACTGTGTCTTGATGCCTGCATATAATTACTTGCAAGGAAAATGCTGACGAAGCAATCAAAATTTTTTTTGGGGAGTTATCAAAAAAGTTGCTCTTTATTTGGGTAATCTGTTCTAATCCTACTACTAAAGTCAACCACTACCTATTCTAAATCTTCTTTTGTTTTGAGAATAATTTTTAGAATTTGATTTATTTTCCTCAAGGTAGATGTTGGTTGATTATTTAGATTAATTTGAGTCATTACTTGCATCATGGTTTGTTTTTCATTCTTGACGCTACTGACCAAGTCAATAATGTTTTATGCAGAGTCAAGAAAAATGTACCAGGTCAAATGACAATAATACCATTTTTTTAAAGGAACTTGAAAAAATGTGGACATATTTAGAAAGTGAAGGATTTTGCTTTGGCCCGTCAGACACATTATTAGTAGATGACTCCCCTTCCAAGGCAGTGAAGAATCCTGTAAGCTCTATTTTCTCTTATGCAGTAAGCATGACTTTCTTGTGTTCGCATCATTTTCTCCCATTTTATTAATCCACATGTACAAATTATTTTCAGATCTACAATTCAATATTTCCTTCTCCTTATCGTTATGTTCAAAAAGAAGACAAAGGATTATGTGAGACAATCTTCTACTCATGTTCCTCTTTCTTATACCCTAAATTTCTTTTGAGATTGTTAGCTTATTTCTATTGATTTATAGATTCAAAGTCTTTTTAAATATCAAATGCTTTAAGTATATATGCCACTAAAATTGTTAGCAATGCCCCCGAAAGCATATTGATGACCTTTTGTGTTTTGCCAATATGAGCTTTTAAATCCCATTGCTTCCCTTTTTACTGTTCAAAGTAGATTTGAAGAAGTATCTAAGAGGGCTGGCTCAAGTTGAGGATGTTCGAGTGTTTGTGTCATCGAACCCATTTGGCCAACCAGCCTGTAAGCCGTTGGATGTTGCCCATGCTCCTGTTTATGATGTTCCATCAGCAACTGAAGTGGCAGAGAGGAGAAGTTTTGAGCCTTAAGTTAAGAACAACCGATATGTTTCTATCCTAGTGGATTGTGCTGCGTATCCATATTGTAGTAAGTATATGTGCTTGAAAGTTACGGATCAAGTAAAGAGGCAGTAGTGATGTCAACTCTAATAATGGCAAATTTACTGAATAATTGAAGAAATGAAGCAAAATGTTGAACTTTTGTACTAGGTACTATTTAACTTATTTGACAATATTATTTGGATGATCCCTTAGTCCTTAGTCACATTTAATATCAAGAGCAATGAGTTGAGGCTTATTATCTTCCGATTGCTGTTAAGAACAGAAATATAATGAGCAGGTTCTTCAGTAGTAGTCCAGGCATAATTTCCTTGATGGTTTTGCAATCTTTCGAGGCTAGACTAGTTACTTCAGAATATTTTCTTCTATTTACCACGCTTGTTATTGGCCTGTATTTTGCTGTTATTTAACGTGTTTTTTAACAGTGCAGTAGTTGTTTTGGATGTCACATGAAACCTACACCAATTATAGCTGTGGATGAGCCAGCTAAAGGGCTAAGAATTCGGGGGCAGACAGTGAGGAAACCAACCATATCAGTTGGTTTCTGGAGCTCGAGCACATGTGACCTGGATAACAACACTGTTCAATTTCTGAGAAGCATCACCTCGGTCATCACATTAAACCAACTTTTCTATCATAGCAGTGAACTTTCTCCTGCAGGTGAACCAAGGTAAATCCCACGTTACTGTTTTTCTATTCCCTCTCTTGCAATTCTTAATTTTTTTTTTTTCTATGCCACTTATGGCAAATGAAATGTTTTGTTGGTATGTTCAATACTGAATGCTGGCATTGCATTCCAGGGTAATTTTATCTTGCTTGTATATTGTGCTTGAATCAATTGTGGGTACCTTTTCTTCTTAAAGGAAAACGAAAGGTTGATCTCTTCCTCTTGTTGTTTGATGCAGGTCTTCTTTTCTGGAATGAGGGCAGGATTCAGTGGGTTGGAGGCAGCAGATCTCAGAAGCAAAATAAACAGAAACAAGAACCCAAACTTAAGTATGTCATTTGCGTAAACACTGATCCTATTGGTTAAAAGTGTAACTTTCAAGCGCACTCCAATTACAATTTGATCATTTAAGATGGCTAGGCTTGACTGGAGTGGCAAAAAAGAAATCACAGGATAAATATGCAATTTATCCGCCAAACATATTTAAGTTTGCTGCTTCTGATGGCTATCAATTATTATGGCATGTTGGTTGATTAGCCTTATTTTTCAACACATTCCATTCACTTCTTGATTCATTGCTTAAATATGCACCCAAGCCCTAAAATCTACACCTTGTGCTCATCTCAGTGATTTCTTTCTTATCTTTGTGTTTTCTTAAAGTTTCTTTTACCTCAAAAGCTGAAACCAAATTACAATATTTTTGCTCCAGGAAGCATATCTTAAATAATATATTTTTTCATTCTCATTTTGTTTGTTGCAGCTGGAATGCAACTTATGATAGTTTGCTCTGGACTAAACAACCTTTCCCCAGGCCTTTACCTTTGTCTGTAAGTAGCCTCTACACGCACGCACATTTCTGCTGAGATTACTTTTTTGACAAGATATTCAATTACTTCTTTCTATATAATATTCAATAAATAGGAAATGGTTGAATTCTTGGTGAAAATTTGGGAGCATGAAGGGATGTATGATTGAGACTGATTGGGGCTACCGAAGCTGTTTCTGACTTTCTTTTTATTAAAACGCAGTCTTCAACTGGTAAGAGGCATTAGTAAATACATGCGAGCAGAAGGTTAGAAATTCATGGTATCAAAGACACGTTTGTCTTTTGATTGTAATGTCGAAAGGACAATGAACCTTTCTTCGTCCTCGAAAGATAATGTGACCGTAAATTATTTGAATCTCCACTGACTGTATAGGATCACTTTGGTACTCACGAATGGGTGAAATAGGAATGAAATAATACTATTGACTGTTGAGTACAATCATTCTTCTGACGCCAAGGTCCAAACTGGGATTTCTCTCCAAACCTAAGCCAATCATTTATCATGCTCAAACTAAAATCTGATTTACGGAAGCCTATAATTATATCTGTAAAGTGAGTCTAACTCACAAGGTGGCTGGAAAGATAAGAAAACATTTATCCCGTTTCCTTTGAACTGAATGTTTTCCTATGACACTGGAGGCGTGTCTGGCTTTGGTCTGCATTACGCTTTCTACTTTTTCCCTTTTCTATTACTTTTAGAACAAGAATCATTTATCTTTTTTCCTAGTCAGCACACTGTCATGTGCAGGCGGCTTATGTCATTCTTTTATAGTTAGACAATGTTTGGCAGATTTTGACCTTAAGCTATTTAGTTAGCATGTTTCTTTGAACTTATTTTTATGCTATGACTCGCAAAGACAAGCATTATATCAGGTGGGCGATATCCGATTATCAGTGGTGGCTGCTATCGTTGATAAATCTAAAGGGGGGACATTGAGGCCAGCATTTGTGAAATCAGGCCTAGTTATAATTCTTTTTGCTCAAGCTTTGTGAAAATGCCATACAGAAAATAAAAATGGCGTGCTTCTCACTTTCTGAGCTGGTTTCCTAAAGGTGGTAGAGAGAATCAAGTATTTTTTGCAGCTTCAATTTTCAACTCTTCTTTGTCTTTGAATTTTCGGTTTTTTTTTTTTTTTTTTTTTTGTTGAATATTCGTTGTGATGATGGAAGCTCACCACTTTTTTGGCGAAGCTTCGCTTTAAGACGAATAAGTGGTCTTTATTATAAGTTATTAAGTGAGGTATTTAATTTCATACATTTCTTAAGACTGTTGATATTTAAAATATGAGTAAATATGTATGATGAATTATTTGTGATGGACTCATTTCACTAATGTAAATCCAAACTGTGATTAGATGAAAACTCATAATATTAGACTAGAAGCACAAGTGGGTCGTCATTAAAAATCGAAGACTTTCTAGACTGACACTAAATCTGGGCTTCTTCATGTTTCCTCAACAAACACACAATTATTTTGACGTGGCCTCATTCTTTTTTGATATAAAAAGGACACCTCAGCTAAACATCACTAGGAATATTTCCCTCATTACAATCCTGGCTAATAAGCACCGCTAGATCATCTGATGGTTGATATACTTCGTGGTACCCCTGCCTTATCTCAAGTCCCTTCGCTAGGTGATCATCCGCATAATTACACGAACGAGGCACATAAGTGATCTTAGTTTCCCAGTTCTTGTCCCGCAACACCTTAACTTCCTCAAGGAGCTCGGAGTCCCTATGCGTTCTCCCGTGACCATGAAGAATAAGGTTAAGACAATCCGTGGAATCCGTCTCCATCCAGACTTTCTTAAACCCCATACCCCATGCCATTTTTAAGCCGAAGAGACATGTCCAAATTTCTGCAGTTAGCTCGTCTCCATCATCGATAGGATGGATGAAACCTTTAACAAATCTCCCTACGGAATTGTGGATTAGGCCCCCACAAGCACATTTCCAAGTTGAATGTGAAAACGCCCTGTTCACATTCACCTTCACCCAGTCCCCCTCCGGTGGACGCCACGATTCACGCTTGGGCACCAGAGAAGCGCCCTGAATTGTAGTCCCCGCTAGACGATCGTTCATGCGATTCATGCACTCCACCATTGCATTTGTACTGGCTAGAATATTTTCATTGGGAATAAATTTATTCTCAAAGACAAACAAGTTCCTCCGACGCCACAACCACCAACACAACACTGTAAACTTGGAAGCCCATTCCCGTCTCGACTCCTTCTGTTCTCGTAGGTTCCACCACACCCACTCTGAAAAGGTTCATATTGCAAAACCTGCACCACCGTGTCGGGCATACCACTTTCCTCCAAATCAGTCACGAGTATGTGCAATCCCGAAAAAACATGAATATTGTCTTCTAAATTAGCCCCACATACGGGGCATCCGGCACCCAAAGTCAAGCCTCTTCTCATTCGACAAGCATTTGTGATTAAACTCTGACGAGTTAATAACCAGAGAAGTGTTTTACATCTTTGAGGTGCTCTAACTTTCCACAGTCCTCCCCAATTTCTTCGCTGATCCACCACCTCCCCTGATAGAACTCGGTAAGCAAACTTCACTGAGAACTCGCCATTCCTTTCCCACTTCCATTTCGCTGAGTTTAGATCCTGATTGATCACAATCCTTGATGAACTGTAGCCCATGTTTTCTTAATTCCTGACCAAAACTTGGACTCGAAGAGGAGAACCGAGGGAGAAGATCCTCCCCAAATTTATATTTGTCTCGTACTACTCTTATCCAAAAATCATCCTTGTGAGTCACCAGCTTCCACTCTAGCTTCATAAGGAATGCTTGGTTCTACAGTCTCGCATGCATGGGAAGCACATAAGGTGCTTGTCCCTTATGTGCTCGTCCCTCTAATTAGAGGGACAAACACATTTTATTTTATTTTATTTTATAAATTTTATTTATTTAGATTAAATTATATGTTAGTTTTTGGAATTTTTTTGCACTCAATATCTCAAATTAATTAGTTTCCAGTTCTGCATACAGAAATATCTATCTCGTAACACCGATTATCTAGAAAATTAATTAATTTAAGATATCTTGAAAGTGCAAAAAAAAAATGTTAGAAACTAACAAGTGGGTCGTCGTTAAAAATCAAAGACTTTCTAGACCAAAATCTGATTTACGGAATGCAGAAATTGCTGCTGTTGCCTATAATTATATCTGTAAAGTGAGTCTAACTCACAAGGCGGCTGGAAAGATAAGAAAACATTTATTAACGCAATATGTGCCCAAAAATGGGCTAAAATAATGAAACAGGAAAAAATTATTTCAAAAATCCTATTACTTAGCCCGTTAATTAGACCTGCCTTTTAAATTGTAGTAGTATTTACTAAAAGGAATGTATAATACTAAATTTAAATGTCTGGTAAAATGTATAATCAAAATATTATACTGGCAATATATGTGAAATCATATAACAGCAAGCATATCACCTGTAAATCCTATTTTTATTTTTTTTTTCCTTAAAATAAACACTTTCATTTTGTATCTCCTAATAATTCATAATACTTCCCCGCAATTCATATTAACATAACTTCCAACTTATCTATAATCTCAAGGTCAAAAAAACTTAGCTATAGCTAATTATGCAGTTAATGATATATATAAAAAAAATAAAATAAAAAATTATGCATTTAATCAGGGAAAAAAAAAAGTTACATTCTCTTTGAACTTTATGTTGCTTGAGAACTGTTTACTTAAAAAATATATAAAAAATACCTCGTATACACATTTTTTCCCCAATGTATTATATTTGGTTTTGGGTAAAGTGGGGAAGTTAATTATTCTTGAAATAGATTAAGTGAGGTTTAAAATATGAGAAATACCTACATACTCTGGAAGTACCATCTCATCTATATTCTAATAAATTAAAATATAACAATTCATCTTATTTTAATCCTACATGGTAGATGAGTCATCGGGAGAAACTCAAATTTTATGATTTTAGGGATGGGGGAAGGAATTGTGTTTTTTGATTTTCTAAATTAAAAAGTTCATGTTTTTTTTTTAAATCATAACATTTGAATTTTTTTCAGATAATCATCTACCTTGTAGGATTAAATAAGATGAGTTGCTGTATTTTAATAAATCACAGTACAGATGAGATGACGGATGTAAGTATTTCTCTTAAAATATAGTATCTTGGTTTGATTTGGGTTAAATGTTTCCAAGGGATTTAAAAAAAATTAAAATAATTTCACTGACCAATCATTGATTAAGGGCTCGGATTGGTCAACGGCTTCCGGGTCGGTTCGGGCTCGCTATCTGCGAGCTAGGGCTGATAAGGCTTTATTCAGTTCTTTCTTCCCCACTTCTCTTATAGAATAAAAGTTAGCTTAAATTTGTGAATGTTCTGATGCCTAAACATCCCATTGCTGCTCCCAGATTAAAGTTAGAAAGCCTGAACTAAGCAAAACTCGAAGCAATAGACTGTGGAAAACCACTAGAAGAAGCAGCGTGGGACATTGTAAGTGATAAGATAACTATCGACATTTGGGGTTGACACCGTCTACCATAAATACTTGCTTATGTGTGTGTGCATGGTTTTATGTAGGATGATGTTGCTGGTTGCTTTGAGTACTATGCTGACCTTGCTGAAGGTTTGGATGGAAAGCAAAAGGCTCCTGTATCTCTTCCCATGGACACCTTCAAGAGTTATGATCTACAAGAGCTAGCCCATCGGGGTTCAAGGATTAGTTACTCCCTGGTATCTGCTAATATGTGCTTAGCTGCTTGTGGATAAAATACAGGCCCATCCTTTTCCAAAAATAATATGGATTTCTGGGGCATATTCATAGAAAATCAGTTATTAGGCATTCATAACTCTATTTTGTTATCGTAAGATGTAGTAATTAACAATGCCAAATTGCCTGTGAAAGTGTTGAAATGGATAAATATATGATGATTTTAATTTTATGATTAAGGAATTATCCTGTGTTAATGGCTACACGGAAAGTTACTCCAGCTCTGGCTGCTGGTTGTACTGCAATATTAAAGCCTTCCGAATTGGCATCTGCGTATGTCCTTGTTAAGTCTCGACCAATGGAAACGTGTTCCTTTGTTACATCATTTTGTCATTCTGAACTATTTCCAATGTCAGAACCTGTTTGGAGCTGGGTGATATCTGTAGAGAAGTGGGCCTTTCTCCAGGTGTCTTAAATATTCTCACTGGATTAGGCCCTGAAGCTGGTGCTCATTTGGCATCCCATCCTCATGTCGACAAGGTTCATCTGTCTTTAGTTTGTAGTAGAATTGAAATATGAATCCGTATCTTTTCCATCTCTTCCTACTAATGCTATTATGAGGTCTAAGTTTATAAAGTTTCCATACCATAATTATTCATATCGAAGTTTTCAACAGACTGCCTTGACTGGAAGCTCTGCAACCGGGAGCAAGATTATGACAGCTGCAGCTCAACTGCTGAAGGTATTTTCAAGCAGTATTATATAAAAGTTATGAACATTTTATAATGTCCTTTTCGATATAAACACATGCGCGCTATTGTTTGGTTTGAAGGGAGTGGATGAGAGCCTCAAACATTAGTCTCCCCTCCCATCAAATCAAACATACCCTTAGAGAGATAGTAGGTTGGAAGCTATTTCCTTACATTCTTTTTCATATAATGTAATATCTATTTTTTTGGGTTTATTGGCAGCCTGTTTCACTAGAGCTTGGTGGAAAAAGCCCAATCATTGTTTTTGAGGATGTTGACCTAGATAAGGGTCAGAGGTATTTTAAATTTAGCTAATTGCTTTTGGACAGCCCATGTTATTTTGAATTGTGGAATCACGTTTTCTTGGTGGACTAATTGAACATGAGTAAATTTTTATCATCTAAAACCTGTTGCTGAGTTTAAACAGATACCAGTGTGCAATTAAATTTTTATTCATCCGCTGTCCATGATCTTAAACAGCTGCTGAATGGACCATCTTTGGCTGCTTCTGGACTAATGGTCAGATATGCAGTGCATCATCCCGTCTTATTGTACATGTAAGTGTAATAAACGACCCATCACAAACAAGAATTGGCATTTGAATCTCACTTTGTCTATTTTTCTTCCCCTTATTTTTGAAGTGGAAGTAAAATCGTTGGAATTTTCATGAAAAAATTAAATTCTCTCTGTCTTATGATGCGTGAAGATTATCTTATTTTTATAGTGCTCTCAAATTATTACATGAAAGTCTTTGGTAGTGTTTTTTATTATTTTTCCAGGAGATTTTTAATCATCCCAACTAAATTTAGATGGGTTATGTTTTAATGTTTTATTTTTATTTAAAATACCATCATATTTCAAATTGATAATTGAAAAAAATTACTTGCAAAAAAAAAAAAAAAATTACTTCTCTCTCTCTCTCTCTATTCCATCATATTTCATATAAATATGTACATAGTAATTCCTAGGTCAAGTTAGCTTAGGTGACAAGAGTAGGGTGGGTGTTATTAGTATACAAATTAAATTCACATTCAAAGTTCAACACACTCTTATTATTTAATTTTAAAAAATGCATATAATCTCTGGAAAGATATACTATAGATAAGAATAAAAGAACCATTATTAGTTTGGACTATGCATGTAATGCATGTTTGATTAAAATTAATACAATTAACACATTTTAATTTAGATTGTTTAATTTGCATTTAAACAATTTATCAATCATAGATTGACATGCATGGTCCTCATCATCTCATGATAAACGAACACGGAATTTGAATTAGTATTTGATGACCTTTTGTTTATTTTCTAATAATACGATTAAGATTATACATATCTCATTTACATAATTTTATTGGCTTTGACATTTTTTTATGTTTATGTGAGTCTGTATATATGCTTGATGATCACACCAGGCACGGGCACGGGCACGAAACTGAGAAAATTATTCACCGAACAATTTTCACTGAGAAGTGGTTAATTAAAAAAGGGGTGAGCATTGAAAAGTAAAAAAGCAATAAACAATGATAAAATAATTTAAGCGCAAGGTATGCCCTTTAGGCGCAAGTTCTGCGCTTTAAGGGCAACAATTAAAAAGGTGTAATTCATTTTGCAAATATAAATATACATATTGAGTAAAATTAGTATATCACTATAATCCCACCCTTTTTTCCAAAAATTAATCCCACCCTTCCTCTTAAATATAAAACCCAATTAATTTTTTAGTGCATAAAGAAAACTCATTAAATTATTTTCTAGTATTTTTTTTCTCTAAACTAATTTTTCTGACTCATACAAACATATGATATAAATAAGGGATTTATTAAGTTTCTTTAATTCTCCCAAAAAATAAATTATATCTTATATTTATTACCAACAGGAGCAGTAATTATATTGCACACTCACCCTTACCCTTCATTATTTCATTACAGTATACATACTCCAACGGTCCATAATAAAAGACGCTTTTAAAAGAATAACTTAATTTAAAATATAAGTCACTTATAAAATAATTATTACTCATTTTTTATTTTTATCCTTATATTTAATGCTCATTTTCAATTTGTTTACTCATTAAATTTTTAAACACATTAAAATTAAAAGTGAAAAAGTTTTTAATCTTTATTGATCTCACCCCACTACGTGCCTTCACACGTGAACGTGCCCCAACATCGCTGCCACATGTTTTCTCGATTAATAGCATGAAATTCAAATTATTCAATTTTTTTCCATTTAAAAAATAAGGGGAAAAAAACCATTGTTCTATTGTGTTGTGTAACTCAATGTTAAAACTTATAGCACCCCAAAATTAACTATTACTCCGTATTTTATAAACAAGTAAAAATTAGGCTATGGAAGAATAAATCATTATAGAAACTAAAAATCTAGCTGTCTGCTCTTTCTTTCATACGCCAGCTATGAATATGTTTTTAAGGGAATTAACTTCTCATGTTGTGAGAAAGAAAAAGATTATAAAAACAGGAAATTGGGTCCAACATATATATATATATATATAATGCTAATTATATATATATATGTGGGTCACACCATTTTATGTGTATGTGATATGAGAAAACACTTCTCCTGAGAAGTGTTTTTCCCATATAAGAATATATTAATATCTATTTCTTCTTTATTTTAAGATTTCAATGAAACTAAGAGCAAAAAAACAATTAGTTAAAAAACAATCAGATTTCCTATTTATTGAATATTATATAGAAATAAGTAATTGAATATCTTGTCAAAAATAAATCTCAGTAGAGAAATGTGCGTGCTTGTAGAGGCTACTCACCCCACCACACATGCATACGCGCCTTCACGTTTGGTGTTGGGTGCTCCTTAAGGTAAAACACATGTATATTTTTACATCTTTACCCTTTTTAATAGCCTCAGGCTTCCTTTCAGCCATCTAAATCAAATACTAACGGTTCAAATTTACATATTTTTATGTAATATTTTATTATAATAATGTCTAAAATATTAAATCCCAACCTTCCATTTTTAACGATTTATTGTTTGGTTTAAGTAATAAAGAGATTTTTGGTACACATCCCTTTTTAATACCATTGCAAATCAAATACAAGGTTCAAATTTACATTTTTTATGTTTTTTATTATAACGTTCACCACTTTGATCAACATTATTGTTAATAGCCTCAGGCTTCCTTTGGGGCTTGAATTGAAGGCCCAAAATAATGTCTCAACAATTTATCTAAAAAACTCATATATTGATTAAATCACCCCTCGTCCTTGGGTTCAACCGGCAAGAGAGTCGGACACTCTCACCAAAGGGAGAGGGTTCGATCCTAGAGGTTGTTAAGGCGCTGGGGGAGGCATCCTAGCTCTTAGGTGCCTAGGTTAACGCCTGAGGATAATAGACGGCTCACCTTGCCCAACATCGGTATCACCTAGGAGGAAGGGAGATTTCGCCCTCTGCCCTTGGATTGTGGGTGAACCCAACCCCTTTCCTAAAATTTTAATATCAAAAGAAAAAAAAAGAAATGATTAAATCAATTATGAAAGCCGCAACCAACCAACCAACCGTGGTCCGTGTACTCATATTTTGATTAAATTAATCATGAGACCCTCAACAAATATAACCACATTTAGTTAAAATCATTTATGAGACTATCATCAACCATGTTTTTCATCATCATAAGCAACTTCCACATGCTTTGGATGTATTTAGATTATCTATCAGGTAAAACTATAAGCATAATTAATGATAAAAATAAGGTGTTTGAATAAATTTTTAGGAAAATAACTCAAAATCAGGTAATAGTAGCTTATGAGATAATCATGATTTTATTTTATACTACTCCCTCCGGTTCTAATTATAAGACATAGTTGACTTTTTTGGAGAGATTAAGGAAGCTGATTAAATTACTTTAGAGTATTTTTATTTTTATTTTTTTCTTCAAAGTAAGTAGTTTGACTAATAAATTAATATATAATCTAAAGATACACAATATATAAAATGATTAAGTAACTTATTTAGCTTCCTTAATCTCTCCAAATAAAGTCAACTATGTCTTATAATTAGGACCGGAGGTAATAATAGATTTGAACATGGATAAGCCATGGTTTTTGGTTCATAATTGATTTTGACATGAATAGAGGTGTTTGGTAGCTTATGAGATGATAACCATAATTTTTGGATTATAATTGAGACTTTGACATGTATTGGGCCTTTGATATTTTTCTTAAGAAAACTAAGGTTTTGACTTTTCAATTATAGGCAAAATCAATTTTATAAATAAATTAAAATTAAACATATTCTCAAAATCATAATTATAAATAAATGGTATCCTAAGTATATTTTTTCTCCATTAATCCAAACACATACTTAATCTCACATGTCACAACCACATTTTAGAAAGGTTACTTTCATTTCAAGAAATTTCAAACTAGTTTCAACTTGTAATCGAGAAAGAAAACCCAATTCTACTCAACCATGAAGACTCTGTTCAAAACCACGTAGGCTTGTTTGGGTTCACATTCGAAAAGCCATTTATGTAAATCGAGATAAAACTCTTCTCATATATTTACCTTAAACATTGTAAATCACGTTGTAAAACTAGCTTATACCGCTAATTCAAATAAGCACTTAGAGTGGTTCTTAACATGGTTTTGACAGTAGCAATAAGGTAGTTTTGCGACCCCTCCAATGTGGTTCCAAACACAGTATGTGAAGTGTGGATTGAAGGCTAATGAGACAAAATTAGACGCCAAGGCAAAAAAAGAGAACTAAAACCTAATCCTTGCAGATCAAAGGTGAGAAGGCTGAATATTCATTACAGCATGCCAAATGCTGCAAAACACAATAGAGGGAGTTTGTCCAAAGACTTGCTCCAATGGGCTCATCTCCTTTGATGCCTATGTTGTGAAATCAAATGCAGCTCCAAAAACACCTCACATCCAGAGTTTGTGAATAAGCTCTAGAGAACTAGTGATCATGGTACAATTAAGCTAGCTAACAAATTCAAACTAACCCACAAAGAAAGTCAAAAACCAAAAGCAAAAAGACTCTCCCATAGAAGTAAAAACATGATTAGGAAACAAATCGAGGCGACGAAGTGTCTGTTTCAGCTAAAAAAAAAAACCCCCTTTAAGCCATAAACCATGGTTTTGCCAAAAAAACACCCAAACATCCCATTTTTTTGCAAAAGTTATTCTCCAAAATTATTTCCAAAATCACTTTTTCTCGAAAAGTAATTTTCCAAAAGCTAATCCAAACACAGTTGAAGATTTCAAATGCATTGCAAAAGATCCCCCACCACTGGTAGTTCTGAGAAACAACCCTCATGGTACCTTTCAACAAACCAGTCTTTTACTCTCTTTGTTTCTTGTGCTCAGACCATTCCAAAGCTTCAACCCACTTATTTTCATATTCTTCAGAGTTTTGATCCCGTCCATCTTTGTAGTTTCAACCAACAACTTTGAATCCTTGGCCCCTTAACCTTCACTTGTAGAGTTACAGTGTCACAAAGTCAATCAACATGAAGAACTTTGCTATACATTAGAATCACATCCACCAACACTTGATATCCCTTTCCCATTTCACAAAGTCCTATTTCAGCTTATCAAGAAATCAACCGCAATCCTTTATTTTGCCCTCACCGATCACCTTCCTTCCCTTACCCGTCAAAATCTTAAATGACAACCAATGGCAACCCTCTATCGCCATCATGAACCCTCCCACTATTGATCATGTTAATATGCTCATTTGATCTCACCCGATAGCTCCTATGTACAGCTCCCTTCATCAAGGACCTCTCGTGCTTGTTCGATGTGCTCGGTTCATTTGATTGTGTCCAAGACTCTTATTGTTGGATGTGCTCATTATCTTCTTATGATTAATTATCATCTGAGAAAGAACTAGGATAAGGAAAGGAGGGAAGACTAGTGTACTTGTCAACATGTAGATGAACATTAAAACCTCCACTGGTGAAGAAGCCATGATTTGTGTGTTTGTTTGCTTATAAAAACATTAATATTTTATTCTTTCCATTTATAACTTACTTCTAACTCAAGTCATTAAACTCTTGATTATTAAAAAAAAAATTATTACGAAAAAAATAATAACATAAATTCTTAATATAAGATCTCGCACTACAAAAAATTCACGGTTTTGTAGCAGTTCCAACCGATACAAAGGCGAATAGTAGCGGTTACATTAAATCACTACAAAACACACTGTTGCAAGCTGATTTGTAGCGGTTTACAAGAACTACCACATATGTTAAGATAATGACTACCATCTTTGTAGCAGTTTCAATAAAGCCGCTACAAGATATGTCTTTATCCATGTGTGAAGTTTCAATAATTATTAGCAGTTTCAATAAACAAGTATAATAATTATATGAAGAAGCAAAATAAAATGAAATCAAATCAAGATTTGAGAAGAAAAAAATTATCTTACAACTTGAACTCTTTATTCAAATAAATAGGGGAACGCAAAATGGGAGAGGAGAGAGATTGGAAGAAATGGAAAAGGTAAGAAATGAGGTGTGGTGGGGGTATTTACGGGGATCCAGCAAGATGTTTGTAGTAGTTGAGTGACGGTGTTTGTAGCGGTTTATGTTTGTATATAGCATATTGATAGTGTAATCATATTCTCATAATAGATGTTACTCATAACAACTACTATTATCCATAGATGTTCAAATCCTTGTGATTGTTGGTTACTTATGATATTCTTAAATATTTTGAGAATAAACTCTTTATGTATTCTAAAAGAAATATCACACAACCTAGTCATATCACAACTTTAACAATGATTCCTTAGTCATTTGTAGCACTTTAACTCAAAATTCACAAGCTATAAATGAATGATCATTTTGAATCATATAAATGATTAAACTCTCACTAATCTAGTGATATAAACAAAACTTATAATATTTTCAACATGGTCCTGTATGTAATCACGTCATGATACATCAACTATTACTATTGTAAGACTTGCTCATGAGGCAATGAACTCCTAATTTTGTTGACTAGATTGTCTTTATTATTTATGTGACTATCTCTACTAATTCACATGTATATCTCCTTAGATCCAAAATGAAAAGATACCAATAACGTCCAACTCAAGGCAGACATTAAGTATCATGAAAATATGGAAGGAATAATATATGAATATAGGAAGAAATACCTCACTAAATGAATTCCTTCTTTATATAAATGTTATAGCAAGCAATTGATAGGGAAAAACTTTATAGCCTATAACTCTGCAAATATACGGGCCGTATCAAGTAGGGGTGTTCATGGGCAAGGCTGGGTAGGGGAGACCTTGCCCGATGCCTTGCCCAAAAGATCATTAGGCAGCAAAATGCAGCCCAGTGCCCGGCCCTACCCGATAGAAGCTCTAAGATTTGTGGGCAGGGCAATAATGGGCTGGGCAGGGCGGCCCTTCCTTGCCCAAGTGGCGATACTCTGTAACCTTACGACACCCTATGTGGGAAAAATAGCTTTAGTCATACCTAATAAATAATATTGCAAACTTCAAATGAAATCCATAATTCTACACTTCAAAATATTTAGATATAAGTCTACAACTTAAGTCTTAAAATTAAAAAGACAATCATATATCTTAACAAAATAAAAAATAGTCAAATATCCATAACTGAAATATTAAATAACATCCATAATTCATTAAATACAAGGCATCAAAAAATTGCAATTAAAGCCTTGTAGACATCCAATACTCTTAGAGTTTGCATCAAGGCTCCAAATTGTCAAAAGGATGAAGCATATGGAATCACCTACAAGAATATGGAATCGCCTATAAAATATAAAATACTTTTTTTAATTCTATTAAAAAAATAAAAAAATTATATACACTATCAAGTGGGGCCAAATGGGCGAGGCGGATATCTTGCCGGTGCCCGACCCTACCCGCAAAAATGCCCAGCCCAGTTGTGCTCAATTTTGCTCGGGCTGCTTTTCTTAGGGCTAGGCAAGGCGATTTTTCGTTGGGCGTGGGCGGGCGAACAGGGCGGCTAGGCATCATAAACACCCCTAGTATCAAGTAATAAAGTGATAAGAAAAGTATCGTTCTAACGAGGACTTAGTATCACCAACTTCAGTTAAGCATTAATTTTACACTTTCGTTTAAGTTGAGTAAACCAAATTGAATTTAATAAAAATAAAAGAAATTAAAATTAAAATAATAAAAACTACACAATAATCAAACAAACAACCTAGAGTCACTAATCCGTTGTTTGTTTCTTAGATTTTATCCCACTAAATTAATTTTGAGTTAACTTAATCAGTTAATCTAGAGTATTAATGTCTATAAATGCCTTCTGGTCTATTTATATACCTATCTTAATCAATTATGTAATGCCTCACACAACTAAATAAAATGCAATTTAGATCGGGCTCACTCTAATTTGATTATGCGGAGCTTTTAGGTATATGCCTATCCTAGACGCAAATTAGATTAAAACCTAATTCCACATTATTTAATCTAAAGTCAATTTAAGATTTTCTTTTCCAAGTTCACCCCTAAATCCCCAAAATATAGCCAATGATGGCCAATCAATAAGCAATAACAATAAAGACAAGATTAAATAAACTAAAATAAAATTAAGCAAAAATAATCCGTGGCAATAATATCTAGAACCCAAACAAGTTCATAGGTTCTCTAAGTTGAAAAGAAATCAGTCGCTAAAACCATAAAATAAAGATAGCAATTCATTCAAAGATTCAAAAGAAACGAGACGTTTCAAACTTAAGGTATGTTTGGTTGGGGGGAAGGGAGGGGGAGGGGAAGGGGGAGGAAAATGGAGGGAAAATATTAAAGGGTGAAGGTGCAATTTTACCAACAAAGTATTAGAGAAAGCATTTGACACAATTATTTATTTGGGGTATCTTAAATGCAAAAGAACAATTAAAATGGGTCAAAAAACACAATCCCATCCGGAAGGAGTTGCATCGATCCCAACCCTCTTTTGTCAATAACCTAGCCGATAAACCCCAAAGAAAGATTGGTGACCACCGTGATCTCCAGGGCTGTCGATCTCTAGGGCTGTCGATCTCCAGAAGCGAAGGTCAATCACCGCAGCCTATTTCCAAAAAGTCATATGGTCGATCTCGGCAATCAGAGATTCACGGCTCGAATCGTTGTGCTCCTGTACAATCTTCCTTGAGGATTATTCGGAGAGAATGAGAGCCTGAGGATCAAAAGTGTTTCACGCTTCTCAAGCCTCGAAGTGTTAATTTCAAGATCAAGATCTTCTCGCCGAGACACAAAGAACCACCGCCGAAAACCACCGACCCACAATTTGCGAGATCAATCACGTATCAATCCCCTTTTTGTTCCCATGTCATTCGATCTCTAGGCAATATTCTCGTCGATGGATCCAAGAACACAGTTGGTCGAACTGGATTGTTCGATTGCTTAGTTCAAACGGGTATGCTTCGTTTTCGATTGGACTTCATATGAACAGGATGAGCATCTATCTCCTTCTCCCAATTTTTTTCAATCCTACCTTGTTTTGCCGCAATGGTAATATATTAACTTTTTCCTTGAAATATCCATAATTTTCAAACCGGTATGTTTATCTCGGTTGGATTCACTGGGATTGCAACATGAGCATTCTAATATCTCGGGAGGCTTGATCTCGTTTTAGAGGCGGAGTCTTTGAAAATGGAGGAAGGAAAATATTAAAAGGGAAACTAACGGGATTGTGTTTTTTGAAAAATTTAAGATGTGGGCCCCTAATACTTTGTTGGTAAAATTGCAAATAACTTTTCTCTCTCTCCATTTTCCCTCCCCTCCCCTCCCCCCCAACCAAACATAACCTTTAGGGTTCCTTTTTCGCTGCAGGTCCCACGCCTCTATCCCAATTGCTTAAAGATATGCCATATCATATACGTTGGGCCGGATCTTCATATGGTGCCTTTTGTCTTTTTCTCCAAATGATATATATAATTCTTATAAAAAAAATGATATATATAATGTGTGGATATATGTAATCATCTTGCTCACGCCAGATGCTTTATTATTTGGGTCATTTTTATTTCTTTCTTAATATAATATTTCCTGCACAATAAAATAAGATAAGAATAGATTTTATGTCAAAATATCCTTTTATCCTATATTTAATTAAATGATAGAAAAGTATATAAAAGATAATTAAATAAGTATATGATATTAATAAATTTAATCCAATATATCTCAGAATCTATACTTATAAATATATACTTATCTAACAACTTTACTTGTATTACTTAATGTTGCATGTTTACCTTACATCTGTCATGAATTAATGCCTTCTTATGAAATTTATGGTCACTCTCAATATTTATATTCCAGCCAAATTTCCTAAAGTACATCATGTAGCTGTGAATTGCCAAATTTTAATCATCATTGATCTCAACTCTATCTGTTGATAGATTAAAACTCAACAAGATTATCAAACCAATGTTCTACCATAATTAGAGTTGGCAATCCTCTCTGTCTGTGATCACTCTCTGAGTTTAATCAATCCCATTAATTTTTGTATTCCTGAATAATCTGGCATTTCAAAATACTACACAAACTGTAAAATGAAATGGACAGATCACTTAGACCTCTCTGTTTCTTTACTAAAATATGCAGTCTGATCAGTCTCTCTCCTTCTACATTATTTCTTTTATAAGACAATTCTAGATCAGAATATATTTTACTAAATTGGCCAGATGATCCGCCACATCAGTAGTTCTACATTTCCTTTATTGTGTGGCTTCGTTTTCAACTTCCACATTAATTGCACTGGCCCCATTACACAGTCAAATTCCCTTATCGGTCCTTTATAATCAATTTGATTCGGTCAAATCTCATTCTCAGTTGTTGCCACTTGCCGCTCTAAAGATCACTTAGCTGTCTCTTCTTTTGTGAAACCGTGAACATGCTTTAGGGCTGTGGACGTGGCCACTCGGTTTGGCGATGAGCCCATTTGTTAACAACTCCTGGCTTCCATTGATCATTGTATGTTAGCTTATTTTCTTGATGATAATGAAGACTATTTCAAATTTGAGCCTGCATGCTTCTCCCAAAAAATTATTACTACTTCAAATGCGACATAAAAGCAAATTATTAGGTAATGAGGTAATATTGCCCAAGATCATGTCATGATTGTGTGGTTTTAGAAATCGTATATCAGCTGTTCGTGGTTGGGAGTAAAAGGCTGTGCAAAAAAAATATGTGTGAATTGTTATGGCAGCTGACGCAATTTCAATTTCATAAAACCCAAGTAATCGTTAAAATGTTAAATATATAGATTCACGGCTCACGGGAACGTATTGCGTTAATAGTAAATGGTAAAAAGAGAGATGCTTGAAAAAAGAAAGAGAGATGAGAGAGGATGTCACATATCCATATCAACTTATATTCATTTTCTTCCAAATTAAAAGTGAAAACATGTGACAAAAATTAACAAGAGCATAAGTACAAATGCAGAATGTATTTTCGTTTCTACCTAAATAATCTCATTATTTATAACTACGATAAATGGAGGAGGTGAAAAAGGTAAGTTGAATGTACATCTAGGAGTCTACTTTAATGAGAAGTAAAAGGATACCTGCCCTCACTGATAACAGGGCCTAGCCTGCAACCTTCTTCCAAGGGATCTGAAATTTCGATATTTTCGATCCACTTCACCATTCTATGAAGAAATTCTGTTGCTATGCTTTCCTGAAATGATACAAGTGGTATCTTGCCTTGTCACAAAAGTCAACAAGATGCATCAAAATTCTTAGATCAAACTCAAGCAGAGTCTCCATCAACACAATGCTGAATTTCTTTATCGAAAATAAGGGGAAGAAAAATAGACAAAGTGAGATTCAAATGCCAATTCTTGTTTGTGATGGGTCGTTTATTACACTTACATGTACAATAAGACGGGATGATGCACTGCATATCTTACCATTAGTCCAGAAGCAGCCAAAGATGGTCCATTCAGCAGCTGTTTAAGATCATGGACAGCGGATCAATAAATTGAAAGCCAAGCTACTAGAGAGGCCTCATGCTCGATTTCCCTCCCACTATTCATGAATATTATCATCCAGGAGTGTAAGGAAGCCTTCCGTGACGTTGTTCTTAGAGTTTCCTGTCGGGCCAGAATCAATTTTTCTTCCATCTTTTTCAATTCCAGGGTCTCAAGAGGCCTATGAAGAGAGTCCCCCAAAACAGGATAACCTCCCAAAATCATCATATCCTCCAACGTAATTGTTGCTTCAGCCCACGGAAACAAAAATGTGTTTGTCTCAGAGCACCATCGCTCTGCAATCCCAAATATTAATTCTTCGTCTTTCAGAAAGTGAAACATGGTGCCCATGATGGCTTCATAGATACCTACTTTTTTCCATAATGATTCGTAGGTAGAATGCATGGAATCTAACCATTGAATCCATTTCCTCGATGGACATGGCCACCCACCGAACTTCACTGTGAGACGCCCCTCCTCGGAAATCCATCTATTTTTGACCCTAAGAAGGGGCGTCTCACAGTGAAGTTCGGTGGGTGGCCATGTCCACCGAAGAAATGGATTCAGTGGTTAGATTCCATGCATTCTACCTACGAATCATTATGGAAAAAAGTAGGTATCTATGAAGCCATCATGGGCATCAAGTTTCACTTTCTGAAAGACGAAGAATTAATATTTGGGATTGCAGAGCGATGGTGCTCTGAGACAATGAACGGAGCAGAGTTGTGGTTCTTGAACAAGAAGAGGAGGAAGAAGAAGAAAGGAAAGAAAGAGACTAACTAACTAAATACTTCTAACCGTTACTAAAGAAGGTGTGATTGATTTTATGAGGGGATCGGGAGAGGGTGTTTTAATTTGAAATCTGGACCGGACCGACCGGTTCGGACCGGAAACCGGCGAACCGGCAGGGAGACCGGTCTGAGTTAGGGGTGACCCCGGGTTTCGAGTTGACCGAATCACGCAGTTTGTTTTCTAAAAAAAATCGCCTAAAACCCGCGATTCACCTGAAAATCGGAGACATAGAAGAAGGAAAAGAGCGAGTGGAGCAATGGATGATGGAGAAAGAAGAAAGTATTCATCTGATTCTTAGATCTAGTTGACAACAAGAAGCAATGTTTAAGAAGGACGGAAATGAACAATCGAGAAAATGAGGGGGAGATTTAAGCAAAATGAAGGAGGAATATAAGGAAAAATAACCAATCAAGCCTACCAACCATACTTTCTTTTGCTTCTTTTGTCAATAGTTGCAGGTTGCTTCAACTTTCATCCATGGTATTTTCCACTTGAGAGGATGCAAATTTTGCCGGTTGAAAAATGAAGTTCTAAGTTCCATGCCCCGTGAAGGGAAAAAAGGTTGAGAGCTAGAGATCTACTACGCAAGCCAAAGCCTAAGTCCGAGGGAAATTGACCAAAATAATCTTTTTTTAAAAAAATTACCAGATTGATGCACTTTTAAAACTATTTACCGAACTAATGCTGTTGAAAACGTCAGACAGACTTGCGTCATTAGTGACGTGAGAGGGTCCCACGCCACTAGGTAGTGGCGTGAGACTCACGTTACGGGGTGGCGTGAATTTAATTCACGCCACCAATGGCGTGAGACAATATTTTCTGCCTCACGCCACTACCCAGTGGCGTGGAACCCTCCCACGTCACTGGTGGCATTAGCATTAGTTTAGAAAATATTTCTAAAAATGCATCATCTGTACTTTTTTTTTTGGTCAATTTCCCCTAAGTCTGAAATCTCCGACTGCATTGGAAAGGAGGAAGCAATTTAATTCATCTTCTAGTACTACGTGAAGCCTAGGAGCCGCCTAGCTAAGACCGGCTATATGCATTACATTTTTTTTTTTTTACTTTTGATTTTTATTCACATTAAACATCATTTTAAAATTGTTGAGACAAAAGATTGAAATTGTTGAGACAAGAGTTTTCTCTCGTACCGCACTGCTACCTCGCTACCACCATCAATAAGCCTTTTTTATTAAAATTTTTTGGTTGAAGAAGTCAAGAAGGCCATCTTTTAATATTTTTATTTCTAATAAAAATAAGAAGGAGAGAGAGAGAATGATTTAGATTTTATAACTTATAATAGTTTTTTATTTTTAAATACTACAATTGTGAACTATCTAAATCAAATACTAACGGTTTAAGTTTATATATTTTTATGTAATATTTTAATTTTTTACCAATAAAAGTACGACACTTGGCGTTACTATTTTAAAAGGCTTAGCGTGGTGGTTGTAGGAAATTTTAGATTTAGTCAGTGGAAGAGTCATTAATTTTTTCTAATAGTCTTCTAAAGATTTTAGTGTTTTATAAACGCAAGTTGATTTGGACATTAGCATGACGGTTGACATGAGTTAATACAGATGTCATTTTCTTTCAAAATGATGCTGATCAAATTTCATAGAGTGATTATAAAAACAAATGTTATTTTGGAGAAATGTTACTTGATCCGGGAAACAAAAAAACTGATTTTGGCCTACTTTGATTTGTCCATTGATCTGTTGAGCTCATAAAAGGATCATAGACATGATCAACAATTGTTGAGCTCTTGATTCAAATTTGTTTTGCACACTTTAAGGGGAAATTGTCTCTTAATGAAAAGTCATTTTGATTGAAAGAAATTCAAGTGGCTTTGGAATTCTTTATAGGGACCAATTTGACCAACGAATAATCTTACAAGGATTATTTTGTGCACTGTGTTTTCTTGTTTCACTCTAGTTTTTACTTGTTTTTGTTGCAGGTGTACTTATGCGAGCAATATGTAAACAATCCTTCTCTTTCGAATGTCACCTTTTTAGTTGAAGGTGGACATGATGCCCTTGAATATTTTTATTTCCCATGCTTAATTTTGAAATGTTTGGAATACGTAAATGCAGGAGAAGGAAGCAAAATATATACCGATTCCAACAAAAGGAGAAGAATGTACAACAGGGAGTAGATTAGCGTACACGGTGGAAGGGAGACCGGGATCGACGGCGACGAAGAGACGAGAGTGAGACAGAACGGCGCAGCACCACGCAGAAAAAGTACGACGCAGAAGCAGAATGACGCAGCACCACGGTGAACCACGAAGAACGACGCAGCACTGCTTGGCGACGGAGAGAAGAGAAGAGAAGAGATTTAGGGTTCGGCGCTGCTGGCGCATGATCTGCGCTTCAGGAGATTTTTATTATATGAAAGTCTGTGGTTGACTGTTTTTTATTCTTTTGCCAGGAGATTTTTAATCATCCGAACAAAATTTAGATGGGTTATGTTTTATTGTTTTATTTTAAATTGATAATTGTAAAAAATTATTTGCCAAAAAAAAAAAAAAAAAAATAAGTGTTAGTATAATTTCAAATAAGTACTTGGCTCGAATTATATTATTAGATATGACAAGTAATAACTGATATCTGTACTAATGAAAGAGAAAGAAAAATGAAAGGTTAGGTTTAAACATGAGATATGCTTTTCATCTTCCACAGATAACAGATAAAGCCGCTGACACTTTTTTTAAAAAAAGAAAAAAAAAATTATCTAGTTTCATTTTTTTTCAATTAAGAAAATTAATGTAGACTGTAGAGTTGTAGACTTTCAGTTTGCACGATTTCCTTTGCTCCTGTTTGTATTTCCCATGCATTGTTGGAAGTAAAGATAATGATATATGTAGCATTTTAATTTCTCTTAAACATTTCTTGCCATAGTTCTCTTAAATATGAGTTAACATGTATGTATGAAGAAACAAGCAAGCATATTATATATAGTTCTTAATACAAAATTGTTCTTGAAGGATGTCAAAACTTCCTTAGGAACTTTCTTTTCCCCTGTTTTCTTATAGTCAGCTATATATGTTTTCTCATAAACATTTTCATTAGCTACAACTCTAACCGTCCGTGGTACAAGTTAATCCTGTTTTCTCCATTATAAATAACACGATGATATGATCAATATAAATTATAAACATCTCAAATGTTTTAAAAAAAGAACAGTGAATATATATAAGTGAAATTCATTCATAATAAAGGAAAACAATTCATTCAAATATAAGCGCTCTTCAATTTTTTATTTTTATTTTCAGATATTAAACTCGGAGCTCTCATATTTTTTCTTTTTCCTATAGAACTTCCTCAATATGCTCAATCTGTTTGATAACTAAATCATAAAGGTCTTTCCCATCATCATAGATGATTTTCATCCTAGTATCAATAGATGAAATCCAACATATCAATCTGGTCACGCTTAAAGCGGATCCTATCACTATCAGAACTTAATTCAGCATTAATAATATCAATTCTATGATTGATTGTTGAAATCTTCTTTTGAAAGTCAAGGATCCAGACACGTTCTTGGATGTCAGCTACGTTATTTTGCATCAAGGTGAAACGTGATAAACGCCACAAGGGTTCTCTCCGGTGGTTGAGTAGATCTAGGTGATGACCGGTGGCGTGAGGGGGATGATGTGGCACGGTGGTTCTTGGCTGAGATTGTACAGTGGTTTATTATGCGGAAGATGCAACCTTTGCCCACCCTCGTGTATATTCACCCAAACCCAAAGAATCATGCAATAAAGCATTATAGGATTTAAGATTACCTTGCGCTCAGTTAAAAATTCCTGAACGATACGTTCTTCTAAGGTTGAAATTCCTGAACTGAACTATTGAACTACTGACAATATATCTATATTAATCCTCTTAATACCCGACCCCCGTCTGCGCTGACAATATATTCATAATCCTCTTAAATTAAAGTTGATCTTTTTCGTCAGTATCCATGCACTTGCCTGGCCTCTCCTATTTATTGTCATAATAATAGTGGTTGTAAAGAGGAGAATTTTTATAGGAGAAAGATAAAATCAGTATCAATTTTATATGGAGTACTATTTATTGAAGAACCCTTAGGGCAAATCCTGCGCCTAAGGCAGCGAGTCATGTGCTTCAAGCGCCTGGTCTGCACTTCAGGAGATTTTTATTATATGAAAGTTTATGGTTGACTGTTTTTTATTATTTTGCCAGGGGATTTTTGATCATCCGAACTAAATTTAGATGGGTTATATATGTTTTATTGTTTTATTCTTATTTAAAACACCATCATATTTCAAATTGATAATTGAAAAAAATTATTTGCAAAAAAAAAAAAAAAAATGTATCAATATTATTTATATAAATATGTATATAGTAATTCCTTGTTCAAGTTAGCTTAGATGACAAGAGTAGGGTGGGTGTTATTAGTATACAAATTGAATGAACATTCGAAGTTCAAACACTCTTATTATTTAATTTTTAAAAATGCATATAACCTCTGAAAAGATAAGAATAAAAGAACCATTATTAGTTTGGACTATGCATGTTTGATTAAAATTAATACAACTAAACACATTTTAATTTAGATTGTTTAATTTGCATTTAAACAATTTATCAATCATAGATTGACATGCATGATCCTCATCATCTCATGATAAACGAAGACTGAATCTGAATTAGCATTTGATGACCTTTTGTTTATTTTCTAATAATTAGTAAGATTAAGATTATACATGTCTCATTTACATAATTTTATTGGCTTTTACATTTTTTATATTTATGTGTGAGTGTGTACATACATATGCTTGATGATCACATCGGGCAGGGGCACTAAACTGAGAAAATTATTCATCCAACAATTTTGGTTAATTAAAAAAGAAGTGAGCATTGAAAAGTAAAAAAACAATAAACAATGATAAAATAAGGTCTGCGCTTCATGCGCAAGTTCTGCCCTTCAGGCGCAAGTTCTGCTTTAAGTGGAACAGCAAAAAAGGTGTGATTCACTTTACAAGAAACTTTAACATACAATTTTACAAAAAATAAAATAAAATAAGAGATGACTATTAATTTATTAAATATGTTTTAAATTAAAAACCTTTTCACTTTTAACTTTACTGAAAAATGTGTTTAAAAATTTAATGAGGAAACAAATTGAAAATATAAGATATGATTTATTTTTTGGGAGAGATTAAATAAACTTAATAAATACGTTATCCATATCATATGTTATGTATGAGTCAGAAAAATTAGTTTAGAGAAAAAAATTAAAAATACTATAAAATAATCTAATGAGTTTTCTTTATGCACTATAAAATTTTTGTCTCGATTTATTCCAATCTAAATGTCAACTTGGTAATCAATAAATAAAATCCTTTTAATTAAAATAGAGGTTAACAAAATCTTGATGGCCTATAAAATTTTTAAACTAATGGTTAGTAAATAATAAGGACATTGAATTCTTGAAATAATTTTTCAAGATTCACCCAACCCAAACCCAAAGAATCATGCAATAAAGCATTATAGGATTTAAGATTACCTTGCGCTCAGTTAAAAATTCCTGAACGATACGTTCTTCTAAGGTTGAAATTCCTGAACTGAACTATTGAACTATGTGTTCTTGCTTGCTGACAATATATTTATATTAATCCTCTTAAATATACCCGACCCCTGTCTGCGCTGACAATATATTCATAATCCTCTTAAATTAAAGTTGATCTTTTTCGTCAGTATCTATGCACTGGCCTCTCCTATTTATTGTCATAATAATAGTGGTTGTAAAGAGGAGTATTTTTATAGGAGATAGATAAAATCAGTATCAATTTTATATGGACTACTATTTATTGAAGAACTCTTAGGGCAACTCTTGCGCCTAAGGCAGCGAGTCCTGCGCTTCAAGCGCCTGGTCTGCGCTTTAGGAGATTTTATTATATGAAAGTCTGTGGTTGACTGTTTTTTTATTATTTTGCCAAGAGATTTTTAATCATCCAAACTAAATTTAGATTGGTTATGTTTTTTTGTTTTATTTTTGGGTTTACACTTCTCATGTTGCATAAGAAAAAGAAGATTCCTACACACATGAAATGGGGGGATCCATATCTTTTTTAAGTTGTATAAACTAAAACACAATTAAAAATGGAATGTGTGATTTAATCATTTTTGTTATAAATTCTTCAGATAAAATGTTGGGATGAACTCCACAAGCATTTTATAATAAATAAAAAGGTATGCCTACTAAGACGGTATGTTCTGATGAAACTCATGGACTTTAAATATATATAAATACTCATGGATAGTATGTTTGTATTTTCTTCCACTCTGTCTTTGGGTTTTGGCTTTCCCTCCAGAGAGCTCGAGTCATTCTCATTCATCATCAGGATGACAAGACGCTAAAACAACAACAGCAAATGAAGCTGTTCGATGTTTGCCAGTTTTATCCAGTAGCTTCCATGGAATAAAATTTATATTCTTCGTGAGCATGGTGATGTGTTAGACATACACATATTTTGTCCTTGCATTCAAGCTAATCAAAATCTGTAACACAGCAATCAACTAAATTTAATTTCTAGCTAACTAAATAGTTAAAAGAAGTTCCCAACCCCAACTGCTCACTACACCTTTTAGCTATTTGGATTTGGAGTCATGTGCTTATTTGAAATAGCGGCTCATCATCATAAGCTCATTTTCATGTATAATATCCAAGACAAAATCTTTTCATAGACAAATCTCATCTATCTTTATAATTTCTCTCTTATTAAGATTCCGATCTATTAAAATTTGGAATAGATTTTGATCTAATGGTGGAAAAGTGGTAATAACAAAAAATAGTAATAACAATATCTTATCCTATCCTATCTGGTATATGTCTTTTTAGAAAAGCATTTGCATCATATTACAGGTCTTTTAAAAAGGGGTATAGGGTATTTGAATAGCTTGTCAAATCCTTGATGAGAAAAAGTGGAAAAGCAATTCACAGAATAAATTCATGATGAGCCGGGCAACAATAAAGGTGATTTGTTTCCGTGGCCAACTGACGGTACGCGCATCACAAGACTGGCCCTCGTGAGGGACGCCATTGATCAATAATGACTCACCTTTTTTTTTCGTTTGGGAAGGGTGAGGGCGGGACGTTGCTAGTTTTTTTGCTCAAAGGACGTTGCTAGTTGCTAGTTGCTAGTTAGATAACAAACATAGAAAATTTTTAATTCTTTATGTTCTGGGGTAATGATAATTGATATTAGAGAAGGACTTTTCATCAAATTTTTCCCACACATGGAAGTGGATGAAAATATGTCGAGGTATTAAAGAAATAAACATTTTCAATAATGCAACCAAATTATTAAAACTTAATTAATCCCACATTTGTCATGAAAAGCAAGTCACGACTCAAGAATTCTTTCAAAAGAAAATAATAATACTGTTTTCAAAGTTAAAAAAAATATATATATTTAAGTGCTTATAAAATTAAATGGAATAAAAGGAAAAAAGAGAGAATGAGTCTTAAAAACCTTGTACAACACACGGATGCGTCAATGTTGGATGACGGTGAGGTGTGTATTTGGAGCAGTCATCCATGCAGTTTCAGCAACACAGTATATTAATATCCTCATCCTCGGGCCCAAGTGATTCATTTCTTGCAGAACACCCAGAGCTCCTCTCATCTGCTGGATGTTTGTTTCCAACTCTTGTTTGTCATCAAGTTTTCTTTGCAGATCAAGAATTCTTTTATGCAGTTCTTCCTTTTGTTTCTGCAATGTAAGACCACTGAATATGAAATTGATGGATTGGTGGAAACCATAAGGGGGGAAAACTGAAACGCTTCTGTATAATTGAACAAACAAAAAAGAGAAAATCCAATCACATTCAAAGGAATGGATAGATAGAGAAAATGGAATGCATGCCTTTTGTTTGTCACCCGAGCGCATCACTCTCTGATCAGCCAACTTTTGCTCCATTGTTTTGTTGCCCTCTCATTCTGCAGGATGGATGGAAAATGAAGCGCATCATATCTTGAATTATTAACATAAGGCAGCAGGTAGGATCTTGGCATCAAAATTGTACCGGCTTATCCACAAATTTAAATGCGAAAAGCATACCATTTTCTTCTGGTGAAGTAGTTTTTGTCTCTCAGTATCATTTTGGGCTTGACGGTGTCGCAAGTCCTTCTCAAGGTTCTCCAAATTTATCCTCTGAGCTTCCAAATGCAGTCTATCTTCCTCATGATCCCTAAGGATCTTCTCAGCATGATCACGGGCCCCCTTCTGCATGTTCGTTATCTCTGAATGGGCACAGAAAAATATAAGGCGGTCAAAGAATAAATCATAAAAACTAGAAAAATAAGCTTCAACATACCTTTGTTAAAATGTTTGATCAGGTCCGCCTTTTCACCCATCAGTTTACTCAGGGAATCATTAGTCTCATGGTATTTGCTTTGGACCTCCTTCAATTGCATAGTCTTCTCCTCCAAAGTTTGAGTCAAACCTTGGACAAGCTTGGACTCCTTCCTCTTGTCCTCCCAATTTTATTCAGTAGCAGGTTTTAGATCCCCATTTTTACGAAGGCCGATCACCAATTATACTCTTTGCATGGTAGTCATCATCGCGAGCCACCCATCCATACAATCTGTCAACTCGGTTTCTTGTCTTGATATAATCCGTCTTGCCACATTGATCCACTTCAAAGCTCTTCTCAAAATCGATAGCATTATTGAAACCATCAAATTCTTTGCCAAAACTCTACACTAGCAAAACCTGAGTGACCCCTCCTTCTCTGGAAAATTCTTTCTTCAATTTGGTACCACTTTCAGCAACATGTCGTCCATCTTTCAATTGAGTTTTAATGTTAGCCACAATACCCATCCAAGGCCATACAAACAACTGGTCGCTGTCAGGCTTTGGACGATCAATTTTGGGAACAGGTTTAAGATATCTTTCGATGTAATTCTCAAGAGCCGAGTGCCGAGCTATGCTTCTTAAACTCTAGCTCTTTGATTTGCAGACACTTGACGCATGTTGCAAAAGCTCCTTCAGGTGGTAATCGTTCTTACTTCTTAGTACTCGAATGGCAGAAGGGGCAACTATATTTTGAATCAAAGACTTTGAGTCGAAACTCACCAGCCTTCAATCCTTTATAGTATTTATACTCATAATCCTTCAACTCAAATTTACTCATATGATCTGACATAACGAACAATTTCAATTGAAATTCATAAAAACGCTCCAGGCAAACAATATCAAAGTAATGAGAGAAGAGACACAATATGGAAAAAAGAATAACATATTTATTTAGTTTAGTAATGCGACGGGGGTAGAAGAATACCAAGAGACAAGCAAAAGAACGGCCCGGCACACACTTGACACTTCTACCGCGAATGTCATGCAAAGCTTACCTAAGAAAAGCCTGAAGAATGAGAAAAGAAAAGTAAGGGAAGAGATAGAAAAGTTGAACCGAAGTAATATACCTGACGGTGTGAAAATGTGAACCGGAAAGTCTTCTCGGCGCTTGGAGCGCAATATTTGCGGATGAATATAGTCCTTGCGCTTAGAGCGCAATATTTGTGCTTGAAGCGCAGCCTGGGACCCCTGCGCTTCAGGCGCATGATTTGCGCTTAAGGCAGGCTATTGGGATGCTGTCCAAGCGCTTAAAACGCAGTGTTCTAGAAATACATTTTATATAAAACGCTTCGTACCAAAGCATTAGATTTTTATTTTTTAAACAACTTTTGATTGATATATTTTCACAAATAAAAAAAAAAAAAAAAAAAACACACACACACACCCTTTTTTTATACTTTTGTGATAAAAGTGATGAAAACTGAACATTTATTTTTAATTTATTTAAAAAAAAATTAAAAAATAAAAGCAAAGTAAAAATATGTGAAACTTTTGTAATTACTTGTAAAAATATATCAATTAAGAACAAGAAGAAGAAAAAAGCGGCTTGATTTCTATTTTCTACCTAGTTAGGATATTTTAATTAATAATTAGGAAAATATCATATAGATTAGATTTCTATTTTTTTAAAATTTAAACCATAAAAACAATGTAATCTACTGTAGTTGTTGATGAAGAATTTAATTAAAAATTCAAACTAAAATTAAAAAATAATTTATTTTGATCGGATAGTGGATTTTTTCCCCCTTTTTCAAACCATTGATATGCGGAATAATCATGTAACTAAAAATACCTTGACTTTATTGCTCTTGCTTCTTTTTTATAATGAAGACGTTGACTAATATTGTTTAAATGGATGATCTTGGAGATGCCATTTAAACAATTCCCACCAATATGTACGTATAGGTATGGTAAGCAACAACGAGTTTTCTTCACATTGACTATTTAACCAAATAACTATTATATTTCTTTCAATGCAACGTTTGAGTGTAGAGGTTGTTTATGTTGTACTAACATACAAAATCTCTTATAATAAGACACATGTTCATACCTAGATTCATCGAAAGTTGTATTGAGAAGTAGAAATTCATGTTAATTATTTGTTTTCTGAATGACAAAGAATGATCATCGTTATCTACACCTAAAAAAAGAGAGTATTATCTATAAGACTTAGGGAAAATCCCAATCAAATTCAACTAGAATGATCAAAACTAAAATTATACCTACACTTTTAATAAACTCTTAACAACATCAATAAGCCTAATTGGATATTTTTAAATGTTATTAAAAGACTATGATGCATCTTTGTCCTCTAAAATCAAAACTGAATGTAGTTAAAAAGGAAGAAAAGGGATTTCTAAATTAGGCATAATCTAACTTCAATTAATTAATAATTGTTCAATATAATTAATTTTAAATTTGGATGTTTGAAAGACTTTTTTTAAGGGGAAAAAAATATGATCACGTCTTTTTATATTTATATATGTATCAATAATGATATACTTCGATCATTTGTAAATCACAGTATCATGTTCATGTTTCATCAATGAAAAAAATCACTTAAATATAATAAAATATTGAGGATTTCATATATAATAAAAAAGTGACTATAATATTTTAGACATATTACTATAATACAATATTACATAAAAATATGTAAATTTAAACCGTTAGTGTTTGATTTAGATAGCTCACAATTGTAGTATTTAAAAATTAAAAATATATATATTTTACAAGTTATAAAACCTAAATCATTCTCTCTCTCCTTTTTATTTAAAGGTAGAAATATGACTTTGAGAAGAAAATAAAAGAAGGGATCATTGGATACGTGGATAACATGCATGAAAACACCCTCTCCCGATCCCCTCCTAAAATCAAACACACCTTGATCTCTTAATCCCACAGGTATATTCCTCCCAAAAAAGAAAGGCCACGTACCAATGATCTAGGCTTGGAAGCTTAAACTTTGAGAAAGTACCTGTAGCTATATATTGATGATGAGAATTGATGCACTTGGAAGAGGACGCCAAGGCTGTACGTGCATTGTGCAAGTGAGCGAGAGTCATAACGCCTTTCTTCTTCTTCTTCCCCAGAGAGAGTGAGAGAGATTGGAACCAGAGAAGAAGAGAGAAGCGATGAGAGACAAAAATGAATGAGAGAGTACGTGAAGATGGTGACGAAGGCGGAGATGGATAACTTTGTATTGGGGAATAATTATGACTGAGAGGGGGAAAAACGTAGAAGGAAATAATACGTAGTGAAAGTGAAAGCCTGGAAGACACAAAACCATGCAGAAGAATCCAACTTGGCTACCAGGGATTTATGCGCTGGGGTGTTAACATGCTCGCTTCAATTACATCTTTCAAAAGGTGTTTTTATATCATTTTTTACAAGGTTTATAAAAGGGTATTCAATCTGTTTTTTACTCTATATGACAGTTTCTAAAAGAGGAGGATGTAACAAGTCACTTGATCATAGAGCTCACATGTAAGTAAGTGGGAGTCAAGGAGGATGTAACAAGTCACTTGATCATAGAGCTCACTTGTAACTAAGTGGGAGTCAAGGAGGATGTAACAAGTCACTTGATCATAGAGCTCACTTGTAACCAAGTGGGAGTCTCCGTAGGATGCAGTATGGGTCAATTTTTTTGTCCCCAAAGTTTTTCGAGAGTCAATTTTGCTTTGAAAGTGTCAAATTTGGAATAATTTTGCCCTTACCGTTGTTCTAGTTAAGTTTGACCGTTAGTTGACAAAATTTCGGGGCAAATTTACTCCAAAATAAAAACTTCCAAGATAAAATTGCACCTTAACAAAAATGATATGGACGGCAAAATTGCCATGAAAGTTTTAACTTAAGGGAAAATTTGCTAGAAATTTGATTAACTAACGGTTAAACTTAATTGGATAACAGTCATAGCAAAATTGTTCCAAATTTGACACTTCGAGGCAAAATTGGCCCCCAATGAATACTTCCTAGGCAAAAATGGTCTTTAGCCCTTTTTAATTTCTTCGTGTAAAAATCATTCTCACTTTTATCTCTTTTTTTTTTTTTTCCTTTTATAATCCTATAAGCAACTTATATATTTATTCAATAGGGACCAAAGTGGTATAAGCAAAATTGAAATTTTATTCACTTTTTCAGACAAAAAAATTGAATGAACCATAACCCCTTAATTCAGGTGAGGATCACTTAAATTTTATAATAAATTTAATAGTTTGAATTATTTTTTTATACGTATTCAGGTGAAAAAAATTGCGTAGGTATTAATTAGAAATTAATTATATTTAACACAATACAAGAGTTTGGGTACTCCTAGTTGTGGGGAAAAAAGAGTACTTATGTATCTCTATGTGTACCTAAGCCCCAAAGTCCACCATTGAACCTTGAGATTGTGATTGATAATGAGGGTATATGCGTAAACGACTTAAAATTTCAGTTTTCATATTCTTAACATTTTCCTTTTTTTGTAATAGCCTTTCATTTTTCTTTCTCTTTCATTATACAAAATATTATAGAAATACGTTTATATTATTATGGTTGTTAATTTAAAAATATGATTAAAACAACAACGACAAAGTTTTATCCCATTGGATGGGATCGACTGTATGAATTGTACAACACCACTGCTTTATATTAAAAGGGTTAAATATCAAATTTGCCACTGAAGTTTTGCTAATGGAGCGTCCAGCACCCGAAAGTTTTTTGGGTACCAAAATTACCCTGGAAGTATGAAAAAGGTACCAAATTTGCCACGGAAGTATGAAAAAGGTAGTAAATTTGCCCATCTGTTAATTTTGACCGTTAAGTTTGACTGAGTGTACACATGGTATGCCACCTCATGACACGTGGCATGCCACCTCATGACACGTGGCATGCCACCTCATCAACCCAATAAGAGTTAAGTATCATTTTTGGCCCGGAAGTTTTCACTGAGAGCAAGTTTGCCCCGGAAGTTTTCACTAAGGAGCAATTTTACCCCCGAAGTTTACAAAACGTATCAATTTTGCCCTTCTTTCCCGCATACTAAATTTGACTATTAAATCAGTCAAAGGCCACACATGTCATGCCTTGAAAAGGTCAAACTTGGAGTCAGAGAAGGAGATCCTTGAGATATTGAGCTCAAGGCAGCCAGAATTTGTGAAGCCGAACTGGTCACAGGAAGCATCACTTATGATCCAAACAAATGATCCGTCTATACAAACTGCAGGGCCATCCTGATTAAGCCCGAGCCCTTCCATGGCCGGCCCTGCAGGGCCAATTTCAAATTTCTGGCTTATTTTTCAAGCCCGAGCCCTACAGGGCCCGATTTCCCGGCTCTAGTCCCTGTGGCCAGTTCGGCTTCACAAATTCTGGCCGCCTTGAGCTCAACATGTCAAGGATCTCCTTCTTTGACTCCAAGTTTGACCTTTTCAAGGCATGACATGTGTGGTGTTTGACTGATCTAATAGTCAAATTTAATATTGAGAGAAAGGAGGGCAAAATTGTTACTTTTGTAAACTTCTGGGGCAAAATTGCTCCTCACTGAAAACTTCTGGGGCAAAATTGCTCCTCAATGAAAACTTCCCGGGCAAAAATGATACTTTTGATTGATGAGGTGCCATGCCACGTGTGATGAGGTGGCATGCCACCTCACATTTTAACGATCTACGTGGACTTCCGTCACTTTTGGGTAAATTTGATACCTTTTTAATACTTCCGGGTAAATTTGGTACCCTAAAAACTTCCGGATGCTAGGCGTTCCTTTAGCAAAACTTCCGTGGCAAAAATGCACCTTAACCCATATTAAAAACCAACCCTTTCGAACAAACATTTGACCCATCCACAAAAATTTGCTTTCATACAATGCTAACGGAATAAGATAAAGTTCATAAAACTCTAAGGCCCAATTTGCAAAAATGTACAAGCATCAACATGAAAGAAACAAACAGAGAATGATTTGTTTGAATTGACTATTTGAGTTTTTCAAAACAGCTTTTCAATCGTGATTTAAGATATATGAAATAAGTAATTAAGAAAAGTTTTGTTTCAATTTGTGTAAACATACTTATAATAAGTAGCTCCAAATAAGTATAAAGCAAACTGAAACACAACAAACCCAAACATCAATCATACAGCACAAGCACAATATATATGCATGAGCCATCAACCGCCGTTCGACCTAAATAAGGGCAGAGCATAAGCCATCAGCAGGTGCCACTATGGGCAGCCAAGAAAAGCTAGCACTAAGCACTATTAAGAAGAAATAAAGCACGAGACTTGAACATAGTAGAAGCAAAAACTAGCACAGAGAGCCAAATAAAAGCTACTCCCTCCTGATATTAATATAAGACATATTTAAAGGATCAAAGATTTTTTTTTTTTTTTTTTTTAGATGTGTTTTACATATAAATGTTTCATTGATTTGTGTATCAATATCTTTTTTAAGGGTGTTATATATGAATAATTTTATATATTTTAATTAAATCATATTATTTTAACTATGATTGGGTTGACCCCGATTTCACCGTAGTCTCTCCAATTTTTGAACAACTTTGACCAGTATAATGGCTGATCCATTCTTAGTACTTCCTGTGGTTTAAAATATCCCCAATTTTTCCCCCAAAAAGAATATAAAATATAAATAACACAATTTTTGAATCTTTCTAACAGATTTAAACATTTGACTCTTAATTGACTTAATTATGTTGATGTGGCACGCCACATGGTGTTCATGTCCCCTGGTTTTTTCCCCATCTCAGCTGGTTATTTTCCTCCTCACTTTTTTCTTTGGTGAAAATTAAATCTTACGAACCATATGTATGAAGTTTAAAAAAATTAAAATTAAAATTAAAAACGAAAAAACCAATTTAGGTGATGAGGATGAACGGAAAAAACCCAGATCCAAAAGGATGATGATGAACTTGCAACTCCCATGGCAAAATCGAAAACCCAGGCACTCCTTGACCATCCACCTAAATACAGCTAAAGCGAGTTGAAACTTTCGTCAACACCGTCTCACAAAACCAGAGAAAATAATGCCAGTTCAAAATCTAAATCGTAGATGAACAATTTCTCGTTGGAGTAATGGTAAGGCATTAGAGGAACCACATTCTTGTGCTTAATCTTGCCCATAACCTCCAGTTGAGCATTTTAATCTTTCTTTTTTATAAGTGATTACTGGATCTCAATGACCATAGGGATTGCAATTGCAGACAACCCCAGTTCCCCATTCCCCATTCCTATGTCCTCGAAATCACATTTTAGGCTCAGCTCGTTTTAAATGCCTTTGTAACACTCCTCTGCCGTCAATGGCCGCGGCCATTTTCACTGGATTCAAATAATAAATCTTGCAGTTTATCACCGTCAAGAACAAAATATGCTATTGAAATAAGAGGAGTAACTGATACCCAAAACTATCAATAGAAAAAAATTCACATATAAGAATTGCAGATCTGAGTCAGTGACAAGTGACTATAGGAGCCACCGCCAAAAATGTTGATATCTATAAATCGAGTGTTAACTTGTGACCGGAAAAGAAACCCACTTCTACTCAACCATGAACACTCTGTTCGAAACCACGTGGGCCTGTTTGGGTTCACGTGAAAAGCCATTCAGACAAATCGAGATAAAAACTCCTCTCATATACTTACCTTAAAGATTGTAAATCGCGTTGGAAAAATAGCTTCTACCGCTAATTCAAATAAGCAGTTAGAGTGGTTCTCAACATGGTTTTGGCAGTAGTAATAAGGTAGTTTTTCGACCCCTCCCATGTGGTTCTAAACACAGTATGTGAAATGTGGATTGAAGGCTAATGAGACAAAATTAGAAGCTGTTACGGACCGGCCCAAGGCCCAAATCCGAGAGATGGCCCAACTAAGGGCATATCAGAGAGTATAACGTGTCAAGCACACGGGAAGGATTCGATATCATAACGGATCCTATCTATCAACATCTATCAACATTATCGGAGTATCCGGATCATATCTACGTGATATATGCCCAAAATACTCGCCCCGAATATCATGCACAGCCGAGATATCCGCCACCGAAGCCTCTATAAATACATAGGTCAACCACACAGGTGCACACGTTCTAACTTATGCCTATTTTACATTCTGCAACACAAAGTGCACACACCACCCCTCTGGCTTACGCCGTAGTGTGTCTCGAACTACGTGGACTTTGATCCCACGCATTGGGTACGTAGGCTCTAGGCTTGGCTCCTAGTCAAGTCCAATAAGTCCTGTTTCCAGAACAGAACATTGGCGCCGACCGTGGGGACGTTAAATTTCTATCCTCGTGACCACCGATGGCTAACACCAGAAGCAGCAGTCGGAATCTTCAGCCTAGCCAACCACCAGCTGGGCCCAAACATCGTCGTGCTCAGAGTCAACCACAGCGAAGGAACACCCCGGAGGGTCACGTTTCTGACACCTCATCATCCCCTCCCATGGTCGATAAATCACGTAAGGCGGCAACAAAGGAAACCCCGCGTGAGAACACCCCAGAGGGCCGTGTGTCAGACACCACGTCTTCCCCTCCTGTGGTCCGCAGATCCCGAGAGGCGATTGCAAAAGAGATCCCGGATCCAACCACCAACGTCCGCATTTTGCAGAAAGCACAGGAGTCAATGCTCCAGAGGTTCGAGAATAAGGAAAAGCGGGATCACCTCCAGTGCCAAGAAGACTTCAGGGTTCTTGAGCAGATGATGGAAGACCGATTCAAAAAGTTCTAAAACCTAGTTCAGAATGGAACTCGGAAAGATACACGAAGAGGAAAAGAAAAGGTGATAGTTCAGAGTAGCAGTTCGTCTGACAGTTCAGACCCGAGGTCAAAACGCAGAACGAGGAGAGCGACAAGCATGGGGCGAGAACATCAATCAGCCTCGGCACTAAAGAAATCACGATTATCTCGAATCTTGGACGAGGAAGACTGAGGTTACAAGGAAGTTCGATTCGATAAGCAAGTCCGAGGTGATGAAGAAGACCGAGATGGTGATGAAGACTGAGATCTCGAGGAGGACCAATACTCGGATGGACACCGAGGTATGCAGAAAGTACCCTAGTCACACGGCTCACCTAGAGAATACAAGATGAAGTACTTGACGGGATCAAGCGGAACCCTTTTCTCAAAGGCGACGGCTACAGCGCCTTATCCGAAGAATTTTGATTTAGCCGATCTCCTAAAGTACGATGGGACCCAGGACCGCGCAATCACCTCGAGATATTTGAGAAGCTCATGTGGGTTCGGTCGATCCAAGGCCTGGTCATCTTAAGGATTTTTGCAGCAACACTGACTGGACCAACGCATAAATGGCTGAATTCGTTGCCGAATAACTCCATGCGAAATTTTGAAGACCTCGGACGGAAGTTCGAGTTACACTTCGCCACCAGTAAAAAACAGCCGAAGTGTCAGTTCACATTGAGCAAGGTAAAACAGAAAAAGGTTGAGACGCTGCAAAAGTACCTGGATCGGTTCAGAGATGTGGCAATGCAAGTACGCTCACTTTCTGAGGATGTCCATGTGCACTGTCTCGTCGATGGCTTGGATCCATCCTCACGTTTGGCTAAGAACTTGTGTAAGAACCGAGTCTACACATTGACCAACTTCTATACGCGAGCGAAGCAGTATCTGGATGTTGAACAGATGGAGATGGCCAACGCCGTCGAACCTGAGAAACAGAGGAATATGTCACCAGATGAGAAGGATCGAACAGAAAAACAAAGGATAGAGTCCCGTAAGCGCATACGAGATAGCCGATCTCGAGGGGAAATGCCCGAGAGCAGAGCAAAATACGATAGCTACACCCCTCTGAATGTCTCTCGTGCGCAGCTATGGAAGGAGGTGGCTCAGACAGAGATAAAGAAGGTCAGAAAACCAAGATCTATCAGAAGCCAACCCACAACAGATCGGTCCAAGTTTTGTGCCTTTCATGACGGTCTGGGGCACACTACGGATGAGTGCTATGAACTCCGGGATGCCATAGAGAGGTTCGTAAGAGAGGGAAAAATGCGCCAATACGTGATCAAAACTCAAGGAAGAAGAAATGGAAAACGGAATCACGATGGCCGAAGTCGTAGCCCAGCCACAGACCCAAGGCAGGAGGTGAAAAGACGAGAGTCGAATTCCGAGGATGATTTCCCAGAAGCCGATTTCCAGTGCAACGTAGTCAGTGGAGGATTCGACGGCGGCGGAGATATGGTAAGCCAGCGTAACAAGTATCTACGAGAGGTCCTTTTGGTGAGAGACCTCCCGAAGTTTAAGGACGACCCAACCAAACCAAAACCACCTCCGTTAGTATTCACTAACGAAGAACTAAATGACGTAGTACCAGGCCACCAGGACGGATTGGTTATCACTGGAACTTTGGTAAACTGCCGGGTCAAAAGGATTTTCATGGATGCAGGGAGCTCGGCTGACATTATTAGCTGGGATACTTATAAGAGGATGCATATGGACGAGGAAGATCTGAAGCCGTGCAGAACAACCCTTATAGGGTTCAACGGAGAACGTTCATTCCCCAAGGGCTACATAGACCTCCGATTGACTTTAGGGACAAAGGAGGCGTTTAAATCAGAACGGGTAAGATTCATTGTCGCTGATTTCATTTCTCCTTACAATGTTATATTAGGTAGACCGACCATCCACAGTTGGGACATGCTGATATCTACGAAGTATCAGAAGCTGAAGATGGTTAACAACAAGAACCAAGTAGTAGTAGTATCCGGGGACCAGAAGGAATCACCGCAATGTTACTTCGAGACCCTTCAGGTCGGGGAAGGGGGACCCTTATCTCCACCTCGGCTCAAGAGGAGGGAAATTTCATCCAACGCTGAAAGCAACAGCCAGCCCCGGCAATCGGTAAACATGGTAGAGCTCGACCTTAGAGAATCTGAAAACCAACGCCCAGAGCCGGATGGGGAGTTAGAGGAGTTGGTCATGGGAAGAGATCCAACCAAGACTACCAGATCAGTGGAGCAATGAGTATTGATCTGAAGACCCAACTGATTGAGTTCTTGAGACAAAATCAAGATGTTTTCGCATGGACGTCTTCTGAGGTACCAGGAATCGACCCCCACTTCTGCTGCCATAGATTGGCCATCTGACCAGGGTCAGCGCCGGTGGCTCAGAAGAAGAAGAATATCGCAGCCGACAGACAGAAGGCTCTGTAGAGTCATGTAGCCGAGCTCCTCGCGGCTGGGTTTATCATAGAAGTCCAGTACACCACATGGCTCTCCAATGTGGTCATGGTGTTAAAACCGAATGGCAAATGGAGGGTGAGCACAGATTACACCAATTTGAACAAGGCATGCCCAAAGGACTCCTACCCAATGCCAAACATTGATAAGTTGGTCGACAACTCGGCAGGGTACCAGCTGTTGTCCTTTATGCATGCCTACTCCGGCTACAATCAAATAGCCATGCACTCGGACGACCAGGAGAAGACCGCCTTTATGACTGACAAGGCTAACTATTGTTATAATGGTATGCCGTTCGGGTTAAAGAACGCTGGAGCTACTTATCAGCGCATGATGAACCGGGTCTTTGAAGACCAAATCGGGCAAAACGTGGAGGTGTACATCGACGATATGATCGTGAAGTCGAAGCAACCAGAGGATCACATCTGGGATCTGGAACAGACGTTTGAGAAATTAAGAAGACATCGGATCAGGTTAAACTCAGCCAAATGTGCGTTCAGAGTCCCGACTGGAAAATTCCTAGGCTTTATGCTGACTAATCGTGGAATCGAGGCAAATCCGGACAAATGCAAGGCCGTGCTGGACATGAAAGCACCGAGGTCAAAGAAAGAGGTTCAACAGTTGACGGGCCGGCTAGCAGTACTCACTCGATTCTTGCACAGATCTGCGGAAAAGGCTTTACCTTTCTTCAGATTGTTGAAAAAGGAAACCCATGGAGGTTGGAACTCGGATTGCGAAGCCGCGTTCGAAGAAATCAAGCAATGTTTGGCAACCCCCCGGTCCTAACAAAACCAGACCCAGATGAGACCTTGTTCTTGTATTTATCAGTAGGAGACGAGGCTGTGAGCGCCGCCTTGGTAAGAGACACCGAGGCCGGACAAACACCAATCTACTTCGTAAGTAAGGCACTGCAAAGCTCGGAACTCCGATACCAAAAGCTCGAAAAGGTGGCTTTCGCTTTATTAACGACAGCAAGGAGACTTAGGCCCTATTTCCAGGGGCATCGGATCGTCATCCGAACAAATCAGCCAATTCGCCAGGTGTTGCATAAGCCAGATTTAGCTGGTCGAATGACGAGCTGGGCTATCGAGTTGTCTGAGTTTGATATCACCTTTGAAGCCCGACATGTCATCAAGCCACAAGCATTAGCAGACTTTGTTCGAGAACTCACCCCGGCAGTTACACACAACGCCAGTCAAGATGAGATGTGGAAGGTATATGTCGACGGTTCCTCAAATGCGAAGGGAAGTGGAGCAAGAGTCATAGTTGAAAGTCCCGAGGGCGTGGCGATGGAACACTCCCTACAGCTAAAGTTTCCGACTTCGAACAACCAGGCCGAGTACGAAGCCCTCTTGGCCGAACTCTTGCAAGCAAAAGACAACGGAGCTCTGTGGGTCAAGGTCTTCACCGACTCGCAGCTCATCGCCGCACAAATCGACGGCAGCTACCAAGCCAAGGGTCCACTGTTGGCTAAGTATCTCAACAAGGCAAAGGAACTGATGACTGAATTCGATAAGGTGATCGTGACCCATATTCCAAGAGAAGAGAACACCAGGACCGACATCCTCTCCAAATTGGCAAGTACGAAGGGACCGGGTAGCCATAGAACAGTGATCCAGCAAAATCTCACCGAACCGAGCTGCGTTATGACTATATTAGAAGGAACAGATTGGAGGAAACCGATTGAAGATTACTTGGAAAGGGGTATCATCCCAACGGATTCCTCTGAAGCCAGGAAATTGATCCGAGAGGCCGCTATCTACACCATGGTCGATGATCAGCTGTACCGGAAAGGATTGCATTGCCCAATGATGTGGTGTCTGGGGGCAACCGAGGCCAGGTATGTGTTGGTCGAGATACACGAAGGCAGCAACGGCCATCACATGGGGGGCAAGGCTCTTGCCAGGAAAGCCCTACGGGCCGGATACTATTGGCCGACCATGAAGCATGACGTCATGGAAGCAGTCAAGAGATGCGAGAGTTGCCAGAAACACGCCAAGATTATCTGGCCTCCACCAACCGAGTTGAAGGACATTTTAGCTCCCTGGCCCTTCTACAAGTGGGGCATGGACATCCTCGGACCATTCAAGCTGGCGCCCAAACAACTCAGATGGCTCATCGTCGTAGTAGATTATTTTACTGAGTGGATTGAAGCGGAGCCACTGACGACGATCACCTCGGCTCGCGTAATGAGGTTTTTTCGTCACAACATCGTCGCTCGCTTCGGGATACCAGCGGAAGTCGTAACAGACAATAGGACCCAATTCATGGACCATAGACTCCAGACCTTGATGTCTGACTTGGATATTAAGCAACACTTCACCTCTGTCGAATATCCGAATCTAATGGCCAGGCCGAGTAGCTAACAAGATCATTCTAGACGGCTTGAAGAAACAAATGCTAGATGCAGAGACCAACTGGGTCGAACAACTTCACAGCGTTTTGTGGGGCTACAGGACAAGTGTGAAGACTTCAACCCAGGAGACCCCGTTTCGATTAATTTATGGATGTGAAGCAATGATCCCGGTCGAGATAGGACAACCGTCATGGAGAAAACTCAGAGCTCAGCAGGAAGGACAAGTCTCTACTGACGACGCTTTGAGGACGGACTTGGACCTGATTGACGAAATCCGAGTCCAGGCACACTGTCGAGAATTAGCCGCCAAGCAGCTCCTCACAGAAAAATATAATCGGAAGGTCCGACCCCAATCTTTTAACCGAGGTAACCTTGTACTCCGACGGGCCGACATCGGCGATAAGAATGCCCGAGATGGCAAGCTGGCCGCGAATTGGGAAGGCCCCTACCTGGTCAAAGAAAGGTTGGACGATGGAGCTTATGTACTCGAAACCCTGGCAAGGAAGCCGGTCAAGAAAACCTGGAAAGCCGACAAGCTAAAGATCTATTTCCCCTAGACCTGAGGTCGTCTGAAGATTGGTTATTTCTTTTTTTAGCATTTTCATTTACTAGTTATGTTTTTAAGATTTCATTAACACTACTTGTTAGCTCTTTGGAGTTGTTTTGGTATTAATAAAGGATCCTCAATGGAGATTCGCTAACGTGCACGGATGATCGCTTAAGCATTACACCGAGGCATGTAAGCCCGGTCATAAATATGACACCGAGATCTCTAAACCCAGTCACAAACAAAATCCATCTAGATGGATGACACTGGTCGTTGTACTCCGACGGGTTCAGGTTAGAGCTCGACGAAATCGCCATACGTGGCCATCGCGAAATTGACGCGTCAACGCTCGCCCCGATTTAAGCACGAGAGTTGTTATTCCGACCCTGATCAGGTCAAAATGTTCAAGTATTGCGTTACAGACACCTCAGCTGGATATGTGACAACTCGCCCTTATCTCGGTTACAATTTACAATTCTGGCTAAAAAGTCCGGAACACGGTTAGTTAACATCCCACGAGGTTAAGATGCACAACCCTGCCCGACACTCCCAAACTTTAAGTTCTAGTCGAGCATATGGACCTGTACCCACTACGATCGATGAATTCCTAACTATGCTTAGAATTCAGAAAGCAATAAGACAATTAACACAAATTTAATTGTTAAAAGAGAGTATATAACTGGCACAGACGCCGGGAAAACTTGGAATAATGTTTAAATATGGCACAGACACCCCAAAAATTGAAGAAATTAAAAAACATTGAGGGACAGAGCGCTTAGGCGACAAGCGGAAGCTGTGAAGGACCCGGACCACCTTCTGGAGGGACACCCAAGGATATCTCCTCTTCTCCCTCCCCTTCTTGGTCAGGATTCCCAAGCTCAAACGCCGAGACATCCTTGGGAGAAGGAGGAGGCAGGACATACTTGCCCTGGTGAATGTAAGCTCGGTAATCCACCTTGCTAAGATCCAGAGTTGCGGTCGGATTAAAATGATGAACCAGGGCTAGAGCCATGTTGAACGCGTCCTTGGCCGTCGACTTGACCGTGTCCGAACTAACCGCAAGGGCTTTCTTTAAGTCAGCCAGTTCGGCACTAGTGGCACCCAGCTTGTTCGCTAATGTTCCCCTCTGCGCCTGAACCGCCTTCAGAGCTTCCAAACCCTCCGAGTTAGAAGTCTTCAAAGACGTAACCTCGGCCTTTAACTTGGCCACGTCATCCTTCGAGGACTTCAACTCATCCTGAGTGGACTTCAACTCCTCGGATGTCTTGCGGCGCGCTTGAAAGGCACTCAACTCATCCTCCGCCTTCTTCTTTGCAACCATGGCCGAATCCCTCGCCGACTCCAATTGGCACTTCTCGGTGGAGAAGCCAACCACCTTCTGCTTAAGAATGAGCAGGGACTGTGTCAGACCTATCCCCTTGGCCAGATGATCTTGCACCAAATGGATAACACGCTCATCGGCCTCGTTCAGGCTAACAGAAAGGTCTTGGAAGCGGTAGGGGGCAGATAGTCAACACTGAGCTCCTCGGCTAAACAACCCTTCTCCCAGGCAAGGCCGCGCAGCAGTTTTAAGTTGGGAGGGGGAGGAGGGGAAGTTTGAGCCAGACGACCGACAGGTTGAGCTTGAGCCTCCTCGACCACGGCCTCCGTATTTTTCTCCAACTCTGGAGGGGTGACAGAGGGGGCCGCCGTAGAACCACCCGAGGCTGAAGTCCTAGCCCTTTTGGAACCAACGGCTTGAGATTCACCTCCCCCTCGACCCCGGCCAGGCTCAGCAGCAGCACGTTTATGAGGCTCCCTCCTCGGCGCAACAGCCGGCCAGACACCCTCACCAGGGTTGACATGGGCCACATAGAGGGGCAGTGGATCCATGGCTCGAGCTGTAGAACAAAGAAAAAGAATTAGAAGAGTCCAAAAATAAAGGGGCAGACAAAATATAACAAAAGACGCTAACTATATACATGGGCCAGCTCCGGCCGAAGGAAGAGGTTGAGAAAGAATGGAAGCTGCAGATTGTACACCGTGCTCTTTAACGTAAGTTACCAGCCGAGACGCCCACACTACGTCCTCGGCTGGAAGGTCATCTCCATCAACTTAGTAGCTGGTGGATTCTTTGTTATGATGGTCCTTGGTCCAGTACAAGGGGAACTTCCATTCCACATCCTTGGACTCAGGACCGTGAAGAAACCAGGGCCGCTGCTCGGACACGGCGACGACTTTAAAGAAGTTGTTTTTGAAGTGTTTGAATGAGTCAGAATAAGGTGTAAAAATTTTACGGCCAGTAACACCTCGTAAGGATGTCAGGCCATACAAATCCGCCTCTTTGTCAGAAAAAGGAGTAAAGGGGCAAAAGAAATAAAAGAAGACGGAGCGTTTGCAAGGAATCAGCTCCGGCAAAAGTTTGCAAAATTTCTCGAAGGCAAGGACGAAACCACACCCGTTCGGGTGGAGTTGAGTAGGGGCAAGGTGAAGGTAGTTTAGTACTTCCATTTGAAACTCGGTAAATGGGAAGCGAATGCCGAGTTGGATAGCGTAGTCGTGGTTAAAAAAGAAAAATGAATTGTTTGTCCCCTCCCGAACGACACAAACGGGTTCCCCATCGGAAGGTGCACGAAGGATGCATCATTCGGTGTCACCCAGGTCGAGCCAAGCGATATCTGAAGGCGCCATTAGTGACCGAGTCGTTAGCACATCAGGTGCTACCCATGGGTACTTGGCAAGAAGGGTTTGTGAAGGACTGGCAGAATCCAACTCCCCAGTAACAGAAGGGGTCCTATCAGACGATTGAGAGGGCTCCATTAAAACCTAAAAAGACAACAAAAAAGGAGAAAAGGATTAGAGAAGGAAGGCTATACCTGAGGAATGCAAGTTTAAAGGTCAATCATTGCTAGGTCTAACGGCCGTGGTAGAGACAGGCGGAGACCTATGGCGACAGGAACCTAAGACCTGATTGGCAAGAGAATCTTGACCGAGGGAGATATAGTGAGAGCTGGAGGTAATGCAGTCCCAGCATGGGCCGAGATACCCTTTAGGAAGGGAGTCTAACCTCGCCGGCCGAGGGGCTGGATAAAAATTTATAGGTGGAGCCGAGATGGCACTAGAACCACCTCGACCCGTGACCCGCATAGAACCACCAAGAGGTCTCGGCCGAGGGAGCAGTAGCGGATGAAGGTCCTACGACTCTCCTCTCACTAGACCCACCACGAAGCAGGGCTGCAAGTCTGTGTTCTTCGGTAAGCGAAGAGCCAAATAACCAAAAACTTGTCAGGGGATAACGAGCGCGTAAGGCTTCTTCTTCTGGGGTTATGTTTTGATTAGAAGAGGGCAGACTGTTAGACCTATCCATCACCTAACAAATGCACAGAAGGTTGGATAAGGAAGGAAGAATCAAAAGTAAAGAAATGACAAAGGACACTTTCTCCAAACCAACCTACAACCAGAGAAACAGGGGGTTCGAGCCAAAGTAACATCTAGAGGAAACCTACCCAAATGAAGAAAAGTCTACCCAGAAGTAATCAGGACCAGAAGTGTTTGGATCATAGGGTTCCCAAAAGCAAAAACAGAATCACAGAAGTGCAAAAAGAAGCGATGAATATACCTGAATATGCAAAGGAAGGAAAAGCAAGGAAAGAGAATCTGAAGACTGCAATGAGACGATCGCAACAATGAAAAAGCTCTGTCTGTAGAAAGAGGCAGGAAAACGGTGAAATGAAGTGATGAGGCGAATGGAGGGAAATATGATCACGAAGTTCAAACGTTGTAAAGGGCAAAAAAGACAATTCATACACAAAATTAGGGGAAACGCACATCACGCAACAGGTGCATTAAAAGCGCACGAAAACCGCTGACGGCTGGTTGCAGTAGCAATGACCCCTCGCCATTCCAAAGGCAACAGGTGTTGCAGGGTAATCATGAAAGGAGCGCAAAATCAAAGAACCTAGAGAGTCACGAGAAACGGTTGATGATATCTCGGATACGGAACCCATTCGCACTCCACTTGATCCGGGGGCAACAAGAGAATTCCTCGGCACCCAAGAGGTCAGAAAGAAACATGTGCCAGCTACAGTCCAGTGTACGAAGCATCGAATGGTGACGTCACGACCTCGGTGAATCTACTCAAAACAGCCGACGTCATTTACGACTCGCTACTATTCGAGCAACAAAGCTGGTAGAAGTCAGAATCTATCTCGGATGACCATCATTTCGGCACGCTACATCCCGGCAGCTCAAAACACTTGAACTATTGGGCTGGGGGGCAACTGTTATGGACCGGCCCAAGGCCCAAATCCGAGAGATGGCCCAACTAAGGGCATATCAGAGAGTATAACGTGTCAAGCACACGGGAAGGATTCGATATCATAACGGATCCTATCTATCAGCATCTATCAACATTATCATAGTATCCGATCATATCTACGTGATATACGCCCAAGATACTCACCCCGAATATCATGCACATCCGAGATATCCGCCACCGAAGCCTCTATAAATACATAGGTCAACCACACAGGTGCACACGTTCTAACTTATGCCTATTTTACCTTCTGCAACACAGAGCACACACACCACCCCTCTGGCTTACGCCGTAGTGTGTCTCGAACTACATGGACTTTGATCCCACGCATTGGGTACGTAGGCTCTAGGCTTGGCTCCTAGTCAAGTCCAATAAGTCCTGTTTCCAGAACAGAACAGAAGCCAAGGCAAAAAAAGACGACTGAAGCCTAATCCATAAATAGTACTATGATTTGACCCAAAAAAAAATAGTACTATGACATAACGAAAAATTTTAACTGAAATTCATAAAAAAGCTCCAGGAAAACCATATCAAAGTAATGAGAGAAGAGACACGATATGGAAAAAAGAATAACATATTGATTCAATTTAAATATTAGATCAATGGTAATACGACCGGGGGTAGAACAATACCAACAGAGAAGCAAAAGAACGGCCCGCTAACACTAGCGCACACTTCTACCGCGAATGTCAGGCAAAGCTTAGGTAAGAAAAGCCCGAAGAATGAGAAAAGCAAAGTAAGGGAAGAGATAGAAAAGTTGAACCGAGTAATATACCTGATGGTGTGAAAATGTGAACCCGGAAAGACTTCTCGACGCTTGGAGCACATTATTTGTAGATAAATACAGTCCTTTCGCTTAGAGCGCAATATTTGCGCTTAAAGCGGAACCTACTGGGACCCCTGCGCTTTAGGTACAAGATTCGCGCGTGCAGGCTACTGGGATGCTACCCAAGCGCTTCAAACGCAGTGTTTTGGAAATTCATTTTATATAAAACGCTTCATACCAAAGCATTAGATTTTTTTTTTTTTTTTTTTTTGGAAAATCTATCTCAGCCATTCTCAGGGCCCAAAAAAATGTCAAAAAAGTTTTAAGAAAAAGTCACATGTCAAAAAAGGCCCCAGGACCTTTTATGGTATTATTTCATAAAACGTTAACAACTAAATCAATCCTATTAACAACTAAATCAGTACCCGTTAATAACTAAATCAGTAGCATTAACAACAATATCCTAACAACTAAATCAGTCTCATTAACAATTAAATCAGTACCCGTTAACAACTATATTAGTAAATGTTAACAACTAACGTTTTATGAAATAATACCAGAAAAGGCCTTGGAGCCTTTTTGACATGTGACTTTTTCTTAGACCTTTTTTGACTTTTTTTTTTTGGTTAAAATGGGCCCTGAGATAGATTTTCCCAAACAAAAAAAAAAATTAATGCTTTGGTACAAAGCGTTTTATATAAAATGAATTTCCAAAACACTGCGTTTTAAGCGCTTGGGTGGCATCCCAGTAGCCTGCACGCCTTAAGAGCGAATCTTGTACCTAAAGCGCAGTCCCAGCAGGTTGCGCTTTAAGCGCAAGGACTGTATTTATCTACAAATAATGCGCTCCAAGCACCGAGAAGACTTTCCGGGTTCACATTTTCACACCGTTAGTATATTACTCGGTTCAACTTTTCTATCTCTTCCCTTAATAAATCAGAGTACAAATAAGATGAACTGTAAGTATTTCTCTTAAAATATACCTTGATTTGATTTGGGTTAAATGTTCCCAAGGGATTTCAAAAAAAATTAAAATATTTTTCACCGACCACTCATGGATTACCACATCTTTCACTTTCCAGTATCACTCTATCTTTCAAGAATTCAATGTCTTTATTATTTACTAACCATAACTTTAAAAATTTTATAGGCCATCAAGATTTTGTTAACTTCTATTTTAATTAAAAGGATTTTATTTATTGATTACCAAGTTGAGATTTAGATTGGAATAAATCGAGACAAAAATTTTATAGTGCATAAAGAAAACTCATTAGATTATTTTATAGTATTTTTTTTCTGACTCATACACAACATATGATATGGATAACGTATTTATTAAGTTTATTTAATCTCTCCCAAAAAATAAATTATATCTTATATTTTCAATTTATTTCCTCATTAAATTTTTAAACACATTTTTCAGTAAAGTTAAAAGTGAAAAGGTTTTTAATTTAAAATATATTTAATAAATTAATAGTCATCTCTTATTTTATTTTATTTTTTGTAAAATTGTATGTTAAAGTTTCTTGTAAAGTGAATCACAATTGTTTATTGCTTTTAAACTTTTCAACGCTCACTTCTTTTTTAATTAACCACTTCTCAGTGAAAATTGTTGGGTGAATAATTTTCTCAGTTTAGTGCCCCTGCCCCGATGTGATCATCAAGCATATGTATGTACACACTCACACATAAATATAAAAAATGTCAAAGCCAATAAAATTATGTAAATGAGACATGTATAATCTTAATCGTACTAATTATTAGAAAATAAACAAAAGGTCATCAAATGCTAATTCAGATTCAGTCTTCGTTTATCATAAGATGATGAGGACCTTGCATGTCAATCTATGATTGATAAATTGTTTAAATGAAAATTAAACAATCTAAATTAAAATGTGTTTAGTTGTATTAATTTTAATCAAACATGCATTACATGCATAGTCCAAACTAATAATGGTTCTTTTATTCTTATCTTTTCAGAGATTATATGCATTTTTTAAAATTAAATAATAAGAGTGTTTGAACTTTGAATGTTCATTCAATTTGTATACTAATACCCACCCCACTCTTGTCACCTGAGCTAACCTCGAACTAGGAACTACTATATACATATTTATATAAATAATATTGATACATTTGTTTTTTTTTTTTTTTTTGGCAAATAATTTTTTTCAATTACCAATTTGAAATATGATGGTGTTTTAAACAAAAATAAAGGGAAATACCCTTATCATATTGTAAGAGAAGTGTATCCTCATGTCATATAAATACAAAAAGATGTCGGTCCCACCATTTCCGTGCTTGAGTTCTTTTTTTATATATATAAAAAGATGTGGGTCCCACCATTTCATGTGTGTGTAGGAATCTTCTTCTTCTCATACAATATGAGAAGTGTAAACCCCAAAAATAAAACATAAACCATCTAAATTTAGTTTGTATGATTAAAAATCTCCTGGCAAAATAATAAAAAACAGTCAACTACAGACTTTCATACAATAAAAATCTCCTGAAGACCATGCGCCTGAAGTGCAGAAATTGCGCGTCAAGCGCAGGACTCGCTGCCTTAGGCGCAAGATTTGCCCTAAGAGTTCTTCAATAAATAGTATTCCATATAAAATTGATACTGATTTTATCCTTCTTCTATAAATGTTCTCCTCTTTACACTAGTGGAAAAAACACTTTTAAGACCGGACAAAAAGCACCCTCTAAGACCGGATCTAGAACCGGTCTTGTTCCAGGCGATTTTAAAAGTCTGTTATTGCGACCGGTCTAAAAAAATAAGACTTTTTAGATCGGACTTTTTAAACGTCTCTGTTCTTAAAAAGTTGGCAAAAACCAAAAAAAAAAAAATTCTCCCTTCCCGCAGCACCCGTGCCGAAACCACCTCTCGGGAGGCCACCGGTTGCTTGATGATGATGAAGAAGGGCTCGCGCTCACTCCGATACAATGAAAAATTGAATTCCCTCACCAATTAACCAGCAACAAGCACAAACCAGGAAAGAAAAAAGTCGATACAAAAATAATACCTTAAACGAATGGGAGACTCATGCTCGAAAACCTAATTCGTGATTCGTTGAAACCGAGCACCCAAAATTCCTAATTTCAGCAGAGTCAATCGCGAGAAGGAAAAATGGATCCAAAATCAACAAATCTAAACAAATGATTGAGCCAAATTAGAGGAAATCACAAAAAGGGGAAAAAAGTCTCAACCAATATAATACAAATCTAAACAAGATTGAGCCGATCAGAGGAAATCACTACTTCTTTGGAAGAAAGAAAATACCTAAAGAAATCAGAAGAAAGAAAATACCTAAATTAGAGGAAGCATTCCTCAAATCGGCGTGAAGATTGAGCCAGATCTCTTCTTCAGAACGAGACAATATCGGAACCATTCCCCAAAACAAGTAAATGAGAATAGGTAATTCTAGATCTGGATTCGTGATTTTGGGAAGGAAAATCTCGGCGGACATTTCGTCGTCTTCAGAAATCACTACTTCTTTACCAGCGACAGAGTTAACGCTCGGAAAAATGGAGTCGATGCTCGGAAGAACGGAGTCGACGTCCAGAGGAATGGAGTCGACTGAGTCTCTCTACACGGTCGTCTCTGTATGTGTGAGAGAGAGTGAAACACGCGGATAGGAAGGGCGGAGTTTTGGAGAAAGGGATTTTTTTTTATTAGACCGGACTTAAACATCCGATCTTAAAAGGATTTTTTTAGACCGGACTTCTGAAAAATCCGATCTTAAAAGTATAATTTTTAGACTAGATTTCTTAAACATCCGATCTTAAAAATTCTTCATATTTACCAAATTGCCACCGGTCATACTTTTAAGACTGGAGCTTCAATACTCCGGTCTAAATAAGGCGGTCTTAAAGCCCTTTTTCCACTAGTGATACTTTTAAGACTAAATAGTTTATAATATGGTCTTAAAAGTGTTCTATCTATTTACGAAATTGCCACCGATCATACTTTTAAGACCAAATCTTTTATAATCCGGTCTTAAAAGTGTTCTATATATTTGTTGGACGTTCAGATTTAATTAGTTAGCATATACGATTATATTTTGCAATTATCTTAATTAAGTTGTTAGAGAGATTTTAGGAATTAAATTAGCAGATTATGGTTTTTTGAATTTCGTAATTATATTCCCGATTGTAATCCCAGTTATATTATGCAATTATCTTAATTAAGTTGTTAGAGAGATTTTAGGAATTAAGTTAGCAGATTATGGTTTTTATAATTTCGTAATTATATTTCTGATTGTAATCCCTAGATTATAGGAACTGTCTAAGTCAGAAGATTATTTACTTATTAGCATCTCAGATATAATTCCAATTAAGCGAAGGAATAAATCATCGCATTCTCGACTCATCTCTGATCGGCGTCTTCTCAAAATATTTACAAAATTGCCACCAAATACTTTTAAGACCGGATCTTTTATAATCCTGGTCTTAAAAGTATTCTATATATTTACGAAATTGCCACGGTCATACTTTTAAGACCAGATCTTTTATAATCCGGTCTTAAAAGTGTTCTATATATTTAAAAAAGTGCCACCTATCATATTTTTAAGACCGGATCCTTTATAATTCGGTCCAAAAAGTTTTTTATATTTACGAAACTGCCACCAGTCATACTTTTAAGACTGGAGCTTCAATACTTCAGTCTAAATAAGGCGGTTTTAAAGCCCTTTTTTCTACTAGTGTTACAACCACTATTCTTATGACAATAAATAGGAGAGGCCAGTGCATAGATACTGACGAAAAATATCAATTTTAAGAGGATTATAAATATATTGTCAGCAAGCAAGAACACATAGTTCAATAGTTCAGTTCAAGAATTTCAACCTTAGAAGAACGTATCGTTCAGGAATTTTTAACTGAGCGCAAGGTAATCTTAACTCCTATAATGCTTTATTGCATGATTCTTTGGGTTTGGGTGAATATACACGAGGGTGGGCAAAGGTTGCATCTTCCGCATAATAAACCACTATACAATCTCAGCCAAGAACCACCGTGCCACATCATCCCCCTCACGCCACCGGTCATCACCTAGATCTACTCAACCACCGGAGAGAACCCTTGCGGCGTTTATCATGTTTCACCTTGATGCAAAATAACGTAGCTGACATCCAAGAACGTGTCTGGATCCTTGACTTTCAAAAGAAGATTTCTACAATCAATCATAGAATTGATATTATTAATGCTGAATTAAGTTCTGATAGTGATAGGATCCGCTTTAAGCGTGACCAGATTGATATGTTGGATTTCATCTATTGATACTAGGATGAAAATCATCTATGATGATGGGAAAGACCTTTATGATTTAGTTATCAAACAGATTGAGCATATTGAGAGGCCTCACCACGTGGTGGAATAATTACTCCATCTATTTCCAATTCAATCCTTTCCATAATTATCATAATAAATATCATAATATCAAAATTCTAAATTCTTATACATAAATAAATAGATATGTATATATTCACAATTCAAATCGTAAAGTTCCGCAAGGCAATTTCTATTAAGATATTCATAATCATCTCACAAAATACTCACAAGCAACATATTAATACACATAACAAGTGGAAAGTGGTTACCTTTCGCCGAAGCTAACTACTATCACACTACTCCTAATCCAAGAGCTCAAACACACGCCAAAAATCAATCTACCACAACCAATTTACTAACCATTAATAACTCTTCTAAATTCTAAATAAAATTATAGCTTATAATTTAATAAAATTAAAAATATACAAATTTTTAATAATAAATTTGGAATGCTTGAAGTGGACAAATTAGGACAAGTATAAAAAAAATCAAGGAGACCATTGTAAATATTAATTCTCCTTTCGATTTGCTATTAATAAATAACTCTTTTTTTTATTAGTAATTTTCTAAATTATTTATTCCTTTTTTTAAATAATAATTATTATTATTATTATTTATTCCTATTTTTAATAATAATAATTATTATTTTTTTATTTATTTACTTTATTATTATTATTATTATTATTATTCTATTATTTAATAATTTCATTTGTTATTTATTCCATTTTCTTAATAATAATAACTATCTATTTTATTTTGTAAATGATATTATAAGTGAGGTAATATAAAAAATAGTTAGAATAGATCCTATTATATAGGAGTAAATTATTCTAGATTCTGTTTATTTGAATTTCAAATTCCCTCAATGTTCTTGTGTTTGTATGTATATATATATATATATATATATATATATATCTGTAAAGGTTCATAAACAATTATAAAAGAAATGTTTATTAAAGAAAACATTTTATAAACATAGTCACGCATGATCTACATAGATATATAAAGCCACGCATGATCTATATATATATAACTTATTTCCTTCTCTTTCTAAATAATAATAATTATCTATCACTATTATTATTATTATTATTATTATTATTTTTTTTCCTTATATAAAACAATAACTTCACAGAACCATTAAAATTGATAAATACGTTCTAAAGAATCTCCTCCTGTGGAGAAAGTGAAAATAATTGGTGAAGTACATGAATATAAGTAAAAAAGTGTTAGTGATTTGGGGTGTTGAAGAGAACACTAAACATGCTGCTACTGATGACAGGGAAAGAAATCTTCAAATTACTTCTAAAGTTGCTAAACCAATAATGTGTTGCCTTGTTTAGAGATTTGAAGTTGCATAAAAAAAAAAAAAAAAAAAAAAAAAAAAAAAAAAAAAAATAGATATGCATGCAGTGATACATATATGAATGCAACGTGTGTTTATATATATATATATATATATATATATATATATATATATGGGAAAAGTATTTCTCCTGTCCACACGGAGATAGAGTTATCTCCAAATGGAAAACTACGAAATTAACGAGTTATTTTAGGTGTGAATTAACGGGCGGTGCAAAAGTATGGAAACACCCTTCATTAATTCACCTAAAATTACAAACACACCCTTCATTAATTCAAATTAATGAAACTCTATCTCCAAACCTGGGTGTTTTACTCCCTCCAAACATCATGAACCACGAAACCATATTATAATTTTATTATTACGAATTTATATCTTAGTATTTAATTTAGGGAAAAGTATTTCTCCGTCACTGCGAAAAACTAAGTAATTAAGGGTGTGTTTGGAATTAACGAAAAGTGTTTACATTAATTAATGAAGGGAGAAATCTTTACGTAAAACACCCTTCATTAATTCACCCGAAATTACAAACATACCCTTCATTAATTTAAAATGACGTAGTTTTAGGTCACACCTGGAGATAACTCTATCTCCAGCGATAGGAGAAATACTTTTCCCTTTATTTATAAGCAAAATAACTTCTAGTTGCAGCGACTATATTATACCACACAAAAACTCTTCCTTCTCTTATATATACCTAACGCCATACATATATATTTGCAACGCTTCAGGTTTTCATCGTTAAAGTAAGAAGGAAAAGGAGATTAAAGTTACCTCTGTTTCCTTGTTTTCAAAGGAGAGCAACCTACTCCTTGAACTCCCTCTCTCTCTCTCCCCTCTCTCCCACTCTCAGCCTCACACCCTTTTCTCAACTTCTCCTCCCCCTCTCTCCCACTCTCAGCCTCACACCCTTTTCTCAACTTCTCCTCTGCTTTGTGAGTTTAAAAACAGAGCACAGCTCCAACGCTCTCACTCCTTCTCGGTTCCTCTCTTCCTCAGACTTGTTTTCCTTTTTGGTTTTTCATTCTAGTAGTGTGGACGGATGAGAGTCTAGGGCATCGATTATATAATGGTTTAAGAGTCCAATTTAAAAGGAAGAATTATCGGTCCGAAATAATGAGACGTTGCTGTTGTTGGGCTCGAGGGATATGTTGTTGGGCTCGAGGGATATGGGAAAGGTCTGGAGAAGCATGGAGGTCTGCTGCCATGTGAACAGTCGAGACTGTCTAAAGGATACGCTGACGAGGGAGCCTATTCGTGCGTGAGAAGCAAACTGATTTGTTAACTGATTTTTTTTTTCTTTTCCAGCGTCTTTTACGCGTTTGAGGGTGAAAAAAAAACTGAGGTAAATTGAATTAATAAATATTGGAGGTAATGGGTTTTGCAATGAGTATTTGGCACGTGGGTTTATTTCATTTTTGATAGATAATAATGGTTGAGGATACAATAATATTAAAAAAATGAAAAATACGGTGAAAATGTTTTATTGATTAAAAGTGGTGTAAAATTAAATGAATTAATGTGGGTAATTAATTTTATTAATTAGAATTAGTTTTTGAGTTTAAACTTTAAATTAGTTTAAGATATTTCAAATGAATCTTGATTATTTCCTGAAATAATGTGAAAATTATAAGATTTCGTGGGAGAAAATATAGGAGGATTGGTTAAGAATAATTTAGTTAAAATAAAATTTATGTTAGTATTTGGCCCTTTTGATTTTCGCACATTGAAAAATTGATTAAGCCTGGCACTTCGGGTATACCGTGGAGCATCTCTCATTTGAAAAGGATTATAAGATAATCCTTAAAAATGATTTTTGAAGTAATCAAATTGGGAATAGGTTCAGGGGAGTTGTTTGTATTTTGACCTTCGAGAATTACGTCCATGATTACATCCTTCCAGCTTTTCGAATTTGAATTTTAAATTTCCATTTTCTGTTTTTTTTAAAAATAATATATATTTTTTTTTTAATAAATAAATTTAATCCTAAAAATAAATTTTTAGGATATTACAATGACTAAGACTAAAAAGATACTTCAGGATAGTAAATGCTATTAAGAAGAAGGGATAGGTTATTCTGCCTACCCTTATTTTGCCTACCTTTGCGTATCTCTCTCAACACCGTTAGATTATAATCTCATCTAATGGTGGAGATTTGAGGGATAAAGTAAACCTTTTTACCCCTTTCTCTCTCGATCGAGTTGCATTGTGAGTATGACTCAAATTAATTATGAAGAGATAAATTAAATAAGGATGTCAAATTTCTTGGGTTATCTCTTTCAGGAAACCCTAGTGTAAAGATTGGAGAAAAGAAATTGAAAAGATCAAAGATCAAGCAGCATTTCCGCTAATAACTCTTCCGCTAATAACTCTCAACTTCTGTCCCTCTTATCCCTCGAAGATGAATTTGAAGAATCAGCCCTAATGAACAGGTATTTGATCTCCCATCACCCACTACTCATGATCATTGGTGCACCGACTCCTCCAACCCCTGTGCTACCGTGTCCTTCGACCATTTGAGAAACCATTTAAACTGGTATTTTGATTCGGACTCCGATTCGATGGGTTGCTTTGTTAACGATCTTTTCAAAAATTGTTCGTCGGAGAAATTTAATCGTCGCTATAACAACAACAGAGGAGGGAGAGAGGATGGGGTAAAAGACTAAGGACACGTTTGGATGGACTTTTTTATTAAAAAAAAAAACCACTTTTTTAATACAAAAAAAAAAAAAAAAAAAAACATTTTTTTATTAATTTATGTGTTTAGATGATATTTTTTTTTTTAAAAAAAAGTCACAAAAAAAAAAAAAAAAAAAAAAAGAAGCCAAAATACTACCTTTTTTAGGAGCTTAAAAAAAACATTTTTTTAAAAAACCTATCCATAAGCCGAATTTATTTTATCCCTCAAAGCAAAAACAAGGTTACTTTTTACACCAAAACTCTGCCTTTTAAACAATAGGATGGTAGGAGATGGTAACCAAAAAAAGGACGAAAACCAGATCCAACGTATTGTATATCCTCATACTTTCATTTGGCAATAATTTCTTAAAAGCAAATATATGTCCCCTAATGTTGTGATCTCCCGTGTATGACGTGCCAACGATGGACCTTGCAACAATAAGAAACCAGTAATCTGTAGCTAAGGGCCCCATGTGGATTTTGTTATATTAAATAATATATTGGAAGGATATGAATTTGAAATTGAAATCTGAAATATGAGCGGAGGAAATGTACAAGCATGGTAGTAAAAACGTAGATTTTACCTGAAAACGGAAGGAGAATGAAAAATCATAAAACGTAAGATCGTAACGTAGTAAAATTGTAAAAAAATCGTAAAAACTTAAAAGCGTTTGGAAAATTAGTAAAATCGTTTTAATGAAAAAAAATCGTAAAAACGTAAAATCGAATCGCAGTGATAAATCGAATTTTTAACTACCATGATTGAGAGAATCTTGGGATATATTTCTTGATACGTGTGAAAGACGCCGAATTCCTACATACAACTTACGTACTTGTCCTTATTATAAGGCAACTAGCAAGTTTATTTGGTCCTTTTTATTAGGCACTTGCTTATTCCCAATGAGCATTAATTATTTGTTTCCATGTCTGCCCATAATTAATGAGGGTAGTGTGTGTGAGTAATAATTAATATAATATTATAATATAGTGCAATTAGTAGGGGTAATATTGGAAGTTACTTAAAATGTAGGGCAACTTTATTGACTTTAACTGTTTTTATTGGTTTGTGAAAAAAGTTAGTTGGTGCCTTATAATAAGGACCAGAGGGAGTACAAGACTAGGGGATTGAAGCCGTCCTAGGTTTACTTCATCGTCCTCGCTGAGGCAGTGAGGCGGACTATATAATATCCACTCATCCATCCCAGTTTGACATCTGTGATTCTGTAATTCCACCATGGCAACTTCTCTGCTTCGGAGAACTACTCTAGTATCATCCACAATGCTCGCTGATTCAAGAGTGAGGAGGGAAGATGAAAAGTCAGAGTTTCAAAATTTGAATTTAAAACTACCTGAACAAAAAGGAAAACCAAGAGGGTGGAATAATTAACACGTGGCACCATCATGAGATGCTGATATGGACCAATAGGTGCATTGCTTAGAGGTTTAATGCTATATATTTGATTGATTGATTGATGATTTGGTATTTGATGATTTGATTGATGATAATATATTTGAATGATTGATATATTTAATTGATTGATATATTTAATTTGATTGAAAGCTTGCTATCTTAAAAAAATAAAAAGATTTTGTTATATTAAAAAAAAATATTGAAAGGATTTGGATTTAAAATTTGAAATTGAAATTGAAATTTGAAAATATGTATGAGAATTGAGAGAATTTTGGGATATATTTCTTGATACGTGTGAAAGACACCAAATTCGAGTTTTCTTCATCGTCCTCGCTGAGGCGGACTATATAATATCCACTCATCCATCCCAGTTTGACATCTGTGATTCTGTAATTCCACCATGGCAACTTCTCTACTTCGGAGAACTAGTATCATCAACAATGCTCGCCGATTCAATTTCCCTAGTTCTTGGTGTCTCAGTGAGCTGCTGACTCAATATTTTTCGATCGATAACGCTGTGAATGAAAATACTATTCACAGAGTTTCAAAGGGCGTTTCGTTTTACTCCCAGGTTGCGAGCGGTGGTGGACTCCCATCCTCTATGCGTGGAGCTGTATTATGGGAAAAAGGCAAGCCTCTCTCTATCGAGGAATTCCGCATCCCTCGCCCTAAGGCTGGAGAAGTTCTCCTTAGAATCAAGGGTCGGTAATCCTTAATCTCTTTGCTTATCTGTGCCGTTGTTGTTAATGGATTTCGACTTTGCAATCGGATATTGTTGTCAGCAAGAAGCTTTTTGGCTTTAAACGAGTGAACTGAACTAATTAATGATCGAATGATTTGAATGATTTGTTCTGTGTGTAACTTGTGGAGTATGCCACCGCCATCTCCATGTTATGAAAGATGAAATTCAAAAGCTTTAAACAGTGAACTGAACTAATTAATTATTTGAATGAATTCAAAAGCTTTAAACAGTGAACTGAACTAATTAATGATTTGAATGATTTGTTCTGTGTGTAGCTTGTGGAGTACGCCACCGCCATCTCCACGTTATAAAAGATGAAATTCAAAAGCTTTAAACAGTGAACTGAACTAATTAATGATTTGAATAAAGTCAAAAGCTTTAAACAGTGAACTGAACTAATTAATGATTTGAATGATTTGTTCTGTGTGTAGCTTGTGGAGTACACCACCGCCATCTCCACGTTATGAAAGATGAAATTCAAAAGCTTTAAACAGTGAACTGAACTAATTAATGATTTGAATGAATTCAAAAGCTTTAAACAGTGAACTGAACTAATTAATGATTTGAATGATTTCAAAAGCTTTAAACAGTGAACTGAACTAATTAATGTTCTGTGCGTAGCTTGTGGAGTATGTCACTGCGATCTCCACGTTATGAAAGATGAAATTCCTTTTCCAACCCCTTGCGTGCTGGGACATGAGATAACTGGCGAAGTTGTTGAACATGGACCGCTCACAGATAATAAAACAAAACTAAGGTAGTAGATGGGGTTTAATGTTTACTTTCTTCAGTCAATGTAGATGGAAAGTGAAAAAAGGTCGTAATAAGTAAGCTTTCCTCTGTCGCAGGCTTCCAGTTGGATCTCGAGTCGTTAGTTCCTTCGTTATGCCTTGTGGTAGCTGTTCTTCGTGCTCAGAGGTAACATCGTATAATATTTGTATCAAGAACTTTGACTTGTTTATTGCTCGCCCTTAATCTTGCCACAATTATCCAAACAGGGCTATGATCAGTGCTGTAAAAAATTCTATGATTATAACTGCACAAAAGGAACCCTTTATGACGGTGAAACTCGGCTGTTTCTCCGTGGCAGTGGTAAGTATGGTTTGCATGTTCTTTAAGGCTACTAATGGCCCTTTGTTTCTTTTGTCTCCAAAGTTATACTAGCTTTGGCAGCAAAATTCTTTTGTGATTTACTAAAAGGCCTGAAGTCTTATAATAGACTACAAATTTTCTGATTTGCTACTGGAAGCTGTATCTCCAGCTGGACCACCTCTGCCTTTTACTGTCACTACACAGAAAACCTCTGCCTTTTACTGTCACTATACATATTACTCATGAGTGAAAAACGGACGAAAGACCACAATTCAAGCTCCTTCAACTTAAATAAGTAGGTTCCTTTGATTGCATCTGCACAGGATTAATCCAATGCTTTGCAACTTCATACAAAAAAGAAAATTATTCCTCCCCTACTTTCTCTGTTGTTTTATTTTCTGTTAATACTTAATATTATGCTATCCAATTTTAAACTTACTCATTGACTATACCCTTCATTATTGGATGCTGAAAATAATTAATAATCTATAGGAAAGCCAGTCTACATGTATAGTATGGGGGGGCTTGCTGAATACTGTGTTGTTCTAGCAAATGCGTTGGCAGTGTTACCAGACTCATTGCCATATACAGAGTCTGCTATACTAGGATGTGCTGTCTTTACTGCATATGGTGCTATGGCTTATGCTGCTGAGCTTCGTCGTGGGGATTCTGTTGCTGTTATTGGAACGGGTGGTCTTGGTTCTAGGTAAAAGAAATTACTTTACTGATGAGTATCTAATTTTCACCTAACTGCCTTTCTTTTGGTTCTCTTTTATAATGCTTGCTTGAGATATTCTTACATTACAATAAAGTAATGGGGACATCTTACATTACAATAAAGTAATGGGGACAACAAAGAAAGTATAGCTACTCAACTGTAGTGACTGAATATTTGAAAGCATAGCTTCATTACCTTGGAACACATCCCGTCCTACACCTCATTCATCTTTTGCTCACTGACACTTCATTTAGAACTTATTACTTCATGGATGAGATTGTTCCTCATTTTGTTTTTAGATTGTATACAAACTTGTTGAAAAATTTGTTGGGAATCATACATTTAGCTTTGTGGAAGTTATGTTTTGTTATGGGGACCCTTAGCTATTTCAAAATGATTTAGAGAATATGGGTATTCCACTTTACCCTCAGGATAAAGAACATCGTGCTGAAATTTCTCTTAAATTTATCCTCCTTTCCAGCTGTTTGCAGATTGCCAGAGCATTTGGTGCTTCTGAAATTATTGCTGTTGATATTCAGGATGATAAGCTAGAGAAAGCAAAAACATTTGGTGCTACTCACACCGTGAATGCAGCACGTGAAGATCCAGTTGTAAAGATAATTGTAAATGCATTTTCCTTTGTTTAACATTTGGTGTTTTTTATTTTAACTGCAAACATGAAGGAATATTTTTCATGAATTATTTGCACGTGTGTCTACCAGCAATTAATAGTTAAACAAGGTGATTTAGAAGGCTATCTAAGCATCAGCATCTTCTAATTCTAAGGCTGTTGGATGGACTTCTGCATAAGAAAAATTTGCAATTCTGTGTATTTTGATAAGAGAGAAGTATAAGGAGCATATATTTTGCTTTCAGATAACTTTGCCCATGCACTTTTATTCCTCTATTCTGCCACCGTAATTTCCTTGGCTTTAATAGTATCAGTTTCTTCTCATTCTCTTTGTAGGACACTATTTGAAATTCTGCTCTATAAACTCTTACTCTGCATTAAAGCTTTTCCTTTTCATATTTGTTGTCCATTTTTAAGCTTTCTTTTTCTTCATCCTCGAGATTCGAAAAATAAAACCATTATTCTACAATATTGCTAGTCATTATTTTTGTCATGATTTTCTGACAGCCACAGGCATGGAGTTAGTAAGGAAGCGCACACAATCTTTAAATTCACAAATTGCCTCATCCAAAGGATGTTTAATTTCTTTCACTCTGAAGAGAACCTTAATTTTGTTTACACTGATTAACAGGAAATTACTGGTGGAAAAGGTGTTGATGTTGCTATCGAAGCCTGGGGAACACCACACACGTGGTCCCAGTGCATGCATAGTGTGAAGGATGGAGGAAAAGCTGTGTTGATTGGACCGATTGTAGGAGAATGGGAATTTCTTCAAGTTGTTCACGATAAGGTGCATATTCTTTGTATGCAATATATCTGTCTAACTAGTTTAGTCATTAATAACTTACTCTCAAGTCTTAGCTGCTATGGTCACTGGTCACGATAACACATGCACCATTCAAATCTGACCTTTTATAATCGGTTTGGAACTTCCCTCCTCCCTTCTAAAATTAATGTTCGCACACAAACAAAATCTGTTACCAAATATAAAATAACTCAATTCATCTAAACTTGTTTTATTTTATTTTTTTATTTTTTATTTTTTTTAAAAAAACAATCTTGAAGTTGGTAGGGTAAGTTTCTCTTTTCTTCTTTTAAACCAAGCTCAAGGACTTTAGTTTGATCAATTCATTCATTGAAATATCTTGCATTCACATGAATAATCTAGCTGAAAATGGTCTTTGATTTCAAACTATAGAAACCACGTTTAGTTTTCTTTAATGTGATGTTATGAAATTATCGGTTAAATTGATTTTTATTTTTTTTGCCTTTCAATATTCCTACGAACCATTACAACATCATCTTTTGAGTAGATAACAGTTGTTGTTGGATCGTGTGGAGCTAGAGTAAAGCAAGATCTTCCTGAGTTAGTCAGACTAGCAGAAACAGGTGTCTTCAATCTTTCAAATACTGTTTCTAGAAGATACAACTTTGAGGAGGCAAACAGAGCATTTGCAGATCTCAATCAGGGAAAAATTGTCGGACGAGCTGTCATTGAGATAAGATAATCTTGTTTTATGTTACATGCAATGCTTTGTGGCCAGAATTCTGCTTCTTACCCGTAATGCAAGGAACTGGTGGCCAGAGAACACATAATGATAGGTTCTACATCACCTATCAGAGAAGGTTTTGAATTAGTCCTTGTTGACTAGGTCTGAATTATTTAATTGTTTATTAATCTAGTCTGTTATTATTTAATTAATTATTATTGAGTCAGGTTGAGTCCATTAGCATAATAATAGGACCACTTATTTAGTTGAGTCCAGTGGGTCATGTTTCCTTTGTTATGCATCTGTTTCCCGAGAATGTAGGGAGAGTCAGTTTTTCCATTGTATTTCTGCATCTATAAATATTTTAGCCGACTAAACCTTATTTTAGAATATGGGAGATTCTTCTTGGCTTCTATAATCTTTCATCTACGAGATTCTTGCTGTGAGAAAGAGTTAATATCTTTTGTTCCTAATTTTCATTACTTTACATACCTGTGAGTTATCAAATGATGGATAAGTTCCTAATGGCTTTGATGAGTTCAAAGTACTAGAATAAAATAAAAATTTTCATGTCACTTCTGGTTCATTTAGTCGAGATAGGTGCATTTAGATTTCTCAAGGTTAAATCTTCCAAATTAAAGATATTTGAAAGAGAATATATTGCATTCATGCCCTGTGCACTTTACATAAACGAGAGGCCCTGCATTTTCTCTTTAACTGGGTAAAGAAGCATTGGGGTCCCTCGTCTTCTCTTCTAGGGTTTATCCTGCATGCAGCACAAAGGCAAAAAAGAATAAAGGAGAATAATCTCCACCTCCTTTGGGGACACAATAGCCCCTCGCTTGTAGGAGTTTTCTTATCTTCTTTTATGGTAGTCATTCTACTTTCAAATACTTTGATTTTATTGTTTGTTTGACTTATTTGATTTTATTGGAGGGTCCCATTGGTGTGCATCCAGAATGAATTGAACCAATTATGAGTTGGCCCTTTAACCATTCAACCATGGATGATAAAAGAAGACATTTAGAAACCAAAATCCGTTGTAGGGAGGTCCTATGCCTTTCAAAAGTCTATTTTCCAACCTCTCATCCTTGAGCTCAACTGGCAAAGGGGTCGGATACTCTCACCAAAAGGGAGGGGGTTCGATCCTAGAGTTGATCAAGGCGCTGGGGGAGGAATCCTAGCTCCTAGGTGTCTATGTTAACGCCTGAGGGTAATAGACGGCTCGCCTTACCCAACATTGGTATCATCTAGGAGGAAGGGAGATTTCGCCCTGCCATTAGATCGTGGATGAACCTAACCCCCTTCCTAAATTTTTTATATAAAAAATAGTCTATTTTCCATAATTTCAAAATTTGCAGTTCTGGAAAATGTGTATTGTCAATTTTATTGTCTTACTAGTTTCTCTGGGTCACTTTCATCTATGATTTCTCTTTTAGTTCCAAAAAGAAAGGTGACAGAGTATCATGAACTAAAGGATACAGGACATGCAACTCAGTAACAATGAGCATTCCAAATCAACCAAACAACAGGAGACCACTGCTCGCCCCATAAGATGATGTGAAAAAAATAAAAAAGGAAGAGCCTCCTTAATCAAAATGACCTTGATTTATTCCTAAATTTATAAAAAAATTTCTTCTAAAATATCATCATTGATAAATTCCTGTGTTCAATTAAATTATTTTAAGTAATAAAAATTATGAAAAATAATATTTGAATATTAATGCCATTCATTACATCATATTTTATGATAATTATTAAATATTTAATTATCTTTATTATTAAATATAATCATCAAAATATAAACAGCTGTATTGAAGAAATAAACTTAATTGCATAATTTGATGCAATCTTAATTAAAAAAATAAAAATAGCTATCATATTTATCAATTTATTTTTCTATTTAGATATTAAATGCCGTGATAATGATAGATCCCTTAATATACTTCATGAAATAGACTCAAACATGTATTATTTTTCTTTCAGTGGTAAATGCACCTTGTCATGAAAATTTTGTGCCGTTTTTAACATTCAGCTTTATTTATTTTCTTCGTTGAATATAACTTTACATAATTCGTACCCCTTTTAATAATTATATTACCTCCGGTTTTAATTATAGGAACATTTTTATAATGCAAATTGCACGACAAAAGTGTTCATATGACTAGGATCGGAGGGAGCACATTCATAAGTGTTGTTAATAAAAGATTAAGGTGTTTAGGCACGAAATATTTTTCTATGGATATCTAACACAATTAACTATTTTGAATGCAAAAGTAGACATAATTAATTTTTTTGGTAGCATATATAGCAACATCGTTAACCGAGCTAACTTCCGTTATTCTTTACAATGTGGGTCTCACAAGTCTTTTCACTCTCTAATATTTTAATACATTTTTAGAAATATGTTCCTTTTTAATGAGAAAATATCATTTAGCATGACATCCTTAAAAAAACAGAAAAAATTAATACTATATTACACACACCATTCTAATCCTATTTATAAGTTCATTTTGACAAAAAAAATTTGGTCTTATTTATAAGTCCAATTTCACGTAGTAAATGAGATTGTGACAATTTTACTCATATTAATTGTACCCATGAAGATGGAGAGAGAAGAAAGAGTTGAAAAATATACAATCATAAATGAGGAAAAAGTTCAAAATTTATCTCATAATCATTAAGATAACTGACTCTCTATGGTATGTGAGATTTAACTAAAAGGACTTATAAATTTACCTCATGTCTGCCACCTTTAACTAATGAGGGGGTGCTCATGCCCCCAAGGCCCCAATAGTGAAGTGGGGTATTAATTACGGAGAATGACATCTAGGTGTTAACGAAGGGAAATAATGTGTTGATAAATTTCTTAAGTTATTTGTTACGGACCTGTACTAAGGCCCAATACTGAGACGGCCCAACTAAGGGCGTATCCAAGATTACAGCATACCTATAATATAGGAAGATCCTATATTATAGCGGATCCTATCTATCAGGATGAGGGGAATATCCGAACTATGTCTACGTGATATACTCCCCTAGATATTCGCCCTGAAGATCAGACACAACCACGATATTTTCCACGGTAGCCTCTATAAATACAAAGGCTAATTAACCAGGTGCACAGGTTCTAACTCAGACTATTTACATTCAGTCACACTGTGCATACACACCACCCCTTTATATCGTGCACAGTGATCCCACGCTCCCCTGATTATCTACTCCATAGATATTCAGGCCGAGCCCAACGATCCAATATCAAAGTACCAGCCCTCGGCTAGACATCTGTGTTCCACACCAGAACATTATTAATGATAACTGATTCACTTTTTAATTTCCTCTGTTCACTTGTCAATAAAGACCTTTCTAAAATTATTATTATTTAACCTAAAAGTTGTTCTCTCTATTAAATACCTCGATTGCCCGTCATTTGTGCTTGCACAAATTTCGTTTCAGCGTGGAGACTTTGGAAGTGTATTTAACTAAACTGATTTCTTTTCAACGAACTTTCTTCATAAAAGTTATTCTACATATTTTTCTTTTTCTAATAAGGGTAACATTGTGTTGGTTAGTGAAAATTTTGGGGCTAAGATTTCGGGAGAATTGAGTTTTGACAAGATATATATACACACACATGCGCAAAGGATGATTAATAGTTAATTTTAATTGATTTATATTTGTTAATTTGTTGTTGGAAGAATTTAAAATTAATTTTCTACTTAAAAAGGTTTAGGATTTAGGTATTATAGGATGTTTCTACCTATTAAATGTGGGTTAAGTAATTTATTTAGGTTAATGGAGGTATTATTGAAATTTTAATCAGTATAGTCTTGTAGAAATTGAGTTATTTTGATTATGAGAAGGTTTGAAGAATTGTTTAATAATTAAATTATGCTTATATAAGTTAGAAAAGAGATTTTATGATTTTATGTGCATTGGAGGTGAAACTTTAATTTATAAAAATTGTGTGTTTAAGGTGAGATTGTGGAATAGAGGTGTTACGGACCTGAATAGGGCCCATACTCAATGTATGGCCCAACGAGGAACATACAGCATATCAGGATCTACCTACAATATAGGAGGATCCAATCTTGGCGACAATCTAGGTATATCTAAATGTCTATCTAACAGTTAGGATATCAGGGCCTCAAATCACAGGGCCCAAGCGACTCAACCTAAGGTACGCTCTATAAATATAGAGGTCAAACCCTAAGGTACACACATGACAGGTTCTACATTCTAACCCTAGACTATTTACATACAGTCACACAGAGCACACACCCCACCCCCTTGACTACACGCCTATGTGTGTCTCGAATTACGTGGACTTTGATCCTTTTACAGGGTACGTAGGTCCTAGGCTTGGCTCCTAGTCAAGTCCGATAAATCTTGTTCTTGAAACAGAACATTGGCGCCGATCGTGAGGATCGTTAAATTTTGATTCCTATGACCAACGATGGTTCAAGAAGCTGCAATACTCCATAAATTTTGATTCCCGCCACCAAAGACTAAAGATGGTCAATGATTTGAATTCAATGTGAGAATTTTTCCTTCCAATTCTCAGTCATCAACACCTCAATGGATCTTCTTCAGAACTACGCAGATTTAAGCGACAATGGTTCAAACAAATCTGATGACCGCGATCAACAAAACCCTAATTCTTCACCCGCCTCGGCTTCTGCCAGCGTTGAGTATTCCAGCAACCACGAATTGAGATACAAGTAAAGGCGGAACTCTTACCAGATACTCGCTTTGAATCCAAGCATCGGGTGATTGAAGAATAAATTCTCCTTCCGAAAAGGACCCAACCTTCAGACGAAGGTTACGAGCTAGAGGGGAGAACTGAGATTAGAAACACCAGAAATCACGTTCTGGGAACGCCGTAAATGCCAATACCCCCAATCTCGGCCTCAGCCTCAGCCAAGGATTATCTCAGTGTATACAATCTCGACCTCAGTCTCAGCCGAGGAGTATCTCGGCGTAGGCCATCTCGGCCTCGGTCTCAGCCTGGGATTATCCCGGTGGGCATAACCTCGACCTCGGATGCAGCCAAAGATCATCTCAGCATACACAATTCCTCCGTCGGTTCTTCTAAAATTCATCTCGGCCATCTCATGCAAAGGATTCTGGCCATTGTATGAAGAGTATCCCTTCATATGATTTCATCTGTCGGCTTTAAGTATCAGGTCCTTCTTCATGAACTCGGTTAGCGGCCTCATCAAATGATGCATACCGATCTCTATCATGCCGACCTCTATCTCGGCTAGGGAACACCTCAAATTAATCCAGCTAATCGATTTCCAGAATTTGTGTTTTTGCTAGAAAAGTGGACGGATCCTGGATCTTGAATTTTCGGGTCATAGGATTTCCAGAACGTTGATCCCCAGTACCTATCTTCATCTCCGACCGACGGAAATCAAAAATACAGGATTGGAATAAGCTCCGACAATGAATGTCGCTCTCTAGCAGAAGGTCGAGGGCCAATTGATATACCTCAATGTTGATCTCCGCCATTCTCCTTAGGAGCCTGAATGTCGATTTCCGTCAATCGCTAGAAACTCTCAAAACATCTTTGATCTCTGATTGAGACAGATTATGATTCAGCCAAACTTCCAATTTGTTGGTGATTTCTGCAAAAAGTGAAAGCGCAGGGAAATTGTGGATGCTATTAGCCTCAACACAGTTCAGTGCAATTAAAATCGAGAGATTTGAGAAACACACTCAAATTTTGGAAAAGTTTGAAGGTGTACCCGGATAATTGTGAGACTTTAAAACAGTTGGGCATACATGTGTTCAGCTCGGTCAGACCGATAAGGGGCCAGGAATTTTTGAGGAAATCTACAAAAACAGATCCACGTGATGCTCAGGCATTTCTCGAACTGGGAGAACTATTGATTTTGTCCGACATAGGAGTTGCTCTGGATGCATTCAAAACTGCACGCACACGTTTTAAGAAGGGAGGTCAAGTTCCAATTGAATTATTCAATAATATTGGTGTCCTCTTTCTTGAAAGGGGAGATTTTTAGGATTTTTAGCTTGCTCAACACATTCAAGAAAATTATTTCCGGCACAGAATTATTGAATTCATTATCATCTCTGGAAGAATTTGAGCTAAAATATTTGGAGCTAGCATCCTAAATTTTTTTATTAGGATTTAATTATAAATAATAAAATTAATTAATAATGATACCTGAATTTATTGTGTAATTATCATAATAAAGGTTTGTATATAAAACATCATTCATGATAGTAAAAGAAATTAGTGGAAAAAAAAGTGTGGAAATAATAATAATTAGTTGTAAAATATATATATATATATATATATATATATAAGAAAGAAGAAGAAGAAGGGGCACAAAACGTGCGGGGAAAAGAAGAGTTAAAAAACAGAGAGAAAGAGAGACAGTGGCAGCATTAGCTGCCACCTAGTAATACACGTGGGGAGGGGGGATTCATTAGATAATCCACCGCCTCTCCCCTAATTAATATAAATAGGTGTGTGTGGGGGTAATATTGTGTGTATTAATTAGAGTATTATGTGTGTGCGTGAGATCCAGAGAAATCCGGGGGAGTAGAGAGAAATGCGAGAGAAGGAGGGGAAAAAAAAAGAAGAAGAAGAGAAGAAAGGGAGTTTTTAAGGTATGTTATTTATTTTATAAGATCATTTAGGTAGTTAGATTAATTTCTTTTCAATAAACTTTCTTCATGAAAGTTGTTCTACGTATTTTTCTCTTTCTAATGAAGGTAAAATAGTACTGATTAGTGAAAATTTTAGGATTTGAATATTGGCAAAGTTTTGAATTTTGATAATAGATGACTGTATATATGAAGAGCATGATCAATAAATAACGTTAATCGGTTTAGATTCATTAGTAGATTGTTGTGGAAATTTAAAGTTATTATCTATTTAAAGGAATTTGGGATTTATATCATATAGGATATTTTCACCGATTAAATGAGAATTTAAGCCTTTAGTTGGATTGCTAGAGGTATTTTAAAGGGTTTAATCGGTTAGTTTTGCTAAATCTTGAACTATAAGAAATTATGAATTGGGATTTGAGATTTTAAATTAGAATTGTTATGATTCTGAGTATATGGAGGTCTGAAGATTGTTTAATAAATTTGGGTTATATTTATAAAGTTAGTTTTAGGTTAAAAATTGAGGGCTAGATAAATTATCATTTTTTTTAGGAAAACTAAAGTGAGACAATAGTTTAAAATTATTTAATTATGGAATTAGTGATTATTTCGTAATTCTATTAACGCATAATTATATATTTATTTTTAAAGGGGACTGATTTCTCTTACGCTTAGTGTCGTATCAAGAACTTGAGGTAACCACTTTCCACTCATTGTACTTGCTTGTATGATGATTTGTGAGTGATTTTTAATCTATGAAAGCTATGTTTTTACGAAGTTGCCTTGTGGGATTTATTGTGGAATGATTAGTGATATTATTTGTTATGGAAAATGTACTTTTTATGAGTTCTTGAGCTGAAATAATATTGGCATCTTAATGATTATTGTGATGATGTATTACTGTCATAAATCTTGTTTGGAATTTCATATATTCATGCCAAGACTATGATGATGTGGAGTGATGATAGAAGTTATTGTGTATACAATACCACGTGGTATTGCCGCCACTGAGCGCACAGTGGATGGCCGGATATTGCCCTTGGTATCATCTTAATCCTTTGGCTGGGATTAGGGTCAGCCCTTGGGACAGTGACACCTTTCCATATTCGAAGGAAAGGGAACCCATGGTCCGATATGAGTTATGTAGTCTTTGGTCGGGCTAAACCTCATCATTGGAGAGCTTGGTGCAGTCTTGTCACAAAGGCTAAACCTATTATATTACAGTCCATGGGTTCTGTCAGCGGTTATAAGGGTGGGGGTGATAAGGATTTGTCAGGGTATCGACCTATTGCTTGGCATGTTATATATGTGATTCGTGACATAATATTTGATTTAAAAATTGTGACAGAAATTGTGCTCTGATAATTTTGTGAATTTGATATATAGTACCTTGTTATTTAAAATATTCCACTTGGCACCTCACAAGCACGTATTAGCATTTACAATGAGCTGGATTGATGGTTACAAATATCTTTCAGGTGATAGTTCTCGTGTGAGTCGATCAGGGAAGGCTTCGGAAGCTTAAGTTACTTTTGCTAACGGTAGTGCTTCCACCTCTTTGGTACATGTTGAATTATTATATATTGACACTTCATTAGGGCTCACTTGGCATATTCTAGTGTAATTGGCAAATTCTGGAAAATTCTAAAGGAACATTAGTTTTAAAATATGGGCCTATTTAAATCCGAAGCTTAACTATGTGTATAACACATTTTAATAAATGGTTTAATCAAGTTAATAACTAATAAATTGTCCTTTAAAATGGAGGATGTTACAATTAAGCGTGGGATCAGAGCATGATACATTTATAAAGTCAAACTAACCAGAACATTAAAGAGTAGTAAAATAACCATTAAACTTCGTCTACTACCTTTGTTTTGTTTTCTTTGAGCGGTCCATGTTTAACAACTTCGCCAATTATCTCATGTCCTAGCACGCAAGGACTAGAAAAAGGGCTTTTATCTTTCATAGCGTGGAGATTGGAAAGACATACTCCACAAGTTACACAAAAAACAAATCATTCGATTTCAATATGGTAGTAACATAAAACAATATTATCTTATCTCAATGACAGCTCGTCCACAATTTTCCCCTGGTCGAGATCTGTAAATGCTTTGTTTGCCTCCTCAAATTTGTATCTTCTAGAAACAATATTGGAAAGATTGATGATACCTGTTTCTGCTAGTCTAACTAACCCAGAAAGATCTTGCCTTGCTCTACCTCCATCCGATCCAATAACTTTTATCTACTCGAAGAGATGTTGTAATGGTTCATAGCAATAATGAAAGGTACAAAAAATAAAAAGCAGTTTAATAAAGAATGTCATAACATCACATCAGTTTAATAAATTAATATATATATATATATATTAATTTTTTTCATTTTTTTTAATGATGTTATGCTAAATGATATTTTCCCATTAAAAAAAGTACATATTACTAAAAATATATTAAAATATTAGAAAGTGAGAAGATTTGTGAGACCCACAATATAAAGAATAACGGAAGTTAGTCGGGTTAACGGTGTTCTGTATATGCTACCAAAAAAATTAATTATATCTACTTTTGCACCCAAGTTAATTTTTTTGGGTGCCTATAGGAAAATATTTTGTGGCTAAATTTGCACCTTAACCTTTTATTGTAAGCACTTATGAATGTGTAATTACTAAAAAGAGTACAAATTTTGTAAAGTTATATTCAACGAAGAAAATAAATGAAATTTTGAATGTAAAAACAGCATAAAATTTCATGACAAGGTGCATATACCATTGAAAGAAAAATAATACATGTTTGAATATATTTCATAGAGTATCTTAAGGGATCTATCATTATCACAGGATTTAATATCTAAATAGAAAAATAAATTGATAAATCTGATAGCTAATTTTTTTTGTTAACATTGTATCCAATTATGTAATTAAGTTTATTTCTCCAATAAAGCTGTTTATATTTTCATTATTATATTTAATAATAAAGATAATTAAATATTTAATAATTATCATTAAATATGATGTAATGAATGACATTAATATTCAAATATTATTTTTTATAATTGTTATTAGTTAAAATAATTTAATAGAACACACAGGAATTTATCAATGATGATACTTTAAAAAAAAAAATTATAAATTTAAGAGACAAAGTAAATCAACGTCTTATTGACTAAGGAAGCTCTTCCTTTTTAATTTTTTCACATCATCTGGTTGGGCGAGCAATTGGGTTCCTGTTGTTTGGTTAATTTGGAAGGTGGTTCCTCCTATATCCTTTAATTTATGACACTCCCCCACCTTTCTTTTTGGGAATTAAAAGAGAAATCATAGACCAAAGTGACCAAGAGAAACTAAAAGCATAGGCACAAGAGAAAATAAACCCCACAAACATTACTGAACCCTTGTTCCTGAGGGAAGAAGCGAAAATAAAGAACATAACTGGAAGCATTGCACCTTAACATAGGCATCAAAGCAAGACAATAAAACTCGCAATACACTTTTCCCAGAGCTGCAAATTTTGAAATTATGGAAAATAGAGTTGTGAAAGACAGGGGACCTCTTTACAAAGGATTTTGGTTACTAAATGTCTTCTTTTATCAAGTATTTGAAAGTAGAATGACTACCATAAAAGAAGAAAAGAAAACTCTTATAGGGGATGGACTACTGTGGCCTCAAAGGAGGTGGAGATTATTCTTCTTTATTCTTGTTTGCCTTTGTCATTCTTTTCCATGGCTTCATGCAGGATAAACCCTAGAAGAGAAGATGAGGGACCCCAATGCTCCTTTACCCAGTTAAAGAGAAAATGCAGGACCTCTTGTTCATGTAAAGTGCAGTGCATGAATGCAATATTTTCTCATTCAAATATCTTTAATCTCAAGGATTTAACCTTGAGAAATCTAAATGCACCTATCTCGACTAAATGAACAAGAAGTGACATGCAGATGTTTATTTTATTCATGTACTTTGAACTCATCATGGCCATTAGGAACTGTGTTATCATCAGTACAGCAGCGTATGAGAAAACAATATCCATTACAGGTATGTAAAGTAAGAAAAATTAGGAACAAAAGATATCAACTCTCTTCTACTCTCTCTCACAGCAAGAATCTCACAAATGAAAGATTATAGAAGCCAAGAAGAATCTCCAATATTCTGAAATAAGGTTTATTCACTCATACCTTAGCTTAAGTCCAGCTAACATATTTATAGATGCAGAAATACAATGGAAATGCAAGACTCTCCCTACTTCTCAGGAAACAGATGCATAACAATGGAAACATGCGCATAACTGACTCACTGGACTCACAACTAAGTAAGTGGTCCTATTATTCTGCCAATGGACTCAACCTGATTCAATAATAATTACACTTCCTCTCTTATGCCTTCTCTGATAGGTGACATGGAACCTATGATCATGTGTTCTCAGGCCACCAGTTCTTTGCATTACGGCCAAGAAGCTATGTAATATAAAATAAGATTATCGTATCTCAATGACAGCTCGTCCGACAATTTTTCCCTGGTTGAGATCTACAAATGCTTTGTCTGCCTCCTCAAAGTTGTATCTTCTAGAAACAGTATTGGAAAGATTGAAGATACCTGTTTCTGCTAGTCTAACTAACTTAGGAAGATCTTGCCTTGCTCTACCTCCATACGATCCAATAATTTTTATCTACTCGGAGAGATGTTGTAATGGTTCATAGCAATAATGAAAGGCACAAAAAAATAAAAATCAATTTAACATAGAATTTCATAACATCAAATAAAAGAAAACTAAACATAGTTCCTATAGTTTGAACTCAGAGACAACCTTCAGCCAAATTATTCATGTGAATGCAAGATATTTCAATGAATTGATCCAGCTAAAGCCTTGAACTTGGTTGAAGAGCATAAAAGAGAAATTTACCCTGCTACTTACCAACTTTAAGAGTTTCAATATTTTTTTGTTTTTGTTTTTGTAAAACAAGTTTAGATGAATTGAGTTATTTTAAATTTGGTACAGATTTTGTTTCTGTGTTGGGAGAACATTAATTTGAAAAGGGATGAGGGAAGCTCCAAACCAATTATAAAAGAGGAGCTTGATTTGAATGATGCAATGGTATGTGTTGTTATCGTGACCAGTGACCATTACAGCTGAGACTTGAGGGTAAGTTACTCATTACTATACTAGTTAGAGAGATGTATTGCATAGTGCATACAAAGAATATGCACCTTTCTACGAACAAGGCGATTTATTTCCATTTGTCCTACAGCACCAGCTTGTGCCAGTCCAATCATCACAGCTTTTCCTCCATCCTTCACACTTTGTGTGCACTGGGAAAACGTTTGTGGTTTTCCCAAGGCTTCTACAGCAACATCAACCCCTTTTCCACTGGTAATTTCCTGTTAAATCAGTGTAAACAAAATTAAGGTTCTCTTCATAGTGAAAGAAATTAAACATCCTTTGAATGAGGCAATTTGTGAATTGAAAGATTGTGTGGGCTTCCCTACTAACTCCATGTCTGTGCAAAAATAATGACTAGTAATATTGTAGAATAAGGGTTTTATTTTTTGAATCTTGAGAATGAAGAAAAAGAAAGCTTAAAAATAGACAACAAATATGAATAGGAAAAGCCTTCATGTAGAGTAAGAGTTTATGAGGCAGAATTTCAAATTGTGTCCCATAAGGAGAATGAGAAGAAACTGAAACTATTAAAGCCAAATAAATTATGGTGGCAAAATAGAGGAATAAAAGTGCATGGACAAAGTTATCTGAAAGCAAAATATATGCTCCTTATACTTCTCTCTTATCAAAATAAAGAGAATTGTAGATTTTTCTTATGCAGAAGTCCATCTAACAGTCTTAGAATTAGAAGACAATGATGCTTAGATAGCCTTCTAAATCACCTTTTTTAACTATTAATTACCGGTAGACACACATGCAAATAAGTCATGAAAAATATTCCTTTATGTTTGTAGGTAAAATAAAAAACACCAAATGTTAAACAAAGGAAAATGCATTTACCATTATCTTTCTGACTGGATCTTCACGTGCTGCATTCACAGTGTGAGTAGCACCAAATGTTTGTGCTTTCTCTAGCTTATCATCCTGAATATCAACAGCAATAATTTCAGAAGCACCAAATGCTCTAGCAATCTGCAAACAGCTGGAAAGGAGGATAAATTTAAGAGAAAATTCAGCACAATATTCTATATGCTGAGGGGTAAAGTGGAATACCTATATTCTGTAAATCATTTTGCAATACCTAAGGGTTACCCATAACAAAAACATAACTTCCACATAGCTAAATGTATGATTCCCAACAAATTTTTCAACAAGTTTGCATACAATCTAAAAACAAAATGAGAAACAATAGTATTAAGTTTTAAATAAAGTTTCAGTGAGCACAAGATAAATGAGGTGTAGGACAGGATGTGCTCCAAGGTAAATGAAGCAACACTTTCAGATATTCAGTCACTACAGTTGAGAAGCCATGCTTTCTTTACTATGCCCATTACTTTAACTTTATTGTAATGTAAGACATATGTAATGGACAAAATGTTAACCAATTATATCTCAAGCAAGCATTATAAAAGAGAACCAAAAGAAATGCAATGTGACTGCTAGGTGAAAATTAGACACTCATCAATAAAGTAATTTCTTTTACCTAGAACCAACACCACCCGTTCCAATAACAGCAACAGAATCCCCAGGACGAACCTCAGCTGCATGGGCCATAGCACCATATGCAGTAAAGACAGCACATCCTAGTATTGCAGACTCTGTATACGGCAATGAGTCGGGTAACACTGCCAATGCATTTGCTGGCACAACACAGTATTCAGCAAGTCCCCCCATACTATACATGTAGACTGGCTTTCCTATAAATCATTAATTATTTTCAGCATTCGATAATGAATGGTACAGTCAATGAGCAAGTTTAAAATTGGATAGCATATATATTGTACAAGTATCAACTGACACTAAAACAACAGAGAGAGAGTAGGGGAGGCATAATTTTCTTTTTTGTACGAAGTTGCAGACCATGTGCAGATGCAATCAAAGGAACATCCTTATTTAAGTGGAAGGAGCTTGAATTGTGGTATTTCGTCAGTTCATTACTCACGACTAATCACAGTAATATGTGTAGTGACAATAAAAGCTGGAGATACAGCTTCCAGTAGCAAATCAGAAAATTTGTAGTCTATTATAAGCTTTCGGGCCTTTTAGTAAATCATAATAGAGTTTTGCTGCTAACGCTAGTAGAAATTTGGAGACAAAAGTAACAAAGGGTCATTATTAACCTTAAAGAACATGCAAACCATACTTACCACTGCTGCGGAGAAACAGCCGAGTTTCACCGTCATAGAGGGTTCCTTTTGCCCGGTTATAAGCAAAGAATTGTTCACATAAATCATCATGCCCCTGTTTGCATAATTGTAACAAGATTGAGGGTGAACAATAAATTAGACAAAATACTGATGCAAATATGCGATGTTACCTTTGAACAGTAAGAACAGTTGCCACAAGGCATAATGAAGGAACCAACGACTCGAGATCCAACTGGAAGCCTGCGACACAGGAAAGCTTGATTATTACGACTTTTTTCACTTCCCATCCACATTGACACAAGAAAGTATGCTTAAAGTCAAGTCAAACTGACTAAAACATTAAAGAGTAGTAAAAGGACCATTAAACTCCGTCTACTACCACCTTTCCTTTGTTTTATTATCTGTGAGCAGTCCATGTTCAACAACTTCGCCAGTTATCTCATGTCCCAGCACACAAGGACTCGAAAAAGGAATTTCATCTTTTATAACGTGAAGATCGGAGTGACATACTCCACAACCTACCCACAGAAAAAATCATTTTATCATTAAGTAGTTCAGTTTACTCGTTTAAAGAAAGGAAAAATTGATTCTAATAAATTAAGAGAAACCAGGAATTTTAGGATCGGATCTGAAAAGGTATAAATTAAACATCCACGATTGTTGTGAAAGGTATGAATTAAACATCGACGATTCTTGCTGAAAACAATGTCGATTTGTTGTCTTCGAAACCGGACTGATTGCAGAGTCAAGATCCATTAACAACAACGACGCAGAGAAGCAAAGAGATTAAGGATTACCAACCCTTGGTTTTAACGAGAACTTCTCCAGCCTTGGGGCGAGGAATGTGGAATTCCTCGATAGAGAGAGGTTTGCCTTTTTCCCAGAATACAGCTCCACGCATAGACGATGGGAGTCCACCACCACTCGCAACCTGAGAGTAAAACGAAACGCCCTTTGAAACTCTGTGAATAGCATTTTCATTCACAGCGTTATCGATGGGAAAATGTTGAGTCAACAGCTCACTGAGACACCAAGAACTAGGGAACTTGAATCGGCGAGCATTGTGGATGATACTGGTTCTCCGGAGTAGAGAAGTTGCCATGGTGGAATTACGGAATCACAAAGGTCAAACCTCAGCGAGGACGATGAAGAAATTGGAGCGGATAGGAACAAGAGATTACGATTATATTAAAGTGGGGGTCCATACTTGCCAGGTCATCATATCGGGCACACATGGATCGGGGCAAAAGCCTAGAGGGCTTCAATTTTTTTGGGAAAATCCTTTTCAAGGCCTATATTATCAAAAAAAATCTAGAAAAGGCCCCAAAATTTTGAAAATTCCAGAAAAAACCCCAAGATTCTGAAAATTCTAGAAAAAAACCCTTCAAATTTACGGAGTTGTTAATGGGGCTGATATCGTTGTTAGCGAGAAGATTGATATAGTTGTTAAATTGGGTGATTTAGTTGTTAAATTTTTTTTAACAACTAAATCACCCATTTAACAACTATATCAAGCATTCCCCACTAACAACTATATCAGCCTCATTAACAATTTACGTTGGGCTTTTTTAGGAATTTTCATAATCTTGGGGTTTTTTTGGGTATTTTCAGAATCTTGGGGCCTTTTCTGAAATTTTCAAAATTTTGGGGCATTTTCTGAAATTTTTTTGGTAATATGGGCATTGAAAAGGATTTTCCCAATTTTTTTTCTCCTTTTTTATATACGGAGTATTTTGAACATTGAACGTGACTCGGATTGTGGAAGTTAGTAAACTTGAAGTAATCCCCTAGTCTTCTATACGAAGTACTTCCGGCGTCTTTCACACGTATTAAGAAAATTTTGAAATTTTATTAACTATTTTATAAAATTCGATAACCTTTTAATTTTATCCTTAATTTAATGCTTCTTTCCCATAAGTGTCTTTGATTGTAATTTGTAGGGGTAAGTATGGTGCCCGGATGTCCAATACGCTCGCCCAAGCCCAGTAGAAAACTACCCTGCCTAGCCTTAAAAAAGTGGCCCAAAAAAATTTGGGTAATTTTGGCTGAGCCAATAATTGGGCAAGACTGGGTATCGGGTAGGGGTCTTGCCCTGCCCATTTGGCTCTATTCGGAAAATTAAATATATTTAAATATATATTATTCTATATATATTATTTTATTTAAAATATATTATATTATGCTTTAGACATCTCTAAAGCTTTGAAATTCTGTGAAATGCGAACTAGAATCTTCATGGAGCAGGGCTGCCCAACCCCAAAATGATTAGGGCTTTTATCAGGCAGGGCCTGGCATCAGGCTGCAAAATGCAGCCCGTTCATTCTTCAAGTTGGGTATCGGGCAAGGGTCTCATCCTGCCAAACCCTGCCCATGCTCAACCCTAGTAATTTGTACAAATGACATTGGTTAAAAGTGTCTTTACTCAGCTAGCGCCTTAGTAGCGCAATGACAAGGAAGTTTGGCTCCCCTCCCCCATGTCCAGGATTTGAACCCTGCCCCCTCGCCCTGCTATGTGTATCAAAAAAAAAATGTCTTTACTCAATCGTGATTTTTGTTTGAACCTTTTTTTTTTCACAAGTGACTTTAACAATTGTGATTATGTTGGGATTTCATTTATTAAATGATGGAGGTGTAAATTTAGCAACAAGTTGTTTTCCTATGCGCACCCAATATAATTAACTATTTTGGGGTGTAAAAGTAGGCTTAACTAATTTTTTTTGATAGCATATATAGCAATGCTGTTAATCTTAGTTAATTTCCGATAATTTTTTTTACTGTGGAGCCCACCCGTTTTCTCACTATTTTTATTTTAATATTTTTAAAAGGGTGAAGGTGCAAATTTAGCACTAAACTATTTTGCTATGATCACTCAATGCAATTATCTTTTGATGGGTCCAAAGTCGAAATAATCATTTTTATCTCATATATGCTGATATTTATCTTATGAATGATCACCAGTTTTTTCTTTTTCTTTTTTTTTTTTTTTAACTTTTTGGATTATTTGAAATCCTTTTACAAGACAAATATGAAAAAATTTAACCCCTAGATTTTATTAAATCCATTTATTTGTCTTGTGAATATCCTTATTTTTCTTCTAAATGATCTTATGAACAAATAAAGTAAGAGAATTATTGTCTTTTTACCAATAAAACTTAATTTCATTTTGACGGGGTGCAATAAAAAGTTAATAATCATTTGAGGTTGAATGGAATAAAATGCTTTTATGGGATCCAAATGATATTTTCCCATTAAAAAAAGCACATATTTCTAAGAATATATCAAAATATTATAGAGTGAGAAAACAGGTAGGACCCACAGTGTGAAGAGTGACTGAAGTTAATTTGGGTTAACAATGTTACTATATATGCTACCGAAAAAATTGATTATATCTATCTTTACATCCCAAAATAGTTAATTGTGTTAGGTACTCCTAAAAAAATAGTTCATTGCTAAATTTTCACCTTAATCTTTTATTAAAAGCACTTATTATTATGTAATTACTAAAAACAGAATGAATTTTATAAATTTATATTCAAAAAAGAAAATAAATGAAATTGAATATAAAAATGGCATAAAAATTTATAACAAGGTGCATATACAATTGAAAGAAAAATTATACATGTTGGAGTATATTTCATAGTATATTAAGGGATCTATCATTATCACGGAGATTTAAAATCTAAATAGAAAAATAAATTGATAAATATGATAGCTTTTTGTGTGTGTGTTAAGATTGCACTAAATTATGTAATTAAGTTTATTTCTTCAGTAAAGTTGTTTACATTTTTATTATTATATTTAATAATAAAGATAATTAAATATTTAATAATTATCACTAAATATTATGTAATAAATTATATTAATATTTAAATATTATTTTTTTACAATTTTTATTATTTAAAATAACGCAGAGGAATTTAAAAACATATTTGAAAATTTTAGTTGAAAAATATTTGTGAAATATATCTCGGGTGGTAGAGAATTTAGGAGCAAGAAGTGGCGGGTAGTTGAGATAATTCCTCTTGGCGGGAGGTTGATCATGATTTCACAATCGCATAAAACGACCCCCCAGTTGCTTTTGCTAAAGGCATTATTGGAAAGAGAGATGAAGATAAATTAGGGGTCTAAAAGAAGGGAAAATTACACATAGGTCCCAAGGAACAGAAATATTTACATTTAAGTCCCTTGAAATGACAAAATTACTCAGAAGTCCCAAGGGACTTTTGAGTAATTATTTCAAATGTAAAATTACTTTCTTGCCCATAGTGCATATTTCACACTGAGAAGCGATTAACAACGAAAAAAGAATAAATTAACAACACAAAATGCATGTATTAACAACAACTTTTGAAAGCGCGAATTTGTCTTCTTTCACTTCCGGAAGCGATTAACAACACAAAAAGCATAAATTAACAACACAAAATGCATGTATTAACAAAAACTTTTGAAAACCCTGAATTTTGTTAATAAATAAAGTTGTTGTTAATACATGCATTTTCTGTTGTTAATTTATGCTTTTTCTATTGTTAATCGCTTCTGGAAGTGAAAGAACACAAATTTAGGGTTTTCAAAAGTTGTTGTTAATACATGCATTTTGTGTTGTTAATTTATGCTTTTTGTGTTGTTAATCGCTTCTGTGTGAAATATGCACTATGGGCAACAAAGTAATTTTACGTTCAAATAATTACACGAAGTCCCAAGGGACTTCGAGTAATTTTGTCATTTCAAGGGACCTAAATGTAAATATCTGCTTCCTTGGGACCTATATGTAATTTTCCCTAAAAAAAATACTCAAACAAGATAAATGGGGCCCATAAACTCTTTTTTTTTTTTTTTTTTGGCTCAATCCAACTTATTTTAGCTCATACTACTTAAGTCGACACACATTGAGTCGCTTTTTTTTTTGGATTGGGGATCAAACGATCTCGGGCAGGGTCGAACCCTAATACAAAGGTTGGTTAGACCAGCGTCATACCACTGCGTTACCTGAGCCAGGGACGGAGCCAAGATTTGAAGTTAATGGGTGCACAATTAGTGTAGGGGTTCGGGTTGCCCCCGAAATTTTTTTTTTAAGGAAAGTTTTAAATGCATTAAGATTGTATCGTTAACATTTTCTGGAAGGAAAAAAGTTTGACAAGACTAAAGAACATGTTGCAACCTATAAAAAATCAAAGAATGAAGAATTATAATAACTAGAAGGTGGGCAAGCAAACCAAAATGCTGGCTTCGTCTTCAATTCATCATAAACGAAAATCACAAGGTGGGGTATTACCTTCGATATTCATTTACATCACCTTCATCTCGCTTAGCCTTGAGTGCTTTGCATCAACCTCCAAAAAGATTCAAGAGGATAAAGTTATTTCTTGAAGCAAATCAATGCAAAAAAGAAAGCGAGAAAATGAAGTTGTGTCATGCCAATATTCAATACAAATAAAACTTATTATTATGCTTTCACCATAGAGCAAAGGAATAAGAGAAGGATAGTTACAAACCGCACTCCAACTTCAAAGATGCCTCAAAAAAGGCTACCCACTAGAGAGCACGGCACTTTCAATAGGTTCAACACCAAACACCTACATAAAGGAGGAAGGAAAACAATGAGAACGCAAATGCATCAACATAGAAAAATAATAATCAAGAGTCAACTAACCTTTACATCAGAAGGATTACAAAATCATTCTTCGATTCTTCATTCCTTGAAAATATTTCATTATATCCTCATCATCAATCGTATCAAATATATCACGTTCAACAAAAGTTAACATGCAGGAGTTAAACCAATCATCACTTATCAATTGCGCAACTTATTCTTAACAAAAGTTATTGCAGAAAAAACCCACTCAACACTAGCAGTTGCTACCGGTAGAACGAGTGCCAACTTTATCAACAAATAGACTAGTGGATAAACAATATCCTTTCTCTTCTCAACCATCTTCAAAGCAAGGTCAGAAATTATTTGCAAATTGACAAAATCAGCCCTCACATCAACAATAAAATTATCGAGGCTTGAAGACAGAAAAGGAATATCTGCAAGTTCATCAAACTCCGAAGGATAGAATCTAGCAAACTCAATCAAATTTTCATTGTTAAAATTAGCAAATGAAGCACGAGGATCAAGACAACTCAAACACTCAAGCAACTTCATATTGACGTTATCAAATCGATCATTCAACTCTTAACCTGAGTATCTATCACTGTATTAAATAACTCTACCTTAAAGTAGTGGAGGAATGTGAATGATTCCAATCTCCGTCTCGATCTCCCTTTAGGACAATAAACATCATTCATATTTGGAATGTCAATATCATATTTATTGGCAAAAATGTTTGTTTCTTGAAGCAATTTATCAAAACCATTATCCCTCACCTCTTGTAAACGCGACTTGACTACCTTCACTAAACCAATTGCATTTAAAAGGTATTGATCTTTTCTTTACAATGCTTGTGACAACTCATAAGAAATCCTCAAGATCAATTTCATAAGATGCAACAAGAATGCAAATTCAAAATCCTCCATGGCATACAAAATGCAACCTGCATCGGTTCTTGCAGCATCATTTTTCGGATCGTCTTCAATAACTTTCATCAAGGAAATGATTGGAGAAAATAATGAGATAACACTTGTAACCGTACCAAAATGGGAACCCCAACGAGTGTCTCCAGGTCGCTTTAAGGTTGTCTCTTGATTTAAAACTTTTCCAGTTGGTATTTCACTACTAGCAATTCTTTCAACTATTAGCTCATATTGATTCATTTGAAGAATTTCCTTCCGCTTGCATGAACCCCCCACAACGGTAGTCATCTTTTGAAGCATGTCAAAAAATTCTTGAATCTTCTTGTGATGTTTTGCAACCTTCACAAGTGCCAATTATAACTGATGAGCAAAACAATGAATGTAGAATGGGATGTGTTATCTGTCAAAATCAAAACTCTTAAGCCCTTTGAATTCACCCCGCATATTACTAGCACCATCATAGCTTTGCCCACTGCGACATTTAGACAAACTTAAACCCGGTTTAGAAAATAGGCCATCAATCGCGCTTTTAGTGATTATGCGAAAACGTATCGAGACATGAATTATGCCAATAAAACGTTCAACAATGAACCCTTTTTTGTTAACATACCGAAGTACAACCGCCATTTGTTCTTTAATTGCAACATCACGAGCTTCATCAACTAGCAAGGAAAAGTAATCATCATCGAGATCACTAATTATTGCTTTAACAGTCAAATCAGCACAAGCTTGGGAAAGATCTTTCGAATCATTGGTGAAGTCAATTTGTTATTATCGGGGGCATTTTCCAAGACCACATCACTCATCTCTTTATTTGGCTTAGAATAAAACTATAGAAGTTCAAGGAATAAACCTTGATGATTTGAACTTATAGATTCATCATGTCCCCGAAAAGGCTCACCATTGCGTAGTAGGAATCTAACACAATCTAAAGAAGTTTTCAACCGAATACGATGATCAATTTTTTGTTGGTCAGAAATATTTGACAAGGCAACATCAATATGTTGCTTTTGCTTCATCAAATCTTGACCAGCTTGATAACATCTATTATGAACACTCTTATGATCTCCAATATGAACTTTGATTCTATCCTTCTTATGCCAACTTTTGAACCCCACACCGACAAATGCTTCTTGCGTCGAACCACTCCCTCCAACCTTCATATCAAATAGATAACAATACAAGCAAAAACATGCATCTTTTGATACACTATACTCCAACCAGGAGCCAAATTCTTCATACCACTTAGGATTGAATCTATGCATTTTTCCATACACATCCGTTTGAGGGAATGGTTTAAGAATTGGTTGAGTTGGCCCCTTGAGCAAATAAGCTCTCCGAATATCCTCTCTTTCTATAGGATTTGATGTCATTGAATAAATTGAAAGTCTTTTTCCCGGATCCGCTTCAAGATTTTTTATATTAACTTTTGCTTGAGGTGGTAATTGAAATTGAGATGCTGGTGGTGGTTGGGAGGATTCTTGGACTGTTGGAATTGAAATACTATTTGAAAGTTGCTCACTTTGAGATTCAGGTTCTATATTTGTGGGTTTTAGACATTTGAAATAAGATTGTATCGTTGACATTTTCTGGAAGGAAAAAAGTTTGACAACATTAGGGAACATGTTGCAACCTATAAGCTAGGTCATCTCAATACTTCCTCGATCGAAACCTATAAGATTGTATCTTTTTCATACAGGGACACTAAGCAACTAACGCTATGATTTCCAATTCAAAAGCAACTAATGACAATTCAAACTCTAAAGCAAATATTCAAAATAGGTTGAATTGAGGAAGTCACAAAGTTAACTAAACCTATAATAATCTTTTAAACAAGAGGAAACTTTGATGAGCTTTCTTTCATCGCTAAAGCAGTCAATTAAATAGGTCCTAATTAATTATGCAATATAGGGTCAACCTAGGTCATTCTCCCAAGGAGCAAGCTGTGGGTTTTTCTTTAAGTTGAATTTAGGTGATGAAAAATGCAAAGCAATGAAATTAAACTAACTAAATGCGGGATGAAAATTGAGTCTAAAACCTAAATGAGAATGAAACTAATCTATATGAATTTAAATGCTATTTTGGGGGTTTTTTTGTTGTGAGAAAAATAATCAAAATCCTAAGAAGAATATTAAATAAAAGCAAATCAACCAAGTTATGATGATGAAGGGGACAACTTAGGAATCGCATGGAGTTGACTTTCTTAGCCTAAATCAATTAATTAGACCAAAAGGAGATTAATGAATTTAATTACCCAATTGAACATGAGAAACCCTCTAGCTCAATAACACATATTCCATTAGAAAACTCATAATGAAATAAGCGGTGGCTAATCAAACCCATTAAAAACCAATCACAAAATAATCTTGGAAATCTTGTTTACAATTATCCCTTAAACAACTAGATAACTTATCAACCCAATTAAACAATTAAGGTGATAAACCAAATTAACAATTAAATCAATAACAAAAACTCAATTACTAATTTAATCGACAATCCAAAGGTTGCACCCAAGAATCCAAAATAAGCATAAAAACTTCAAATCAATCTAATCCAAAAGAAATAAGTTTACAATCTAAAACTAGATTGTTCTCAATTAATACAACTCGAAATTCTTTAAAACTAAATAATCTCAAGTTTGAATTAAAAAGATAAAAAGAAAGACACTCCCTTGTGATCTTCAAGTGTAAAACCCTAGGCTCTATCTTCAAGTGTAAACTAAAATTCTTTAAAATTTTCAAATCAAGAATGCATCATACTAAAGTTACTAAAAACTTGCAGTTTTCACATTAAAATTTTTCTTTCTTTTCTTGAAAACAAGGAACAAAAACCAAAATATTTTTATTTTTCTCATTTTGAAAACAAAAAACAAAAACCAAAAGTAAGAACAAAATCCCTCCCCCACACTTAAATCATGCATTGTCCTCAATGCAAAATATAGGTCTAGCCAATAACAACAAGCAATGCAAGTGAAAGAGTAAGGAAGGAATACGACCAGACTATTAAAAGCTTGGAGACTCAAATGAAGCAGCATAATTGGCTTCTCTCCTTTGTCTGGCTGTAAGTCACATGAAAGCACCGGTGATGTCCTCTTTTGAGGTTCAACAAACATACCATATTTTAAGCTCCGCAGATAACATTTCAGCTCAAGTATAGAAGGTGTTTGGATGGGAGGAATCAATCCATGTACCTGCATAAAATCATAGCTCCAAGCAGTATCTCGTCCCACATAAACATAATCAATAAATGTGATTGATCAAGAATGAAGGAAGAGCCCAAAAGAAATTGACCAACATAAGGTATTGGAACTTCCAGATATTTTGAACAACCCACAAAGTCAATATGACTCTCCTCAGTAAGAGTCAAATTTTCTAAAGAATGAATCAAGTGATCACTCAAAATGGTCTCACCATGCTTGCTCAAATCATCACTCAAGACAAATTCTTCCTGTGAAACATCATGATTCAATATGGTTTTACCCTCTAAATGCATATCTAAATCAAGGCTTCCCCCACACTTATCTTTAATAATATCCCTACTAACAATAGTCATGCCAATATCATGAGTAGTATCAATAAAATCAATAAAGATATTACTTCCTTCATTCAAAGCACAATCATGATTAGTGTTAAAGTTTGGGTGTCTTTGAAATCAATAGTGTCAAGGGAGTCAACAACAATTTCTTCATCAACTTCCTCATCGAATCAATAGAATTCATAGGATTGGAGGCATGAGAAGGAATGTCAATGCATGCACAACAAGATCCATATAATTTAAGTCAACAGAACTAGTCAAGTTAGGAACAACATCAGTGCATGCATATTCAGCTAATATACCAATCATCCCAGCATTTGAAGTGGTAGAAGAAAAAAGGGATGAATCATTAGAGGGTGAAAGTATATTACCACATGGAAATTGACTTTGAACTTTTAAATCTTCACTTGATTGTTAATTAGAGTTTGAAGTCGGTCAAGCGCTTTCTCCACTTTCTTGAAGGAGTTTCATCATAACATCCATCGGTTTGATAATCTTGAATCCTCGTCATGAATTGGAACAGTTTGATTGACATATCCAAAATTTGAGTGATCATGCCATCCAGGATTATATGCACTTGAATATGGATCATATATCGACCACCTTGAGTCATGGGTCTAGAAGGATATATTGCATTACAAGATTCACTCGTCATTCGGTAGGGCAAGAGTCACTAGCATGATTGGCTAGAGAGCAAATAGGACAAAGTGACCCTATTAAAGCAGAAGATGTAGGCTGTGGGGTAAAAGAAGTAGAGGGCCCCATAGGATTGACCATATTAGAAGAATTTGGCATATAGGACATAGCCATTTTTTCCATAGCAGATGCAAGCCTATCAATCTTGCTTTCCAAGCGAGACTCATAATTAGAAGAAGGTAATCCCACCTGATATACACCTCAACACCATAATCATAATGATAAGGCATAGAAGTATAATAGTTATTTCCATAAATTGAAGCATGCCAAGCCATAATAGGAGGAATCAAGTTCAATTTTCCAAGAGTGGATTCGATCCAATAAACAATTACCAAACAAATCACCTAGAACTCAAACCTAAAGCCTAACCAATGCTCCCAAGAATCGGCACCAAAATTGATGAGCTTTCTTTCATCGCTAAAGCGATCAATTAAATAGGTCCTAATTAATTATGCAATATAGGGTCAACCTAGGTCATTCTCCCAAGGAGCAAGTCAGGGTTTTTCTTTAAGTTGAATTTAGGTGATGAAAAATGCAAAGCAATGAAATTAAACTAACTAAATGCGGGATGAAAATTGAGTCTAAAACCTAAATGAGAATGAAACTAATCTATATGAATTTAAATGCTATTTTGGGGGTTTTTTTGTTGTGAGAAAAATAATCAAAATCCTAAGAAGAATATTAAATAAAAGCAAATCAACCAAGTTATGATGATGAAGGGGACAACTTAGGAATCGTATGGAGTTGACTTTCTTAGCCTAAATCAATTAATTAGACCAAAAGGAGATTAATGAATTTAATTACCCAATTGAACATGAGAAACCCTCTAGCTCAATAACACATATTCCATTAGAAAACTCATAATGAAATAAGCGGTGGCTAATCAAACCCATTAAAAACCAATCACAAAATAATCTTGGAAATCTTGTTTACAATTATCCCTTAAACAACTAGATAACTTATCAACCCAATTAAACAATTAAGGTGATAAACCAAATTAACAATTAAATCAATAACAAAAACTCAATTACTAATTTAATCGACAATCCAAAGGTTGCACCCAAGAATCCAGCAATAAGCATAAAAACTTCAAATCAATCTAATCCAAAAGAAATAAGTTTACAATCTAAAACTAGATTGTTCTCAATTAATACAACTCGAAATTCTTTAAAACTAAATAATCTCAGTTTGAATTAAAAAAGATAAAAAAGAAAGACACTCCTTGTGATCTTCAGTGTAAAACCCTAGGCTCTAAACTTCCTTCAGGCTCCTCCCAAGTTACCTCCTAAAAGAGTTTAAGCTACCATCGAAATATTTTCCTCACGCTGGAAACAGTGAGTCACGGCCACGAGAACAAATTGATAGAGAAAAGTTGAAGATTGATTAATGGCCGTGGGTCCCGTATGGAGAAATAGCAATACTTGAATAATGCCAAATCTCCAATCCTGTGAGTACGTGAAGGTAATGGAATTAATGGAATTGGAGGAGTATTATCCCTTTTGTGTGTTGCTGCGTCTCCAATGATTATTCAGGAGGAAGGTGATTCTCAACAACCTCCGTTCCAGCTTCCTCCCTGTGCGTGCGTGAGTTGGCTCTCAATGAGAGCGTGCTCTCATAGTAGGCAGCTTGGTTAATTTTATAGAAGGAAAAGAGGGCTTTTTGGTTATCAACTTGGGCCAATAAAATTCAAGTAGGCGATAAAATTTCACCATTGGATTTCTTTTTAGCTTTCCAAGAGTTACTGCACCATAGGATCTTCTAATATGATAAAATCGTAATCTATCATATCTTAAGAAATATTATTTAATCACAAGATAACAATTAGGATATTAATAATTTAAGCACAATAATCTCATAATTAATTCAGATTTATATTATTTCCTAAAATTGGCTAACAATTCAAATATTATCTAATATATCCAAATTAGCCTAAAATAATCCCCAAAATAAATGGATAAGGCGGGATAAAATATATAAAAATATGGATTTATCAAACTTCATATAAAGGGAAGAACAATCAGACTCATTCTGTTGTTTATCAGAATAGAAGTGAGTTCAAATTAACAAGATGGATACTTGCCTTGTGCAAAGAAAATGTTACTCCACTAACATCTATGGTTATATTACTTGGTACATCTCGGAAAATCCTACAAAATGGTTAATGGCCAGTCTTTCAAAAGAAATAATTTGTTGCAAGAATAAACTTGTGAAGATAAAGACTAACTTAAGATTATAAAAATTCATTGACAAGCTATAAGTTTCTTGACTATATTGTTAATCTTTCAGAAGAAGAAAAACAGATCTTGATCTGACTCGGTACTTTATAGCATCAATTACAACAGAATTCATGTGCATTCCAATATTATGCACAAGGCTCATTCCTTCACTTACAAGTCCTATATTTTGAGACATAAATAGTAGCATCTAAAAGTAGGAAAAACGGAAATTCATAAAATATGTGAAAATATACAGAAAAGAAGGATTAAACAGTATGTGAGAAGAAAGAAACAGAATTCAGATTGTAAACATATAGGAAAACAAATGATCAGTTTCCCCATTTTGGTAGGTATGGAAATTACGGATCACACAACAACCCAAAGAAGAAGAAGGATTTTTAGTCTATAAAAATTGGAATTCTAAATTCCAGTATAATCTAATCAAATGAAGTATCAAGCTAACATTTAATCAAACTAACACCACTTAGTCAGCACCATTTTTCTACATTAAATTTCAAGAGCTTGGGAGAAAAACTTACCTATAGTTTGCTCAAACAATTTCCTTCAATTGACAGAAAATTATTGTTGATCATTACCAGCCAGAACCTACAATAACTCATACCACAAAATTCCAAAATCAGAATAGGACTAAAATGGATTCAGTGCTCCATGATTAATAATGCCAAATTTTCTTAAAGACACAGATTGAAAACCCTAACCTCCGTGGAAGAAAGGTGACAGAATTTATGGGGGGATCTGGAACGGAGAGGGCCAGAGGGGGATCTAGAAGCACTGATGGTGGACGAGAGGCCGAGAGCGGAGAGCAATTGATGGCGGGATCTAGAACAGAGAGGCGGGATCTGGAAGTACTGACGAGAGCGGAGACGGAGAGTGACAGCGGAGGTTTTGGAGCCGAGAACGGAGTGAGAGAACGAGAGTGGAGACGGAAGTGATCGACGGAGCCGAGAACGGAGTGAGAGAACGAGAGCGGAGACGGAGAGTGATCGATTCGAATGGAAAAAAAAACGATGGAGAGAGTGAGAGAACGGGATATACGATGAAATGGGGAAAGGGAAAAGGGGAAAGGGAAAAAAAGGATAAAGAGAAGATGGAGGTTCGAACCGGCGACCTTAAGCTAAAGATATGAAGTCTTAACCAACTATACTATCCATACATATTGTTACTAAATTCTCTCAATTTATATTTTTTTTTTATGGGTTCACTTGCCCCCATTGGCACAAGTGTAGCTCCGTCCCTGACCTGAGCGCTGGTACATTGAGTCGCTTTTAAAAACATGACTTGGTTCACGATATCAATTACTTAAAGAGTAATTAATGTTTATTTATCAATTTTATCTCGGCAATTAATGTTTAAAAGCGACTCCTCATATTTTTGTATCTCATACAAACCTCATTTATCATTGGTAAAGTTAGAAATTTGTTTCAATTCAAAGCACATTTTGTGATTTAACTATCATTTCTTGGTTCTGATGAATTAGTTAAAGTGACTTATAGTATGAACATGAAGGAATACATTATACCTAATAGGAATGAAGTTAATACAATCATAAATTAAAGGTAAACTTATACATTCATATAAAAATCGTCTTTCTCTCCCCCTATGAATGGGACCAAATTTTTTCTTCTCTCTATGCCTTGTATAGAGAATCCGAGGAATATTTAATAAAATTTATTTCTTTTTCAGTAATTTTTCAAATGAACTTATTTTTTAAAGGGTAAAGAAGCAAAAATATACATGTCCTTTATTGAGCGCTCAGCATCTTTCTTTCTTTTTTTTAAGCAAAAATACACATGAACTTTATCAAATGGAGCAAAAATACCATCTCCCTTAAATACCTTAAACGTCTGTTACTATTTATTCTGTGGACCCCACCTGTCATCTTTTTCTTCCTATTTCTCCTTTATCTCTCTCTTTCTTCTCTCTTCCGCATCCATTGAACACGCTGATCTCCCTCATGCTGATAGGAAAACAACATAAATGTAACATGATTTGTCAATGTTGCATGATAATAATAAAGGTCAAACCGACCCAAACTACTTTACTGGGCTTATTTGGATACTGTGTGCTAACGATGACGGAGGAAGGAAGTGCGAGGGGAAGAGAGAGAGAGAGAATGAGGTTGAGGTGGAGAGAGAGTGAAGTGCGAAGCTCTCCATCAATGGTGGTTGAAAGAGAAGGAAACGAAGCAGATTCAAAAGTTTGGGATTGGAGAAAGATTCTGAGCAAAAAAAAGATTGGAGAGAGCCATTTTTTCTGAGGAATCCGAATGGCGAATGGATAGCAGGCTTTTCCCACAGTCTGGGATTTTGTTCAGTATTGGAAGAGGAAGAATGGGCTATTTTAAAAGGTCTTCGCTTGGCATGGGACCTGGGTTTCCGTCGTGTTGAAGTGGAGTCAGATGCAAAAAATTTGGTGGATATGTTGAAAGACGGGAGGACAGATTGCATAGAGATCTGATATGTTGGAATATATGGAAGCTGATAAGAGCAGATTGGGAAGTGAGTTTCAACTTCTTGCCAAGAGAAGGGAACAAGGTGGCAGATAAGCTTGCTAAAGATCGGATCTCTTGATCCGTGTTCTTAGATCCATGTCCGGAGCATTTACTTTCTCTGGTGCTGGAAGGGAAGATGGGATTAAATTCCCCGAGTAGTTTTATTTTCGTTCTATTTTCTCTCTTGTATCCAAAAAAAAAAAAAAAAATGTCGAAAAAAAGAGAGCGGTAAAGGACAAAAAGTGAGAAAAAGATGACAAAGTTGGACCACGAGTAAAAAGTAACGGACGTTTAAGATATTTAATGGAGATGACATTTTTGATCCACTTGAAAAAGTTCATGTGTATTTTTGCTCCAAAAAAACATATGGTGCTTAGTCTTGAGAGGGTAAAGTACATATGTATTTTTATCCTTTACCTTTTTTCAAATTATCATTCAAACAAGTTTCGTTTGAAAAAAAGTCACTTACGCCAATAATCCAAACGTAAATCACAATATCCCATTTAACTTTTACCATAACTTAAGTTTCTAAAAGTTAGATTAAAAAAAGTTATACATACGCTAATTTTAATATTTTTTTCATGTTTCTGAATTGTGATACTCTCAGCCATTGCTTGCGTTTCACATAAATTTAAAGTCAAAATTTTTTAAATAGCAAAATAAATCAAATTTTTATATGTGTATGTATATTATACATTTATCACATTTTCGTTTTTTTACCTGAATATATTTATCACATTTTCAAAACTTTATATGAAGAAGTCATAACTCATTTCATCGAGAGGATTAATATTTAAAATTTTAACTATATATATTCATATTGATTATTTTTTTTCTTGTTTATTACTATTTTCTAAAAGCTTAATTATAATTGTAAAAAAATTGTTATAAGCAACATTAATGTGAAATGGTAAAATTTGGAAGGGTTGTATCGTTATAGTGTAGTAAATAATTTTAAACATGACATTTATAATTGTAAAAGAAGTTTTTATCAATAACATACATGTCTGAAGCATTGTCAATGCTACTAAAAGTGTAGCAAATGATTTAAAACATTACAATTTTATTTGAATTATATATAACTTTGCATTATATTTACAAAGAGATTTGATTGCTTAGTGATCATCAAACCCTTTTTAGGATCTAAGGAGTGGTTGGAGCTTTGGTGGGCGATGTCTCAAGTGAGGGTAGTTAAGACTTTGTCTAAAGTAAGGTGAGAAAAAAAAAAAAAAAAAAAAAAAAAAACTCAACATTTTAAGATTTCATTTTGGCGATTGGCCTGGTGTTGATTTGAGATTTTGAAAATTGAGATAATCTTGCTGGGATGTGGAAATTTAGGTGGTATTTTATGAGAATTTCTTGTCAACCTACATTTTATGCATTTATAATCTTATAATTATTTAATGCAAGTCCAACTTTATGTTGAGAATGATTAAAATTATGATTTGGTGGAGAATAGTAAGGAAAGACAAAGGGATCTGGAGTCTTGACTCGTTTAGGCCTGCTGTCAACATTGAGACAGACACAAACAAACAAAGGTTCGACCCCGCATTGTAGGAACTAAGGGCGCGAGAGGGTGAGAAAGGAAGGGAAGATGAGTAACTCGCTTATTTGGTACATGTTTAGTGTCTAATTTTCTCGAAGATTTAAGTTTTTGGGTCTACCAATTTATCTTTGAAGATGGAAAGATAAGATCCCACCAAAATTACAGGGAACCCAAATTCCCTCTATGAACTATGAAGCTTTTAGACATATATACCCATTATAAAATATTTATTTTCTATGTGGCAAGAATATAGGATTACAAATTTATGCCACAAATTCAAATTTGATAAGAGAAGATTTTAAACAAATTCAGTTTTTTTTTTTTTGACATAAAATTCAAATTTGACCTATAAATTCAATTTTTTCATGTGAAATAAATGCTTCATCATAAAATTCGAATTTGATGCAAGCAAATTTGTATCAAATTCAAATTATGAAAAAGAAAATACATTTTTCATTTTCACTTTGAATTAATTACTTTTGAAGGTAAAATAGATATTTACTTGATTTTTTTCCTAACTATGCCACATTTTCATTTTCTTTCTACCAAACAACACATATTCTCTTATCCCTCAACATTTTCTCTTACCTTCTTTTCCCTTGTCTAAATTCATTTCCCTCCTTAAATCTTCCTTATACCAAATGAGTCCTAAATTGATAATACTCCTCCGATAAATTTGATCAAATTAAAGAATATAATTGAGTTGATTAATATGATATATATTTTCTTAATTCCTTCTCCTCCTTGACTATTGTTGAGAGAGTATTAATATGGACAAATTAGGCAAAGATCAACAAATATGAAATCTATATTTTATATTTAAAACCAAAATTAAATCTCTAAAATTGTCTTATATTATAGTCCGGAGGCTAATATGGATCCTTCAACATTGGGCTCCTGCTCAGAGTCAATCTGTTGGGGGTTGGTATAATCCTCACTTATGAAAAGTAATCCCTCAGTTTCTCTAAATTATATTAGTATTATTTAATCATTTGTATTAAAATCATCCTTAACACACAAAGCAAAAAAAAAAAAAAAAAAAAAAAAAACCTCAAGTACTACCCTAGTCCCTAAACAACAGAGTTGGATAATAGATTTATTTTGATTTTAAATATAAGATTTAAATTTATTTTGTCTTCTAAATTTATAATATTTTTATCAAAATATCCTTATTCATTGTACAACCTAAAGATATTTCTTTCAAAAGGCAATTTTAATATACATGATTGAATCGAAGGTTAAAAAAAAAAAAAAAAAAAGTACATGATTGAATAGAGACATGAAATATCTTAGAAAAATTGATCCACTTTTGGTGCAAATTTAAATAACTAACTTATTAACCAATTTTTTTAATATTTTTAAATTAGCTTCTCAGCTGTTATATGAATGAAAATGAACGAATGAAGTACAAATTTAGACGTGAGAGTGAATTGAAATTTTATATTTAAAATTAAAATAACCTCATTAACTAAATCTTACCTCTAACTCTCTAAGGTGTAGGATAGAAGAGAATCAATTGATAAATCTCCCTTCCGTGGTTTAAATTTGAATTACTTGATCCTTTTTAATGTTTTTTATTTTATTTTTGCCCGTAATTAATCATTCTTTATTATTCTTATTAACTCTGCTCATCTTTTTTTCAAACTATGTTATCTGTCATACTTTCCTTTTACTAATTAATTTCTATTTCCTACTTGTGCTCCTATAAATAAGGTATACTTAAAAAAGTTTATATATATTATTTATGTTATTCGATTATCATGCTCTTATTAGAAGGAAAATATTTTTTAACAATGAAAAGGACAACCTTCTACTATTGTTGGACTCTAGACAACGCGGCGGTGGGGGTATAATAATTAATAAGCGCGATGGAATAAAACGACACTCTGCATCGTTTTATTAAGAAAGAGAGAAGAATAAAACGACAAAGCGGTGGATAGAGTTTGGGCGGAGCCCATGTGGCTTGCTCTACTATGGCATAGATATATCTTCTTAATCTTTAAATCATATCCGTTCAATTAATTGAAAGATCATAATACTACTATGACTTTTCTCTTATTTTTTCAATCAACGACTCGGGTAGGCTGATACGAGGGGACAGATCTTTTTGTAGACAATGGCCCCCAAAAAAAAATTGTTCTAAATATCTAATGTAAATTTGATTTTTTTTATATATTTGGTTCAAAAATTTATACATTTGGGCCCCAAATATTTTTTTAAAAAAATTAGCTAATGAGTATGCATTTGGCCTCTCAAAATATTTATTTAAAAATCCACTCTTTGACTGATGAGAGATAATAAACGAAAAAGAATGAGGAGATGGTCTACTTCCTGGTCTCTACGCCCACAATTAGCAAAGGTCGGGTTTCTCTCATCATCATTTTCTCATTATCTTTCATTATCTACAAATTATATCCGTCCAATTAATCTAAAATATTACAATATTACTTTAATTTTTCTCTCATCCTTTTAATCAACGGTCTAGATGGGATTGGGAGAGATGAGGAGAAAGAATGCTTATGAAAGGATCTCTTCCCAATTAGCAACGGATGTTTGGTTGCACATAAAGAAAGGACAATGATAGCTCAAGACTTGATTGAAAAATTTAATTTCAAGTAAGGATTTATTATCTGTTAAAAATTGTAAGAAAAAAATATTATACTTTAGGTAGTGATTAGGTCCATATTTAATAACATTAGTTATCTAGTCACATCTAAAACTATGATAGTATTCTGTTGGAGAAAAATAGAAAAATGTCAGGGAAAAAACTATTTTTTAGATCAGTTAGATATGGGTTTCTTGCATTAATGAATTGCGTTATTTTTTCTGAATGGTGTTCCTTTATACACATATATTGAAGATTTTAATAATAATTTTTTTAATAATGCTAAAAAATCACAACCTATTTAACTTAATAAATTTTTAAAATCGTAGTTGATCTCCTGGCTCATCCAAGCAAAGATAATATGCGCATCTTAATCCTTCTTCATACACATTATCAGTATCAAGACCCCAATTTAAGGGATCTTTCTTTTTAAATCTCATTCCAAACAATCAGAAAGTTTAATACATGAATTCTGCGAAGGGAATGAAGAGGTGGATTGGTTAGCTAAGTGGAGCCTTCCTCCAATCCAATGTCTTTCAATAGTTAAATAAACCATTAAAGGGTTTAAGTGGCTTGTTGGATAGAGATAATTTAGGCTTATCTAAGCTTAAAAGTGTACTGTTTTAATTTTTGATTGTGCTCGTCTTGTTTTTAATAAAAGAGAAAAAAAAAACATTTTGAGAGAGTTATCCTGAGTAGACATGTAAAAAAAAGTAAAAAGACATAAAGGATTAATGTGTTAAAATAATCTTCAAACTTTTATCAAAAGTGCAACGTTAAACATGAACTATTTTTTGAAGCAGAAGTTACCATAAACTTTTAAAATAGGGGCAAAATTATCAAACCCAACTAACTTATATCTATTAAAATGGAAAAATTAATCTTTTGGCCCTTAAAGTTTTGACCAACTTATAGTCTAGTCTTGAACTTTTGACTTCCTTATAATTCAGTTTATAATTCATCTTATGTGGTAAAAAATGTTAAAATGTTGATAAAAATATCTTAGTGGATTTTACATTAATTAAAAGATAAAAAAGCTTCCACGTCCCCAGCAACTCACATCCCTTTCACATTTGTTTTCCAAAAACCTCACTGGGTATCCGTGGCGTCCATGATAGATCCTTCTGAAGCACGAGAGGGGGCGAATGACTCAAATTGGAGAAAAGGTTGAAGTCACTTGTGATGCTTTCAATTATGATAAATCACCCAAGTACGTAAGGAAAAGTCATTGTGGAAAAAGAGATATCTTAACTTTTAAATGATAAACGATGAATAACGATTGGAAGAGAATAATATTACAAGAAGTTAAGACACACCAATTTCATAATATCTGCAATGCACAATCTCTCATGCTAATGACAAATGGAAATATAGATCTTTTACATGATGCTCATAATTTTGAAGGCCCTTTAAATATAAGAAAATCAATCTTATCTTATGCTTGAAATGAGGTTTTAAAGGAGCTGTCATGGATGCCTAGTGAATTTCTAGAAAACAGAGGGGTAGAGGAGGTTTTGAGTTGGTAGGGATGGAGACGCTGGTTATATTTTTGAAATTTAATGTAAAATACACTTAAACAAATTTTGACATTATTTTTCCACATGGGATGACTAATAAAGATTAGGGATTGAGTTGCATGTGAGTAAAAAATCTAAAGATTGAGTTATAAGTTAGTCAAAAATTTAAAAGCCAAAAGAATAATTTTCCCATTGTAATAATAGATGGAAGTTTGTTAGGTTTAATGGTTTTGCTCCAATTGGAAAGTTTATGGTTACTTTTGCTTCAAAAAATAGTTTATGGTTACTATTGCACTTTTGATAAAAGTTGAATATTATTTTAGCATATAAACCCCAACATAAATATTTCATAGGGTGAATGTGCAAAAGTACACATCTACATATCCCACATGTGTGTTTGGCACTATATACAATCCTTGGATGCAAAAATACCTATGATCTTTAAAAAGGGAACAAAAATACTAGCTCCGTCAATGAAGACAAACGCCCGTTAATTTATTGTTTTGTGGGCCTCACTTTAATAATTTTTTTAAGGACGGAGGTGCAAAATTACTCATCTACATATCCCGCATGTGCATTTGGTACCATATCCAATCCGTGAGGTGCAAAAAATAACTATGATAATTAAAGATGGGGACAAAAATGATAGCTCCGTTGATGAAAAAAATATCCATTAATTTCTGATTTTGTGAGCCTTACTTTAATATTTTTTAAATAATTATTTAAAAAACCTGCACCTCTCTCCTCTTACCATCCTCTCTATGCCCCTCCAAACCAAAGCCTCACTTTCACATTGACAGTGACTCTCTCTGGCCATCCACGGGGTCACTGCCTTTGTGCTATCCGATCCCTTTAAATGTCCTTTCACAGTCCATTATCGAAACTTTTCCCTTCTGTTATGGACCCATATATTGGGCCTAGTGAGTATGCGGCCCAATGAGGGTATTTGCTACAGAACCCTTTCTACCCAGGTATGAGCTGAGTCATCCTTTAACCACGTATCGGGATTCGAACCGCACGGTAGTGGAGCGGGCATTTCCGGGACGTGGGAGCGCACTCGCCGGAGAACGGATTCACTACAGCAAGGAGAGGAACCCTAGGTAATCCCTATAAATAGGAGGTTACCCACCAGGTGCACTCTCTACATTCTCTATTGATTATTTACTATTCAGCCTCACTATGCACACACCCCACCCCATTGGCGAAAAGCCACCACCGTGTAGCACACTGATCTGAGACGACCCGTTGGTATCTTCTCCATAGATATCAGTGGGTAATCTTCTCTACTCATGGGCTTACTCTTAAGCGTCTGTGTAGAGCTCATTGATCCTATATTAACATCGCCTAGCCTCATTGGGCTAGACACTTATGTTCTACGACAGAACATTGGCGCGACCGTGGGGACCGTAAACTTTGATTCCCAAGCCACAAAAGGCCGATGAACGACCACGAACATGGTGACAAGTACTCGAAGTCACGGTCACACACCGCGACAGACCCGGTTACGGAGGACGGCATGAACAACAACGGCGGGTAGAGCGAGACGGTCCAAAGATTCGATTCTCGTTGCTCCTAACCTTCACCGTGAGGTTGTGGGAGTAGAGGATGAGACTGAGGATATTGCAAATTCCCCTCATCCTAACCGAGATATCTTGCCGGAGAAGCAAGGTTTACAGCAGGATTCATATCCTCCGTCTCCGGAGTTTCAGTTGGAACATCCTGATTTGAAGTTGCTACATAAGGCGGTCAGCTCGTTGGCTCAGCGGATAGATAACATGGAGACTTCTATGCGACTTCGGAGGGAGGAGGACTCCCGGCTTAACCGGGAGGACATGGAACATCGGAACGCCATATGGCGCCAAGACGAACAAAGGCGGATTAGAATGGAGTTGGAAGAGCGTTTTGCACGTAAGGACAAGCCAGTCCGGAATCCGGGGTGTGATGGAGCGGGCCCAAGCAGGACCGTGGTTTCAACGTCGGTTAACACCGAGATTGAGGAGCCCAGTGAAGAGCGCGAACAGAGAACTCCTACGGCTGATGATCGAGATAAGAACCAAGAAAAGGAAGCTAGGAAGATATCGTTGCTCGAGGAGTGGGTTAGGATGTTGGAGCATCTCGCCCCAAACACCGGTCATGATGCTAGCAGGCCAAGTCGGGTTAGTGACACTACTGCTACTGAGGTCAATAAAAACGATCGCCAGGTGGACAAAGCCGACTTAGCCAGTAACAAGGAGAAGCAACCATCCCGGTGAACCCCCACGAACCCGGAGGGCAATAAGGAGGGCGCGACGCTCCCATCGAGTGGCACGCCCAAGGCGGACGGAGAAGGACTCGGTGGCGAGAACGTATTGAGTCAGTTTTCGGATGAAATAATGACCGCGGTGTATCCTAAGGGATTGGACTCAAGGGAGTTGCCGAAATATGATGGAAGTCAAGACCCGCTTAATCACGTTAACAACTTCAAGTTGGAAATCGGGGTTAAAGGAATTGTCGGGCACGTGGTGCCGCGGTTGTTTGCGGGAACTTTAAGGGGGTCGGCACAGGATTGGTTCCACTCTCTTCCGTTGCGATCTATTAGTAGTATGAAATCTTTGGAGCACAAGTTTTTGCTAAACTTTGCCACAAGTTGGAAACAACCAAAAACCGAATTCCAACTGGACCAGGTGAAGCAGCTGCCTGGGGAGACTCTACAAAAGTATCTGGCACGCTTTAAGGCTACGGCTTTGCAGGTGCCGGTTTGAAAGAAAACGTGCATCTCCATTGTGTCATAGCCGGCCTTAATGGTTCGTCTCATTTGAAGAGGTCCGTATTAAAGCGTCGTCCGGTAACCCTGGCGGAATTCCATGATAAGGCTAAAACTTATCTGGAGCTCGAGCAGGTGGAGATGTTAAATCAAGTGCCCAGAGAGAGGGCCAAAAGCCCCCCAAGAGGCAAAGAGCGACATAACGGACGTCGGCAGGATTCTCATGGACGAGGTAATGATAACAGAGTGATTGGGGGGAAGTCGGGAGGAAGTTTTGATCGGTATACCCCGTTGAAGGTTTCTTAGGCGCAAATCTGGAAGGAGGTCTCGACAACCGAAATGAAAGAGGTTGAACGACCCCGGCTTATGAGAAGAGGGGCCACTTTAGATAAAACTCGGTATTGTGAATTTCATGATCAGCATGGTCATACTACGGATAGTTGCTGGGACCTGAGGGACGCCATTGAAAAGTTCGTCCGTGAGGGAAAACTCCGCAAGTACGTGATTCAAACCCAGGGGCGGCGAAACTAGAAGCGGCGTGAGGATCGAAGCAAGAGCCCGCCTTCGGAAAAGAAGAGGCGGGGGCCGAAGTAAGAAGGCGTCGTGATGACGAGGATTTCCCGATTCCAAGTTTGACCGTAATGTTATTAGTGGAGGATTCGGTGGAGGGGGAGATTCCACCAGTCAACGAAAAAGGTACTTGAGGGAGGTACTTTCCATTAGGGACCGCCCGCAGTTCAAGAGGGATGTGTCAAACACGGAATCCCCGGTGCTCAGCTTTACTAGGCAGGATTTGGAGGATGTACCCCCAGGTCATCACGACTGTGCAGTTATCACCGGAACGGTGGGGGATTGTTGTGTTAAGAAGATATTCATTGACAACGGGAGTGCGGTCGATATTATCCTGTGGGACGCGTTCAAACGCATGAGGCTTGACCCCGAGAATCTAAGGCCATGTAGGACGACCTTAATCGGGTTCAATGGGCAGGAAACTCGTCCTAAGGGTTACATAGATGTGAAGCTGACCTTAGGAATAAGGGAAGCCTTTAAGACGGATCGAGTTAGGTTTATCGTGGCTGATTTTCCTTCAGCGTATAACATCATTTTGGGACGACTGACTATCCATGATTGGGATATGTTGATATCCTCGAAGCACCAGAAGTTGAAGTTGTTTAACAGGAAGAACCAAATCGTGACGGTAAAGGGGGACCAAAAAGAATCCCGACAGTGCTATTTTAATACGGTTAGGGGTGCCAAGGGTGGTTCGAAAAGAGCCTTCCATATGGAGAAGGCTGCGTCGGTCAAAGTTGATGAAGAAGGAAAGTCGGTCAATTCGGTAGAGTTGGATCTGCGTGAGGAAGAGAAGATGAAAAAGTTAGAGCCAAGTGGTGAGTTATTGGACCTAGTGTTGGGTGCCAAGCCCGGCCAGGTAACCAAATTCGGTAGGGGATTGGACCCCGAGGTCCGGACGAAGCTGGAGGAGTTTTTGCGGAATAACAAAGACGTCTTCACTTGGCAACCAGCAGACATACCCGGGGTAAACCCCGAGTTTTGTTGTCATAAGTTGGCGATTTGCCCGGGGTCCACACCGGTCTCACAGAAGAAAAGGAAGATCGGTGATGACCGGCGGAAAGCCTTAGAGGCTCATGTAGAAGAATTGTTGGCAGCCGGTTTCATCCGTGAAGTGTAGTATACTACATGGCTGTCAAATGTCGTTATGGTTAAAAAGCCAAACGGTAAGTGGAGGGTATGTACTGATTATAAAGATTTGAATAAGGTGTGCCCAAAAGATTCCTTCCCTATGCCAAATATAGACCAACTGGTGGATAGTTCCTCGGGGTTCCAACTGCTTTCATTCATGGATGCTTATCCGGATACAATCAAATAGCTATGCACCCCGAGGATCAGGAAAAGACCGCTTTCATCACCGATAAGGCTAACTATTGTTACAACGTTATGCCGTTTGGATTGAAGAACGCCGGGGTGACTTATCAGAGAATGATGAATCAGGTGTTTGAAGACCAACTCGGGAAGAACGTCGAAGTTTATATAGATGATATGATCGTTAAGTCCATGCATGTGGCAAGCCACGTGCAGGATTTGCAACAAACATTCGACAAGCTCAGGAAATACCAGATCCGTTTAAACCCAGCGAAGTGTGCTTTCGGGGTTCCGGCGGGGAAGTTCTTAGGTTTCCTGTAAAACATAGAGGAATCGAGATGAACCCGGAGAAATGCCAAGCCGTGTTGGATATGCAGGTTCCGCGAACTAAGAAGGAGGTGCAACAACTAACTGGCAGACTAGCCGCGTTAACTCGTTTCCTACCAAAGTCGGCGAAAAATTCTCTCCCTTTCTTTAAGTTATTAAAGAAAAAGGCTTCGGTGGTTGGAAACAGAATGTGATGAGGCGTTTGCAAAAATCAAGCGGTGCTTATCCTCCCCACCGGTGTTATCAAGGCCGAGCCGGGAAAGTTTGGTCTTGTATTTGTCTCGTCGGGAAGAGGCGTGAGCGCTATTTTGGTCGGGAGATCGAGGAAGGTCGAGTCCGATGTACTTCGTGAGTCGGGCACGCAAGGTTCGGAATTGAGATACCAAAAGCTAGAAAAGATGGCTTTCGCGTTACTCGTTACAAAAGACGACGTCTACGTCCATATTTCCGAGTCATCATATTTTTGTGCGAACCGGTCAACCGATTAGAGAGGTTCTTCACAAGCCAGATTTGGCGGGACGAATGGTTAGCTGGGCAATCGAGTTGTCTGAGTTCGACATAATGTATGAAGCTCGCCATGCAATCAAGTCTCAAGCATTGGCTGATTTTGTGATGGAACTTACCCCTTCGGAAGGAGGGGGAAGAGGACACAGAGACGTGGAGGATGTTTGTAGATGGTTCCTCAAACGAGAAGGGAAGCGGAGCTGGAATAGTAATTGAAAATCCAGAAGGATTATCAGTGGAGCATTCCCTTCGATTTGATTTCAAAACGTCTAACAATCAGGCAGAATACGAGGCCTTAATTGCTGGATTGCTTCAGGCCAAAGAGAACGGGGCCAGGAAAGTTCATGTTTCTACTGACTCCCAATTGGTAGCCTCGTAGATTGACGGAACTTACCAGGCTAAAGGGCCTCTCATGGTAAAATATTTAGGGAAAGTACGGCGAATCATGGCTAATTTCGACAAGGTAGAAGTAGCTCACATTCCCAGAGGAGAGAATGTTAGAGCTGATATCCTATCCAAATTGGCGAGTACAAAGAGTCCCGGAAATCATCGCACAATGGTCCAGCAAAACTTGACAGAACCAAGTTGCGTAATGATCATATTAGACGCGACAGATTGGAGGAAGCCAATAGCTGATTATCTAGAGAGAGGAATTCTCCCGATTGAAGCAGCAGAGGCAAAAAAGTTAATAAGGATGGCAGCATCATACGCCATGATTGGGGATGAGTTATACCGAAAAGGGTTTCTTTCTCCAATGATGAAATGTCTCGGTACGGCCGAGGCCAGATATGTGCTGTCCGAAATACATGAGGGAATCAACGGACACCATATGGGAGGTAAAGCTTTGGTGTGTAAGGCGGTTCGGGCGGTTTCTTTTGGCCAACTATGGCGCAGATGCTAAAGAGCATGTACGCGTATGCGAAAGCATGAAGCATGGTAAAGTGATTCGGATCCCACCGGGCAGAGTTAAGCCATATTTCGGCTCCGTGGCCATTCCACAAATGGGGCATGGATCTGTTGGGACCCTTTAAGCCGGCGCCAGGGCAGTTACGTTGGCTTATAGTGGCCGTGGACTACTTCACGAAATGGATAGAGGCAGAACCACTGGCAATCATAACGTCGGCCCGAGTTCAGAAGTTTGTAAAAAGAAATATCATTTCCCGTTTTGGGATTCCTACTGGGTTATCACGGATAATGGAACCCAGTTCACTGACAAGGGTTTTCAGGAGATGATGGCGGACTATCATATTGAACAACACTTCGCTTCTGTGGAGCATCCACAGTCCAATGGGCAGGCAGAGGCTGCAAACAAGGTCATCCTTGAAGGATTGTGTAAGCGGATGGAAGACGCTGAGTCGGAATGGGTAGACCAGTTGTATTGTGTATTATGGGGACTTCGGACAACGGTGCATACTGCAACCAAAGAAACCCCATTTAGACTCACCTACGGCTGTAAGGCAATGATCCCGGTCGAGGTCGGGGAACCCTCATTAAGGAAGATGAATGCTCTTAATGAGGAGGGCCAAAATAATGAAGCTATTTCGGTGGAGCTAGATCTAATAGATGAAGCCCGGGTTACGGCACATTGCAGGGAATTGGCAACTAAACGAATTATTGCCAACCGATATAACAAGAAGGTCAAACTCCGGAGTTTTGACAAAGGCGACCTCGTCCTTCGCCGAGCCGACATAGGCAACAAAAATGTCAGTTAGGGCAAGTTCGCGGCAAATTGGGAAGGCCAATATCGAGTAACGGAGAACTTGGGCAGAGGCGCCTACAAGCTTGAAACGTTGGAGAAGAAGCCCGTAAAACGGACTTGGAATGCTGACAAGTTAAAGGCATATTATAGCTAGAAGGCAGTCCAGACTAATGGGTATGGACGTTGGTAAGCTGTGAGCCCATAAGGCATTATGTAATGACGGCATGACCGAATCATTTTCTCCATATTAATAAATATTAGGCCTAGGAGCCCATTTTCAGAGCAATTTATTGTTGTTATGTTCAAAGAAACACGAGGAAATTGAGGTGTACAAACCCTTTTCTCGGAAATCTGGTTCAAAGAAACACGAGGGGAATCGAGGTCCATAAACCCGTTTCGGTGGATATGATCGAATTAAACGTGTAGGATCCCGAGGTCTAGAAAGCCCGGTTCCATAAACCATGTTGATAAAGGGACATGTATAAATTCATGGCCAAAAAGCCAGCCTTTGGAAAACATGCCTAAAGTTTAAAGGTTCTGGACTCGGGTGCGCATACCCGTTTTCAAAGCACCAACCAAAAAATAAACACGTAGAGATTCATGGTGCCACCAGTTTTTCGAAAATCGTGTAAGCAGGCACGAATTATTGGGCATACACACCTAATTCTCGTGGCATGCATGAAGTCACGATCAATAAACCGGTCTTCGCAAGGCCTAGGAGAGCCATACTAAAGAGAAATTTCAAACCGGTTTCAGAAAATTCTCATGTTACCGCGCGAAGCTAGAGATGGCAGGCGTTGAACAAACCATCCGGGGTAACTGAATAAACACGCATACCGACCTTGATCGAGTCGGGGTGTTAAAGTTCTGAAAAAAGGGAGCTGAAAACAACTGACGGGTTTATTACTGTTACTAACGGGCAAGGATAACGAATTGACGAAATTGATAAGCGTTAAATAAACCGATCAATATGTCAACGGACAATTTAATTAAAGGGTGCAGCGAAATGTATGTAGTCAAGGCCGAAGCCCGAATCCCTTTACAATTAAAAAAGCCGGGCCATAACCACGGCAATAAACATATAGCAGGCAGGAAGAAGGAAGGCCGTACATAGGCTTAGGAGGGAATGGTGGACTCTTCCTCATCATCCTCATTCTCCTCTTCCTCGTTCTTATCAGCTCCGGGGGGAATTAGTTTCCCTTTTTCGCTAACGTATGCTTGAAAGTGTAGCCCGGAGGTGTTCAGAGGAATGTCAGGATTGAGGACTCGGAGTTGTGACACGGCATTGTTGAAGGACTGTACAGCAGCACTGGCATATTTCGACAGTTGCCCTTTGGCCGCCAGAAGCTCCTCATTTTTCCCTTTAAGCATGTTGTCGGCTGCTAGAAGCTCCTCGTCCTTCGTCTTTAGCACGTCTTTGATATGGTCTATATCGGATTGTGCCTTCTCTATCAATAGCATGTCATTGGTATGGAGTTCCTCTAGCCGGATGACATCCATGTTCGCCATGGCCAACTTCTCCTCGGTTTGAGACAAATTGCCTTCGAGCCCTTTAACATTATCCTCCAGCCTTTTCATTTCAGCTTCAGAAGCTCGGAAGTCGTCTTGAGCTTGATTCCGCTCCTGGATAACCTCGGCTAGATCAGCGTTATCCTTCAAAGGAGCAAGTTCTTGCTTAAGGCCATCTCGTTCCATAATTACTTCGTGCAGGTGCGCCATAGGCTTGGCATATTTGACTTTTAAAATGGCATACAGACGGATGAGGGAGACGGCTCTGAGGCCCTTAAGCTCCAACTCGGCAATCTCGGCTTTGTCCACTTTGGAGAGACCGAGAGACTTGTGAAACCGGGCAGGAGGCCGGACGGCGTCCAAGAGACTTGTTGACACCCCGCCTTTCCATAAATCTCCCTCGGGTAGCTCGGCTACGGAGGGAGCCGCTTCGGGACGGGGTAGAAGTGGCTTCCACCAAGGGCCCAGAGGTGGCCAGCGGATCAGTGGGCCCGTCTTGAGGAGGTTTATTCTTCTGTTTCTTTGAGGTTCCTTCCCCGCGCTTGGATCCGCCCTTGGGCACTGAACGCTTGCAAGAGGGTCCAGCGGCTGTGTTTACTGGACCGGGTTGCGCTGGATCATCAAGGTTGGCAACATGAGGGGAGTTGACAGTCCCTTTAGGTAGTTCGGTAAAAACATTGAGGTAGTCGGGCTTACCCATACGTCGGCCTGCAAGGAACTAAACTATGTTATTAAAAAAAAAAGGATGGAGGACGGTTAGCATGAAATGTGCCCGTACTCGTCGTGGAACGTCTCCTAACTAAGGGAGTGGTGATATATTCGGCTGGATCCATCGGTTGCTTTAGTTTACCGGCAAGTTCCAAAAGTTGTAACTGGGCTGTTACTTCGGCCTCGAAAAAGCTTTTTGGTTTTGGGATCAAGTCCTCGGGCGTAAGAGTGTGATGTTCGGCACGCCAGTAAAGGGGAAATTTCTCCTCGGTCTCCCCTAAGCGAATTCTCTGAACAAACCAAGGTACTCGTTGGAAGTCGGCAACGACTTTTATAAAAGCATTTTTGAAGTGTTTCCATGAGTCCATGAAGGGTTTGAAGAGCTTGTGATCACAAATACTGCGTAGAGAGGTCCATCCAAACAAAATTTTGATGCCTTGTGGGAGCATATTAGACTCCATGGGAGCGAAGAAAGACATAAACACAGGAACGGTACAGACGATTTCCATTTTCTCGCATAAATTTTCAAACGCAATGGCAAAGGCCCATCCGTTGGAATGAAGTTGTGAAGGAGCTACTTGCAGGTGGTTTAGCAAATTCATTTGAAATTCCGTGAAAGGAAATCTCACACCAAGGATGGTGATAATGTCTCGGTAGAGGAAGAAGAAGTGGGGATCTTGACTTTGCTGACGCCCGGACGCAACTGATTCACATTCAAGGGGAAGCCGGACTGTATACCCTTCCTCAGCGGGCAGTCCAAGGGGCCTAATATCTATTTCGTCCATAGTACTTCTAATGCTGGTTACGCAAGGGTTCACGACATACGTTCGGGGAACTCGGTCCCTGGTGGTCGATGCGCTGGACTATCCCATCTCGTACAGGTCTGGGTGGTCTGACGAAGAAGCCATCTATACCTAAATAAAAAGACAAAAGAAGGGCCAAAATTAGAAGAGGCGCGATACCTGACGGACGAGTGTTACATCGGCAGCTTGCCACTATTAAGTCGGCTTCTTTATGACGCTCTAACATGGCAAGGTCGATGCTCTTGTAGCAACACTCATCGTACGGGGTTGGCCCTTGCGATGACACGATGGCAGAAGGAGCATGGAAATGGGTTGGTGTCAGAAGTTCTCTGGTATGTCTATTTCTTCGCGGTAAAGAGTCTTTTAAGTTAAAAACATGTGGTATGGTACGGGCCATTTTTTGGTGAAAAACGGAAACCTACTCGGAAAGAACCATCCAAGATCCCAGAAAACACTCAGATGCGTGCAGAAGAGACAAACAACGTTGGCATAAGGAATGCCACAGGAAGAATAAGTAAAAGAGCAAAAGGGAGGTACCTATGTCTGTGCGTAAAAGCGTTGCTTGGCTGATGGATCGTCGGAGTGCTCTATTAAGAGGATGAAGTTCTTTCTGAAAGACAAGAGGGCTTGAGTGCAAATAGGTGGCGAGAGCGCGCCTCCACAAATGTATATACCTTAGGAATTTGAAACACCAGGGGTTTTGCTGTAAAGTTGCCTCGGTAATTAGGGTTGTAACCCTAGAAAAGCGTGAAGCAATAAATGCTTGCGAAAAAGTGGAGGCGATTCAAATCATCACTCCACGAAAAATCGCGACTGTACGTCGGAAATAATAAGTGCTTTGGTAACCAAAGTGTGGCCATTAAGTACGCACGAATGACAAAGCGAAGAGGCGTTTCTGTTCCCGAAGGGATATAGGTGATAGGTTACCTGTATCCAGACACTCGTAGGCTTCCATGATGACCTCGATTGGGGGCAAGTAGGAGCAGGAGTTCATAATGTCGGTTATGAACAGTCGGCACATCTGGAGTTCATAGCCACGGCCTCATGATGAAATGCGTAGGGCCGGTTATGACCGAAGCATGCACGACAGGGGTTCATAAGGACGGTCATGAACGGAGTCCATCTCTCTTCATGAATCTCGGAATCATGAAAGCCGGACTAAGGCTAAAGAGAAGCACAGCACGTCGGTCATGGACATGGGGATGGTTGCTTCATAAACCTCAGCACAACAGATGGCCTGAAGTGCCGAGCTTGGGGGCAACTGTTATGAACCCATATATTGGGCCTAGTGAGTATGCGGCCCAATGAGGGTATTTGCTACAAAACCCTTTCTACCCAGGTATGAGCTGAGTCATCCTTTAACCACGTATCTGGGATTCGAACCGTACGGGTAGTGGAGCATTTCCGGGACGTGGGAGGTGCACTCTGCCTGCAGAACGGATTCACTACAGCAAGGAGAGGAACCCTAGGTAATCCCTATAAATAGGAGGTTACCCACCAGGTGCACTCTCTACATTCTCTATTGATTATTTACTATTCAAATTCACCGTGCACACACCCCCACCCCATTGGCGAAAAGCTACCACCGTGTAAAGACACACGATCCGAGACGACCCGTTGGTATCTTCTCCATAGATATCGGTGGGTAATCTTCTCTACTCAGGGGCTTACTCTTAAGCGTCTGTGTAGAGCTCATTGATCCTATATTAACATCGCCTAGTCTCATTGGGCTAGACACTTATGTTCTATGACAGAACACCTTCATTAACGGAGCTAGAAATAAACGAACATTTGCTTTCATCAAGAGAACTACCATTTTTTCTTTTTTTTAATGATCATGGGTATTTTTACATCCAAGATTGTATAAGGTGCCAAACGTACATGCGGTATATATAGATGAGTATTTTTGCACCTTCTCCTTTAAAATAATTATTTAAAATTTATTAAAGTGGAGCCCACTAAATCATAAATTAACTGACGTCTGCCTCCATTAACAAAACTATCATTTTTGTCCATTTTTTTTTTTAATAATCATAAGTATTTTTACAGTTAAAGATTGTACATAATGACAGATGCATATGCAGAATATGTAAATCAGTAAATGGGTTGCACCTTCCCCCCATAACATAACAACTTTCTCTGCACGTGCGAGATGCCCTTGATTGTTTCACCGTTTGCTTTCCCCGCCTGACAAGTGTCTCGGAACCCACTTCGTTTTTACCTTTTTGAAATCTGATAAGGTCCCCATTGGGTAACTTCATCTTGCATGAGTGCATCTTACCGTATTTTTCAGGATAATCGAGATACGTCCCCGCTCATATTTTGAAGTTTATAACCAGTTTTAGTACCATCGCAATGATATCATAAACCCTGGGAATTATTCACTATCATAACATTTATCATTTTGATCTTATTTATAATTTTTTTTAATAAAAAATTTAATCATATTTATAAATCCAGTTTTAGGATAGTTAATGAGATTCTGACAATTTTGCCAATATTAATTATAACAATAAAAATAGAGAGAGAAGAACCAATGGGGGTTGACACAAGTGGTAAGCGACTTGTGTACGACTAAGCAAGTCTCGAGTTCGACCTTGTGAATGCGAGAAAAGCCTCATTTGGGACTCATCCACCATAGTCGGGTGTGCAACCTCGTTAGTCGGGACGAATCTTTGAATACCGGATGAGCAACAAAAAATTAGAGAGAGAAGAAAAAGTTGAAAAAATATCTATTCATGTATAAGGAAAAAGTTGAAAATTTACCTCATAATCATTAAGTTAACTACCTCTTATCTTTATTATAAGGCACTAACTAACAATTGTATTTTCTTTTTTATAATGCACTTTCTTATTTCCAATATATGCGATAATTAATAAGGGTGGTGGGTGAGTGTAATAATTAATATAATATTAGAGTTTACTATGATTAATAGATGTAATATTAGAAGTTACTTAAATTTTAGGACAACTTTATTGATTTTAACTGTTTTATTGATGTGTGAGAATTATTATTTATTGCCTTATAATAAGGATCAAAGGAGTACACAATTGAAATAAAATCTTAATGGTTTAGATTTAAGATTTCCAATTAAAAAATAATAATGAAGAAATTATCTTCAAATTAAAAGTAAAAAAATTCGATTCAAACCATCTAAATCTGAACGACTTTCTGTAATAATGAGGAGCTTTCTGTGCTTATCGTTCCGGCAAGGTATAGGATAAACCGTTAATGTCATTTTTTAAAAAAAAAATAATATATTCATTATTAAATTTAAGCATTGAAAATAATTATTTTCCAAATGTTTTTAACATAAATTTTATCAATATCCAAATGTCTAATTTATCAATATTTTTTTTATATTTATATTTCAAAATTATTTTACATTTTATAACTTGTGAATTGGAGACTCTCAAATTTTTAAAATTTATATTAACGGTATGATCTGATTTAATTTACATTGATCTCGGTCCTAATAAAAAATACCACTACATTGTTCTTACCGTGTTCATGAAAACATGATTTATCAATTTCTTAATCAGGGTTAATTCTTTTGGGGCCGAGTAATCAGGGACCTTTGTTATTTATAATAAAGACTTATTAACACGTGTCAGCAATCGAAAGTAGGAGTAGGAGGAATAAACAAAGTGAAGGGTGATTTAACAAATGCAAGTGGCTGCTTCATGTCGTTCTTGGAAACGAAGTCATAGGTTTTAGGAAGAGGGTTCAGAGTAGTGGGCGGTGCCGCTTTCGTCTATTAGCTTCTTCACTCCTTCACTCTGCACTGCTCAACCACCCTTAAGCGTTTTTAATCATCTCCTCTTTCATTTGTATAATATTTTATTCATTTTCTTAATTCCAGTTTTCAACTAGATTCTTAATTATCTGACTTCTGTGTTTCCTTCAATCTGTGTCTATTATCAAAATCCTCACCCTTGCAATTAAGGAATTGGTATAACTTGTTCAAAAAGCTTTAAAGCTTACCCGAAAAAGTTAAAAAGCAGTCTCTGAAAAGATATCGGCAGTATAATACATTGGGTAGTATCTGATCTTCCAGTGAGTTCGTTTCTCCATTGAGATGGTGAAGCTCTTTAGGGCTTACCAGTGCATCTTTGGTTGCTTTCTCGTTTTCTCTGTCGTCGCATCCATCTTCAGAAGTACGTCTTCTTTTTAGCTGTGATTTTCATTCTACTCAACCTCGTGATCTGTGCTTTGCCGTTGATCAAATTTCGAAACTCGAAAGTATTGGTCTAAAGTAAATGTTCTTCAATTATGAAATCTTGGTGGTACTGAAATTCCTTTGGGTTTCAATTTTTTGATCATGGTTAAAACTGCCTAATTGGGGTAGATGAGTTTGCTGTGGGTTTCTGTGTGTTTTAATTGAGATCTGAGAGCATGGTTGCGTTGTTTTCGAGCTTAATTGTGACACCCAAAATATTAATCGTTGCAGATTGCGAATGAAAGTACTGAGCAAACTGAAATTACTTGATCTGAGAGCATGGTTTCTTGAAATACCGTTTTTTGCTTTTTTCGGTTTTTTGCTTATGTTCTGGCTGTAGAAATCAAATGAAGTGTGAGTTAATTGGCCTTTTAATTGGTTGCAGGATAGTTTATGATCCACTAACAATCCCTCTGGCATTTAATTTAGCACTGCCTTCCTGACTCAGCATGTAAGTTTCACTGCCATCTCTGGTCTGTTTATTGTCCAATGAACAAGGATTATGTTATACGGTACAAGTTAAGAATGTTGTGAATTGTGATATATCAGTCAAGTGTATGATCAATTGCCTTCAAAAGTTCAAGTTTCCTAGAGAATTATATGGAACCATCTACAATCTACTATGACATCGAAGTGAGTTTTGATCTATACTTTGCAGAAAGATAAAAAGTTAAGTTGAACTGCATATCATATCGCTCTATTAACAAGTAAGAGGTGCTAGCTGCATCAACAACAATGAAAAAATGTCTGTTGTTAGGTTTCCTAAGATTTACATTATTCATTATTTCAGCTTTCAGTTTTCTTTATTATATATAGAAGATCTTCCAAAAGCCTGTCTTCCTGTAGCCTTTTATGGACAACTTCTATAGGTTGTGTTTGTTTCTTTAGCTGAAGCTGAAAAAGACTCGAACCTTGCTTTGCTTCTCATCTGCATCACCTGTTCGCTTTTAATGTTCTGTTTGTAGTTGGATTGGAATCTGAAATAAGATGGCAGCCAAGCTTGTGAAAGCTGCTACAAGTGAAAAACTGGCCGAAACTGATTGGATGAAGAATATTGAAATATGTGAAATAGCTGCTCATGATCAAAGGTACCCATCTTGCTTCTAACTCTTTTTTATGTCATTGTTTCATTATGCTTGATAACTGTCCTAGAACATTGTGAAGAGAAATAAACTGTGGATATACATGCCCAATTATTCCTGTTGGACCATTTTTTTAACTGTCCTTAATTTCCCATGAAAGGCAGCCATGTCAAAATTGATTGCTATTCTTTTGGGATTCATTCAGTTTCATCTTGACTGCATTTGTTGTGAAATTCTTGGTTAAGTAGTGAAAATCTGGTCTGTTGGTGCCTAACATGCTTAATTTTCAGTTCTAATAATGTTCCCCACCATGACCATCCCTGGATTGATTCCTGATCTTCCTAGACGACTCTTATCTGGATTTTGAAATTTGGAACATGGATGAGTCTGTGGATCTGCCAGACTTATTGTAGTACCAATGTTTCAACCACTGTACTTTTCTGAATATGCAGGCAAGCTAAAGATGTTGTCAAAGCCATTAAAAATCGGCTTGCTAGCAAAAATCCCAATACTCAACTTTATTCAGTCATGGTGAGTATAATGACTTTCCTAGAAATTTGGTATAATGTACATTTCATGACGTACCTGATACTACCTGTACCTCAAACAATAAGCTTCATTATGGTATAACTTCATACCAAATGGCTGTCCTGTTCTATGGCATCCAACTAAATCATCTGATCATATGTTGATTTTGTAGTTATTGGAAATGTTGATGAACAATATTAGAGATCCTATTCATAAGCATGTGGTTGATATGGGAATTATTCCTATTCTAGTGAATATTGTGAAGAAAAAGGTGATTTTTTCCCTCTTAACATAAACTTGTCTTTGAGAGTATTTTCTTTTCTTTTCCTTGTCTTGGCTGACCTCAATATTTTTGGCCTTTTCTTTGCTTGCAGTCAGATTTGCCTGCTCGAGAGAGGATTTTTCTCCTTCTGGATGCTACACAAACATCCCTTGGTGGTGCTTCTGGAAAGTTTCCCCAGTATTATAATGCATATTATGATTTAGTGGTAGGTGCAGATATATGAAGTAAATGTAAATCTAGAATTATTTGATTCATTGGTGGTGTATGGGCCTGTATCTTGGCATAGTAAGAAATGCACGATTTCTTTAAACTCCATGATGTTTAAAATCTTAGTGACTTAATACGGCTTTTGGTTCTTACTGGATGACAGCGCAGGTTGTAAAAAGCTTGTTTAGTATGCCTTAATTTCTAAGCCCAAAAGTGCTATCTCAAGGAGAAGTATTTTTGATTTTGTATTTTAACAGGATTATTAAGGTGTAAAAAGGTTGCACAAGATAGTTGGATGTTGATTTTTTGTATTTTTATGTAATTTTCAAAGCCCCCTTTTATGTTTTATTTTGTTTCTCACTTTGCTAACAGATGTTTGTCACCCACACGGAAGATGGCTTTCACCATCTTATATTCCTTCTATGTGATACAAGTGATTGTATAACTTTTTCCTGCTTTTGTCTATGCTAAATCATTGTAGGTTTTCTGAACAGTTTTAACTACAACCTATCTATACTTTGTACAGAGTGCTGGTGTGAAATTTCCTCAAAGGGATCGTGTGGTGCAATCAAATCATCCTAGTTCACAACCTACTAAGATTAGTAACGTACTGAACAGGGAGTGGGGCTCACCTAGAGAAGAAGGAGTTGCTCAGCAAGCAGAATCGGAAACTGTTTCTGAATATAGGTGACTTTGATTTTTTGGTTCTAGTATAATATGATAACATATTTAGCAACCGTGTGCTATACAGTCAACTTGCACTTGGTGAATTAGAGTCCTCAACATTCCTGGCGCAATGTCCTGAATTGGATAATTGTGTCATGAATTTTTATCAGGATAGGGATTATGATCGTAAGAATCAGGAAAGCTTCCTACTCTGAGGCCAACTGAAAAGATTGAAAAGAGAAAAATGCCAATATTTAATTCTGGCTGGATTCCTTTTCTCTTTCTTATGGATTTTGGTTAAATAATAGGAGGAATTGAATTGTGATATGGGGACCTCTATCGAGAACTGTTGGAGAAATATCCTTCTAGAAAGTTTGTTCTTATTGCCATTTTCATCTAGCGAAGTATGTGACTTAATTCAACACATATGTCGCAGTGTTATTCAAAAGGCAAGTAATGCATTAGAGGTTCTAAAAGAAGTTCTTGATGCTGTTGATGCTCAGCATCCTGAGGTATGCCAATGATCTGTTATTCCGAGAATTTGTAATACGTATGCACTTGCTCTGTAAGTTTATATTTTATTATAATAACTTCAGCCATGCATTCGCTGTCGTCGTCTTCTTTTTCCCTTCTTCCTGATGCAGATACTATTATATCCAGAAACTTCCATGGGAATACAGTGAAATACTACCTCCGGTCCTAAATATAGGACAAAGTTTGTAAATTTTATCCTATATTTAGGATCGAGGGAGTACTTAGCTACTACCAAAATTTGTAGGCACAAAGGAGAGAACAAGAAACCATCTTGGTGATTTGTTCAAGAGTACAAGCCATCTAAAATATTAAGATAGCGGCCTTCTAAAGAAATGTCTCAAAGTATAGCTGTTTTTTTTAATATTTTATTGAGTAGCAATGATCCTAAAACTTGTTTTTTCCCCCAACTTTTTAGGGAGCAAGGGATGAGTTCACCCTTGACCTTGTAGAACAATGTTCATTTCAGAAGCAAAGGTTAATGCAACTGGTGATGACTTCTCGGTGAGGACACAAGGCTGCCTTAAATTTCTCATTTCTGCTTATGCCTAATATAGATAGAAGCTTAGGTTTATGACCTGTATGTTGCTGAGCATTGATATTAATTCTGAGAAAAACATTGGCACTTGCATGCTGAACTATAATTATTGGTACCTCAAACTGCTTTTAACCCTTGTTTTTTAATTTTTGGGTAGAGATGAGAAGATAATTTCTCAGGCAATTGAATTAAATGAGAAACTTCATAAAGTTCTTGCAAGACATGATGACCTTCTTTCTGGTGGAGCTACAGCAACTGGTAATTGTTTTGCCCACGAAGAACCAGAGGAAGAGGAGGCTGAACAGCTATTTCTTAGGTGCCTTGCTATTTTAATTCCCCTTGTCATGAAGGGAGAGACTTTTTCTTTTTGGGTCATTGGATTTTGATTATCGATTTATCTCTGATTATGTCTGGCAGATTAAGGAAAGGGAAGGCTTGTGTACGGGCTGAAGATGAAGACACTGCACCCCAGTTCCCTCACTTGGGTTTGCTTGAAGAAAGACTGAATCGTCCACTAATAAGGCCACTCTCCCAGGAGCCACCACGAGAAGCTAGCCCTCGCTCTCTTCCAACTACAATTCCGCCTCCTCATGCAAAAGGCGTCGATAGAGAGCCGCCTGTTGTTGCCATTCCACCACCACCGGCAAAGCACGTGGAGCGTGAGAGATTTTTTCAAGAGAAGAAGATGGATGGTTCTCCTCTGGCCAGGCACATGAGGGGCCTTTCTTTACATAGTTTAAATGGCAGCAGCTCTCACAGTGGAAGCTTTGATTCCAGTGACTAGACTTACGGAAGGGCGTCTTTTAACTTCTATACACCCCTTCTTTTTATCTTTGTTGGGTTTGAATTTTAGGCTGTGAGAGGATGCTGATTTCTGATTTTAGTCGTTGTGGGGTTAACGTTATAAGAAAGGAAGAACACATCCTCTTGGATTCATATATAGTGCATGTGGGGAGTTTTCTGAGATCATATAGCCATGACCTGAGATTTGTAATTATTGCTAATTGCTGCACGTTTGTTTGCTCAAGTCCTATATCTTCTAATGGTTAACGTTCTTAATCTCTCCAAAAAAGTCAAATAGGTTTTATAATTACGACCGGAGGGAGTATTTTTGGAGTTGCAATCAGCACTTTTAAAGCATTTAATGGTGCAATTTTGGACCTGAAATATTAAAAATGGGGCAAGATAACAAACACGTTACCTCCGTTAATTTACTGTTAATCATCTTCTCTCCTCATTCAGAAAGGACTAGCAGAGATGGCATCCTTGGGTCATCCTCCTCCAGCTGCTATCTTAAATGTATCACCTAGTTTATAGTGTAAATTTGGTCCTACTTTTAGTATTAGAGGCAGTATTAACCTGAGATTTACTTTTTCCACCTTTAATATAAAGTCCAATTTGACTCAAGAAAATTAAATAATTACTTTAAAGTATTTATATTTATTAATTTTTTTAAAATTAATTTGCTTAATTTATAAATTGATATATAACCTAACAATGTAAGATATATACTATGATTAAGTAATTTATTTAATTTCCTTGACATTATTTAAAAAGTCAGTCTTATTTTAAGGACCCGAGAGGTAAACGATTTTTATGGCCTTAAACATAAAAGTCATTAGGTAAAAAGTGACATTTAAATTATTTTTTTCTGGTTAATTTGGGGGAAAAAAATTCATCCGGTCATTGTTATATATATGGAACAATGATGGTTCTTTTCTTTTCTCCTGCCAACCAGTGATGGTTCTTAATACGAGGAACAAATTCTTGTTGTTTTAAATTTTAAACTGATTTTTCTTTTTTACTTGTATTAAATATGTCACTTATTGTTTCACTGCAATAATTTTTCATTCATTAGCTCTCATTTATTCTCTTTATAAATAAGAGTATAATTGAAAAAATATATCTTACACATTTATTTTCTTAACTAACATTTTGTAACAGCATGATTTTATCTAGATAGGTTATATAGGAAAAAGACAAATAAATACCATTTGAATTTGCAAAACCCTCAGAAGCCCATCGAATTTGTAAAAGGACTGAGAGGTGATAAGGACTTTTGAGGGATATGCAAATTCATGCAAAATGACCACAATGCCCTTAAGGTTTTCTAATTCATTCACCTGTGTGCGTCTTCTTCGTCGTTGCCGTCGTGACCCCTGCATCGCCGCCACTCCCCCCACCTTGGACGCCGCTCCCGCCAGTAGTGGGTGTCTTGCTCTTGTCGCCATGGACGCCGCCACCGCCGGCCAATCGTGGAGATCGAGCAAGCAATTCGGATGACGGTGAAAAAGGAAAAAAAAAAAACCACTGCCGTAAAATTTTCGATCACGTTGAGAGATTGGAAGAAGAAGATGATTTACACGGTGACGAAAGAAGAAGAAGAAGAAAGAAGGAAAAAAAAAAATTCTCGACGCGCCGAAGGCATTCGAGAATGCCTTAGGCAAAGACATTATTTGTAAATGGCGATGATTTACTTGTAAATGACGATGATTGTTTTGTAAATGACGATGAAGTTTATGTTTTGTAATTAATGAAAAAGGGACGAAATTGGGCATTCTCGAGAATGCCTTAAAGAATACATGAGAATACCTAAGGCATTCTCCAAGAATGCCTTGGCCATTCTCGGGAATGCCCTGGGCATTCTCGAGAATGCCAATGCATTCTCGAGAATGCCCTCAAGAATGGGCATTCTCGAGAATGCCTTCGGCGCGTTGAGAATCACAATTTTTTTTCCTTCTTCCTTCTTCTTCTTCCGTCACCGTGTAAATCATCTTCTTCTTCCAATCTCTCAACGTGATCGAAAAATTTACGGCAGTGGTTTTTTTTTCCTTTTTCACTGTCATCCAGAATTGCTTGCTCGATCTCCACGAAGCTGGTGGCGGCGGCGTCCATGGCGACAGGAGCAGCACCCACTGCGGCATGAGTGGCGTCCAAGGCGGGGGGAGTGGCGGCGATGCAGTAGGTCACGACTGCAACGACGAAGAAGACACACGCAGGTGAATGAATCAGAAAACCTTAAGGGCATTGTGGTCATTTTGCATGAATTTGCATATCCCTCAAAAGTCATTGTCACCTCTCAGTCCTTTTACAAATTCGATGGGCTTCTGAGGGTTTTGCAAATTCAAATGGTATTTATTTGTCTTTTTTCCTTTATTTTAACTACATTATAATCTACTTTTTTTTTTGTTTTTAGGGGAACTACATTATAATCTCGAAAAGTGATGATACAAGTTTTGCGTCTCCCATAAATATCCAGCAGCTTTCTCCATTTAGAATCGTCAGCATACAATTTTTAGTAAATACACATGCGGATCTAAAATTATATATATAGTTATATATATCGGGCAAAAATACACACACATATACGTACACACACAGACATACACACATATAACATACATATACACATATAGATATATAAACTTATGGAATAAAGTGAAATTAAATGTAAACTTAAAGGAAGAAATATATGCTTTAGCGTTAAATTAATTATCAAATTCCTGTTGGAATATTTAATTCAGTAATCAATATTCCGTTATTTCTATTTATGGCCCACATTATTGCTTGGTTTTGTAACCGTCCATTAATACCGTAACGGCCCAATTAATACGCAATAAGTGCGTATTGAATGCGCCATTAAAATGTTGGAATATTTAATTCAGTAATCAATATTCCGTTATTTCTATTTATGGCCCACATTATTGCTGGTTTTGTAACCGTCCATTAATACTGTAACGGCCCAATTAATACGCAATAAGTGCGTATTGAATGCGCCATTAATACTGTAACGGCCCAATTAATACGCAATAAGTGCGTATTGAATGTGCCATTAATACCGTATGTGGCCCAATTAATACGCACTTATTGCGTATTGAATGTGTTTCCTTTTTAAGCTGTGATGGCGGAGGGGACACACACGGTGTAATTTTGTCTGGTCCCCTGAACCTGCTCTGACCTTGAGGAAAGCACACCATCTGCAGATTCAGAGAGAAGGATCAGAAGGACAGACTCGGAGTTCGTTCCTACTTGCTGGCTTGGATTCGTTCCTGTTTGGAGACTCAGAGTTCGTCCTTGCTTGCTTCTGGAGACAAATCAATGGCGGGAGGTATTTGAGATCTCTACTTCATTTTTCCGCATTGATCTTATGCTATTTAGTTGTTCAGCATGGTAAGATCGCCTTTATTTCTAACATTTGGTATCAGAGCCGTTATATACCTCTGTCTTGATTTTCATTGATTGGATTTTCATTCTTTCATTCTTTGATTTTTCAAGAAAAAGAGATGAGTTCAATCTGGTTTTTGGAATTTCTCTCGTGTTTGTTCTCTGGAATCAATAAGTGATTTTCCTTTTGATATGAGGTTTCGATGAATTTTTCTCGAGAAATCAATTTATGTTTCATTCATAAAGCTCATTCAAATTCTTTTGATTCTAAAACTTTCGATCCGGGATCGGGGTCTTATTTTCAAATCTTACTTGGAGACCCATGTCAATCAAGTAATGATATATGTATGTATATCAATATACCCGAAAACCCTTAGATCCATGTTTTTCTAATGCTATTCGGTTTGGCGCTTTTGTTCGGGGATTTGAGGTCCTATTTTCGAAAATTTAGAGGATCCATATTAATTTGTAAATGAAACCCGTGATCTGGATTTCGTTTGCCATCTCCACGGATTGCCGCCATCGGAACTGGAAGTTTATTTGTTCATTTGAGTTGATTCCATTTTATGTTTCCATGGTTATCGCCATTGTGAGGATTCTGAGAACTGATTGCATGATTTTCAATTTTGCGTTGAAATTTTGAATTGTGCATTTCGTTTTGTTCCTCGCAAAATCAATGGCTGGAGCTTGTTTCGAATTGTCCATGAACGCTACCGTAGAAAAACACCGAAAAAGAATCTTGAAATCACCGGATCGCCAAAAAGCTATATGATGAATCATTATTAGCTTTAAATGATTTCTTGATTCATAAGGAAAAATTTTCAGAATGTCAAAAAATGATATTCGAGCCTTTCAGATCAAGATCTTAATTTGGAACTTTAGGCCAATTGTTAATATGTGTTGAGCAGTTTTTATGGGCATTTAAATCTTTTATTTCCTTCTTGGAAAATTATTAGACCCTATTACATCTTTAATCACCTTGGCCATATTTATTTATTTTCTTGGCAACCTGTTTTATGTGAAATGTATTTTAATTACATCAAATTGAATTGTTTAAATTGAGAAAGTTAATTTTGGCAACTTTCACATCTTGGAAAATTTTGACAAAAATTATTACTATTATTTTTGAGTTATTTAATTGTCTAAATATTTGGAAAAATTAATTTTAGACAATTATATATCTTTTTCAAATTGTTGAAGCCACACTTTAGTTGAATTATGCCAAAATTAATTCTTTAAACAATATTTGGATACATAAAACAGTGGGAGGATTTTTCTTTTAATTTGATTATTTAGTTAATCAATTAATCCCTCCATTAAGATGTGCATATAATAGATTAATTTTTAATGCACAAAATAGTGGGAGAATTTGTCTAAGATGATTATTTAATCACATTTTGTTGATTAAATTAATCAATTAAATTCTCATTAAAGATTTGTGCATATTTGGAATCTAAGTGCACAAGATTAATTTTGGTGATTGATATTGGTAACATTAATTTAATCAAAGTGGGAGGATTGTATTTAGTCATTTATGTTGATTAAATTAATTGGTTCAGTCCTCTATGAAGCTGTGCATATATAGAATTTGAGTGCACATTATTGATATTTGTGATTAACTCGCATGCTAGAGTGGTGGTTATAGTGCCCTCTTATAACATGCATAAATAATCACGTATGGATTTTAGAATATCGATCATTGAAGGTGAGTAAATATTTTTATTTACATTTATGATTTAGTTTATTAAATTAATTCAATTCAGATTTCTATTGACATTGTGTGTATGGTATTTAGATTGTACATATTTGATATTAGTGATTAGCATACATATTTTGCTTAAGGAATAGCTACAATATCCTTATGCACATGTTGTATGCATATTTAGTCATATAAGGTTATACCATATCAAAATTAATGTCATATGTACAATTAGTATACACAAGTGGTGTGATGTCTTTGTGATAAGTATGTAGAATCGAGGAGTAGCCAAAACAAGCTCACTAGACACATACACTATATTTTGTTCTAGCGAACAAAATACATCCCACAAAGGGTTTTAAAGACATCAATTGTAATTAAATGTGTGGTTGTAATTAATCTTTGCCCACAAAAGCAGATAATTATAATCATAGTTTTAATTAGGGTGGAATGGAATGGCTTTATATTTTCTAAGTAGCCCACAGGTATTAGGGGATATAACTCGCATTCTAGTTTCATCAATTCAAGATAAATTCATGCTATGCTAATGTCTTTGCCCACGTAGACTTTAGTGATACGAATTTATAATGTATGATTAATTGGAATAGAACATCAAATTATATTCTTAATTTACCCGCAAGAATTAAGAATAAGGAAATAATTTGATAGTTTTATGATAAAGGTATATATGGATCTAATTAAATTATAACTTTAGCCCACAGGGCAAGTTATATGTCGTAGATTCATGTTTTTGAAGCATGATTTACATTGGTAAATCATGATATGATTTATTAGTCTCAAATTTTAGTTATAAGCATGTATGTTCAATACTATGCGGTCATACATACAACTGCGATAATCCGGGTATAAACCACGGAGAGCTACAAAGAAAGTATTGAGATACCCTTAAGAGACTAAAGAATACATGCTTAAGTACAAAAGAATCGACAATTTGGAAGTGATTGGTTACTATAATTCAGATTATGCTGGCTGCATGGACTTAAGGAAATCCACTTCAGGATATATATTCATGCTAGCCGATAAAGCTGTATCATGGAGTAGTAAAAAGCAATCTTTAATTGCAACTTCCACTATGTAAGTTGAGTTTGTATCTTGTTTTGAGGCTACCTCACATGGTGTAAAAATGAATAGTTTCATTTCTTGGCTTAGAATTATGGATCCAATTTCTAGGCTATTAAGATTATATTGTGACAATTCAAATTTGTGGTTTTTATGGCTAAGAACAATAAAGGTGGTAGTCGAATTAAGTATATCGACATTGAGTGTTAGCCATAAAAATGCGTGTTAAAAATTAAACAGTGGTTGTTGAACACATGAGCACCGAATTGATCATTGCTGATCCTTTAACTAAAGGCATGCCTACATTGAAATTTCGGGATCATGCGAAAGAATGGGACTTGGTTCCCTTATGTGATTTTCGTTGTAAGAACGATGTTATTTATGAAACTCTATTTGTGATATTTTCTCATTCGTGTATTGCGCACATATTCATTTTGAGAAATATCACTAAAGTTTGGACCAAGAATAAACGTAGGGTTTATTCATTAAGTTACTTGGGCTTGGGAAACATGATGCACTGTGATACATGGAAGATATTACTCGCTTTAAGAGGACCTATCGCTATGATCCATGCATTTTGTTTGTCAAAGGTATATACTGAAGTATGTGGGCCAAGTGGGAGAATGTTGGAATATTTAATTCGGTAATCAATATTCCGTTATTTCTATTTATGGCCCACATTATTCTTGGTTTTGTAACCGTCCATTAATACTTAACGCCCCAATTAATACGCAATAAGTGCGTATTGAATGCGCCATTAATACTGTAACGGCCCAATTAATACGCAATAAGTGCGTATTGAATGTGCCATTAATACTGTAACGGCCCAATTAATACGCACTTATTGCGTATTGAATGTGTTTCCTTTTTAAGCTCTGTGATGGCCAGAGGGGACACACACGGTGTAATTTTGTCTGGTCCCCTGAACCTGCTCTGACCTTGAGGAAAGCACACCATCTCGGATTCGAGAGAAGGATCGGAAGGACACTCGGAGTTCGTTCCTACTTGCCGGCTTGGATTCGTTCTCGTTTGGAGACTCGAGTTCGTCCTTGCTTGCTTACTCGGAGACAAATCAATGGCGGGAGGTATTTGAGATCTCTACTTCATTTTTCCGCATTGATCTTATGCTATTTAGTTGTTCAGCATGGTAAGATCGCCTTTATTTCTAACAATTCCTACTTTTTGCATCTGAAGAAGTATTTCAGTTTTGTTTCCGGAATTAAATTATATCTTTTTTATTATGGATTAAATTATATTTTCTTTAGTATCTATTTTTTTAATTGAAAAATTGTTTTGGAACTGTTTCGACAATAAAAAATTCTGGTTTTTTTTTGTTATATTATTTCAAGATATTTTTCAATTTAAATTTTAACCTCAAAATAAAATTTAGAAATTGTTAAAAACTAATTTCATCTTGTTTTTCACCTGAAAAACTATCTTCATCTCTAACATTCGCTTTTGCTAATTAGTTATATTAATATCATGGCAATTGTGAACATATCATATTATATATATATATATATATATATATATATATATATAATATCCGTATCTAGATATCATAATAAAAATTAACGATAGAAATAAAAAAGATGATAGGATATCCGTATTTTATTAAAAAATTTAAAAAATAATACTCTTTATTTGCATTATAAACTTTATCCTATATTTAGGAGTAAAGGTAATAATATCTAAAAAGATTTAGAGTGTCTCAACTATCTCAGATTTTCTAAATATCTTTCCCTCTAAATATTTATAAATAAGGTTAGACTTTAGAGAGATACCATACGAACGGGGAGTTTTGAGGTAAGCTTCTTTGTGGCCAATTTTTTGTTGAACGTTTATCGGGGCTTTTAGAATTCCATTTATTTTCTTTGGGGTTTGGGATTAAGTAGCAAATCTGTCTAAAAGTATACGTTTAAGAGTAATTTTACCTTTAAAGTTTTTTTACGGCTCAATATAGTGCGGAAGTCTAAAAATGTAGCAATATTACATTTTTTTATTAAAAAAACTAACGTTGACATTTAAAAAAGTGACATTGTCGATTAACTTTTTAAAGAAAAAGGGAAACAACCTTGCTACATTTGTGAACTTCCGGCTACAATGAACCAAAAAAAAAAAACTTTTAAGGTGAAATTGCTTCTGGGTGTGTATTTCTGGGATGAATTTACTACTTAACCCCTTTTTCTCTCGTGATCATCTAGAATGTTTGTTTGAGTTCTTGCAATCTCATTCATTCTTTTATATATATATATATATATAGTTTCGGTGGGTTTTCTCCATATTTTCTCAATTTTTTTTAAAAAAGAATAAATACTCTAAAAAGATTTGGATAATCTGTTGACTAAGATTTTCTAAGTATCTCTGTTTCCCTTTATAAACAGAGGTTAGTGAAGTACGAACAACAAGGCACACAGAACAGAAAATTGTGAGGTAAGATTATCACCTTAAAACTTTCTTCTACTTAATTCATTTCTGGTTGTTTATTCTTTTCTTTTTTCTTTTTTCCTTTTAGTTTCAATGGGGTGCCAATTTCTGTTGAATAATCTTTGTTTGGGTTTTTGAAATTACATTTTTTTTTCTCTCTCTAGTTTCAATTTTTGTTGAATGTTTGTGTTTGTTTCTCTTTTTCTCGTTGGACGGAGATAGAAACTGTTTTGGAAAATAATAAAACTCACAAATTACTTAAAGTAAAAACGTAGATTCTTAGGTTAATATATTTTGTCATGATATGTGCTTTCAGTTTGCTAATTCTTTTGCAAGAGGATCAAAGATTTAGAGATGAATATTAGGTTTGATTTTGATAGAAATAGGGAATTTCAGATTATATGTAGCGAAAATGATAAAAAAATACCACTTGAACTTTAAAATCCACTCGACAATAACAATAACATATTTTATTGGGAAATAACATATTTGAGAGTTTAAAATTTAAGTGGTATTTTCTTGAGATTTTTCCTTATATATATATACACACATATACATGGACGGCGTTAGAAAGATAATATTATTGATTTGTACGTGTCATATATATACTTGGGTGACAGATAATTTTAATACGCATAATTTTTTTGAAACAGTTTCGACAAAAAGTATATCTGGTATTTTTCTTTTTGTCAAATTATTTCAAGATATTTTGCAATTTAAATTTTAACCTCAAAATAAAGTTTAGAAATTGTTAAAAACTATCTTCATCTCTAACATTCGCTTTTGCTAATTAGTTATATTAATATAATGGCAATTGTGAACATATCATATTTTATCTAAATAATTTGAAAAGAGTAAAAATAATACAAATTTAAAATAAACTAATATATATATATATATATATATAAATAAAAATTAACGATACAAAAAAAAAAAGGCAGGATATCCGTATTTTATTTTTAAAAAAAAAAAATAATATCTAAAAAGATTTGGATAGTCTCTCATCGATCTAAGATTTTCTAAATCTCTTTCCCTCCTGCAAATTAAACTCTACATATCTATAAACCCTGCAAATTAAACTCTACATATCTATAAATAGGGTTAGACTTTAAAAGAGATACCATATGAACGGAGAGTTCTGAGGTAAGCTACTTCTTTTTGGTCATTCTTTTGTTTCTTTCCTGTTACAAGGTTTTTTTGGTTTTCGCAATTTCATTTATTATTATTATTATTTCTTTAGTTTCTTTATTGTCATCATGGGCCAATTTCCTGTTGAATGTTTAGTTGGGTTCTTAGAATTCCATTTATTTTCTTTGCCATCGTTTAGAATGTTTCTTGGAAAAATCTTTAAAAAAAATCATTTAAACTTCAAAATTTTAAATAGATAATTTCATAAGAAAGGGAGTTATTAATTATTTTAATATTTTTATTAATATCATTACTGCGATTGGATTTTGAAATTTAATCGTATTATTTTATCATTTTCCCATTTGGGTTCTTGCAATCTCATTTATTCTTTTCTAGTTTCTCTGGGTTTTGTCTGTATTTTCTTCAAAAGTTTAAAAAATGTTGATAATATATAAAAAGATTTGGATAATCTGTGTCTAAGATTTTCTAAGTATCTCTGTTTCCCTTTATAAACAGTGGTGAGTGAAGTACGAACAACACGATACACAGAACAAAAGAGGCAACAGAAAATTGTGAGGTAGGATTATCACCTTAAAACTTTCTTCTGTTTAATTTTTCCTTTTTAGTTTCTTTGGGGTGCCAATTTTCTGTGGAATGTTTGTTTGGGTTTTTGAAATTTCATTTATTCTTTTTTTCCTCTCTCTCAAGTTTCAATTTTCGGTTGAATGTTTGTGTTTGTTTCTCTTTCTCTCTTTGGACGGAAATAGAAACTGTTTTGGACAATAATAAAACTCACAAATTACTTAAAATAAAAATTACACTTGTTGGCCCCAGAAAAATAAAAACGTAGATTTTTTTTGTTAATATATTTTGTCATGATATGTTCTTTCAGTTTGCTAATATTTTTGCAAGAATCAAGATTTAGCGATGAATATTAGGTTTGATTTGGACAGAAATAGGGGATTTCAGATTATATATATGACGTTAGAAAGATAATTGTTGAAGATAGAAATTGAATTTGAATTATTATTTGGATTATTTAAATTTTTGAATTACGATTAGTATTTGAATTTGAATTATTGTTACTAGATGAGAATAAATTATCTAGAAAACTAGAATATTTGAAAGGTTGTTACTTATCATTGTGCTCAGTTTAACATCTAACCTCTGCTTGTATAAATTTATCTCATTTAAGAGGAAAAATACTAATGAATGAATGAAAAAGGAGAAAATACTTTTCTAGATTGAATTTTAATAATAATATTCTTGATTTGTACGTGTCATATACCCTTGGGCGACCGATAATTTTAATACGCATATTTTCATTCTATTTGTCATCTAATTAAACTCTGATTTTAATTTCTAATAAATATTATTTTGTAGGGTTAGGATTATGGGTAAAGAAATCATTAAGCTGGCACAAGGATGGAAGCAAGTGCAGGAAGGTATAACGAAGCTGAAGAATATTCTAGAAGGCTTACCTAATGAGGAACCTTTCACTTCCGAGGAGTACGTGAAGCAATACTCTAAAATCTACGACATGTGTACGCAAAGGCAACCATATGATTACTCTAAAGAGCTTTATGAAAAATATAGAGAGACTATTCAAGAATACCTCAACTCTACTGTGTTGCCATCTTTAAGAGCCAGGTACGGTGAATTCTTACTCAGAGAGCTTGTTAAAAGATGGAGTAACCACAAAGTCATGACTCGATGGCTCTCACGATTCTTCCATTATCTTGATCGCTACTATACTGCAAAAGGCTCAGTTCCTAACCTCAATGATGTTGCACTTACTTGTTTCCGAGATTTGGTCTTCAATAAGGAAAGTTCTAGGGTTGCAGATGCCATTATCTCTCTAATCCATAAAGAACGTGAGGGGGAACAGATTGATCAATCATTGCTGAAGAATGCTATTCTCATATACATTGAGATTGGTGTGTATGAGAAGGATTTTGAAGTTCATATGCTTGGCGATACTTCATCTTACTATAGAAGAAAGGCGGCAAGCTGGATTGAGGTCGACTCTTGCCCGAGTTATATGCTCAAGGCGGAGGAATCCTTGAAGAGGGAGAGGTATAGAGCTGGAGAGGCTGGTTACTTACATCGTGGCACCATGAGGAAATTAGTAGAGAGAGTTCAACAGGAGTTGCTTGTCACCCACGCAACTCAATTACTCGAGAAGGAGAATTCTGGTTGTGGCTTTTTGCTTAGAGCTGATAAGGTGGAAGATCTATCTAGAATGTACAGATTATATCATGAAATATCTCAAGGTTTGCAACTTGTTGCTAATGTATTCAAGAAGCATGTTATAGGCGAGGGTACAACATTGGTCCAGCAGGTTGAAGAAGCTTGTAATAGTCAAGCAGCAAATAAATCTAGTGGTCAAGAACAAGCTATTATTGTTGGAAAATTCATTGAGCTTCATGACAGGTATATGGGATATGTTAAGGGTTTCTTTATGAATAACAATGTCCTCCACAAGGCATTGAGAGAAGTTTTTGAAGTATTGTGTAATAAAAGCGTCACCGGCATTTCAAGTTCAGAACTTATTTCCACATTCTGTGACAATATTCTTAAGAAGGGTGGCGGTAGTGAGCAGCTGAGTGATGAGGCAATAGATGAAACCCTGGAGAAGGTGGTCTACCTTCTTGTGTATCACCGTGATAAGGATCTGTTTGCTGAGTTTTATCGAAAAAGGCTCAGCCGCCGGCTACTTTACAACCGGAGCGCAAATGAGGATCATGAGAAAAATTTTCTGGGCAAACTAAAACATCAATTTGGTGCTAATTACACTTCAAAGATGGAGGGGATGATGACAGACTTGGCCATAGCTAAGGATAATCAAAGAAGCTTTGGGGAGTATCTTAATGAAAATCCACTTTTGAAACCTGGGATTGACTTATCAGTATCTGTTCTTACCCCTGGATTTTGGCCTACTTATAGGTCTTGTTCCATGAAACTCCCTTCAGAGATGGTCAAGTGTGTGGAAGTTTTCAATGAGTATTATTCATCAAAAACAAAGCAGAGACAGCTCTCATGGGTGGGCAGGTGTGTGGAAGTTTTCAAAGGTTTTTATTCATCAAAAACAAAGCCCAAAAATCCCAAAAAGCTCTCATGGGTTTTCTCTTTAGGAACTTGTAACATCTATGGAAATTTTCAAAAGAAAACCGTTGAACTAATAGTTTCAACTTATCAAGCTGCAACTCTTTTGTTATTCAACAACTCAGAAAGATTGAGTTTCTCAGAGATTATGACTCAGTTAGACTTAGATCATGAGGATCTGGTTCGTATACTTCATTCTCTGTCTTGTGCAAAATATAAGATACTTTCCAAGGAGCCCAACACAAAAACTATCACTCAAAATGACATGTTTGAATTCAACTCAAGATTCACGGATCCAATGAGGAGGATTAAGATCCCTCTTCCACCGACTGATGACAGGAGAAAGGTGGTAGAAGATGTTGACAAAGACAGAAAATTTGCTATTGATGCTGCAATTGTGAGGATTATGAAAAGCAGGAAGGTTTTGGGGCATCAACAACTAGTTTTGGAATGTGTTGAGATGTTGAGTTGTACTTTCAAGCCTAACCTTAAAGTAATTAAGATGCGAATTGACAGTCTCACTAGTCAAGACTTTTTGGAAAGAGATCCAGATGACTCTAACACCTATAGATATTTGGCTTGATCAACACCATTCATGTTTCTAGTTTTTTTTTTTTTTTAACCTCGTAAATACTTTTGGTAACACTATTTAAGTTTTGAAATTTATATTTAATTGTACCTGGCTAGCATTTCTTGATAAAATTTGAATATTTGACTGCTTTTTATATATTTTTTAAAAATCTTTCCCTCCCCTCTCCTTTTTTACACGTCCTTGTTGTTTATTTCCTATCCGCACAAATAGACCGAATAACGCTTTTGTACTTTAAGGCCTAAAATTTTCAATTACCTAAGAAAATGCTAATTACCCAACAACACGCATAACATTTCTGCTTAATTCCTAATAAAATTCAATCATTAATCAGCATTTGGAAGAGAGGAATCATAGGAAAAATTCCTTATTATATATATCATGAAACTAATGAATGGAAAAAAAAAAAAGATGGTAGCCGTGTACCCCATATTTTATCTTAATATTTTGAAAAAGATGGTAAAAATAATAAAAATTTAAATTAACACTAAAATATAAATATGAATACAAAATCAAAAAGTGATGAGGGTGGGCCTGAGGGGACCAAATCAATTGGGGTTATCCATTTTAAACTAAACACATAAATATATCAATTATATTTAAAATTATATTATATATTGTACCAAAAAATTATATTATATATACATACACATGCAAACACACACATTATCTCCTTATCTAGATATCATAATAAAAATTAACGATAAAACAAAAGATGGCAAGATATCGTATTTTATTAAAATATGAAAATATAACAATATCTAAAAAGATTTGGATAATCTTTCATCTAAGATTTTCTTAAATCTCTTTTCCTCGTGCAAACTAAACTCTAAATTATCAATTAATAAGGGTTATTACTTATTAGACTGTACGAGTCACTCAGAAAAATTAAAGTTGTGAAAAACGAATTGTCGAGTTTTGAAAAGTCATCATTGTTATAAAACTAAGTAAAATACAAGAGAGATTAAGATGAAGGAGATGAAGAAATGCAAGAGAGAAATGGAGAGAGTGATTCTTCTTTCTATTGTTTTCTTCCAACCTTTGATACATGCCTACTATATATAGGCAATGAATCTATTACAAGAGTTACAAAAGTATAAATCTACATAATGGTATATTATGAGGTTTTGTAAGTTATTTACATTAGTCATAAAACTCCCATGCCATTCATGTCATAGGTTACATGGCTTTAGAAACTCCAAAAGACTCTTCTTGAAAAGGTTGTGGACATTCACACCAATATTGGAATATTCATAACACTCCCCCTTGAATGTCCATTATGAATGTGCCTCATTAAAAACTTTAACTAGGAAAAACCCAAATGGGATAAAAACCTAGCCAAAGAAAAGAGTACAACATCCATTGATACACTATCCAATGCTTTGCCTCGTTAAAAACCTTTCTAGGAAAACCCGGTGGGATAAAACCTAGATAAGGGAAAAAGAGTACGGCGATGTATCGACTCCCCTCTTGACGACATCGTTGAGATCTTTAAGTCTCTGAAGACCAATACCATGGACGAGTCTTTCAAAGATTGCTCCTAGAAGTGACTTGGTGAATAAATCTGCTAGATTTTTACTTGAACTGATTTGCTGGATATCTATTTCACCATCCTTTTGAAGATCACGAGTGAAGAAGAATTTTGGCGAAATATGCTTCGTTCTATCACCCTTGATATATTCTTCTTTAAGTTGGGCAATACATGCAGCATTATCCTCATATAAAACTGTTGGAACCATTTTTTCTGAAGATAAATGACAAGTTGTTCGTATATGATGTAACACTGACCTTAACCACACACATTCTCGACTTGCTTCATGCATTGCTAGAATTTACGTATGGTTAGATGATGTGGCTGATATAGTCTGTTTCATAGATCGCCATGAAATAGCTGCACCTCCACATATAAACGAGATAGCTTTGTTTGTGATTTACCATCGTGTGGATCAGACAAAAATCCAACATCTGCATAACCAATCAGTTCATGCTTGGATACATTTGAGTAGTATAACCCCATGTCCATGGTGCCTCTGAGGTAACGAAAAATGTGTTTTACTCCATTCCAATGCCTCCGTGTTGGTGCAGAACTATATCTTGCTAATAAATTAAGAGCAAACGATATATCAGGACGTGTGTGTTGAGCAAGATACATTAGTGCTCCAATAGCACAAAGATATGGTACTTCTGGACCAAGTAGTTCTTCTTCACCTTCTTTGCTAATTATTTGAGGTCGGAATGGATCTTTATCAACCTGCAAAGATCTTACAATCATTGGGGTACATAATGGATGTGACTTATCCATATAAAATCGCTCTAGGATCTTCTTTGTATAAGCTTTTTGATATACAAAAATCCCATTCTTTAGGTACTCGATCTGTAGTCCAAGACAGAATTTCGTTCTGCCCAAGTCTTTCATTTCAAATTCTCTCTTCAAACGATTAATTTCCTTTTGAAGCTCTTCAGAGTTCCAATGATGTTGATATCATCAACATAAACAAAGAATTATGGCATTTCTAGATCTTTTCATAAAAATGCATGGACATATTGGGTCATTTTTGTACCCTTCTTTCAACAAATATTCCTTGAGACAATTATACCACATGCGCCCTGATTGCTTCAAGCCATACAAAGACTTATTTAACTTAATTGAGTATTGTTCTCGAGAATTTGAATTATATGCTTCTGGCACCTTGAGTCCTTCAGGGACTTTCATATAAATATCATTGTCAAGTGAGCCATACAAATAGGTAGTCACGACATCCATTAAACGCAAATTAAGTCCTTTACTTACTGCTAAGCTAATCAAATAACGAAAAGTAGTTGCATCCACTACCGGTGAGTACGTTTCTTCAAAATCAACGCCAGGTCTTTGTGTAAAGCCTTGGGCTACAAGACGTGTCTTATATCTTGTGATTTCACCCTTTTCATTTCTCTTTCGTACAAAAACCCATTTGTACCCAACTGGTTTTACATCTTCAGGTGTATGGACTACAGGTCCAAATACTTTTCATTTTGCCAGTGAATTTAATTCTGCATTAATAGCATCTTTCCATAAGGGCCAATCCTTTCGCTGTTGGCACTCGCTAATGGATTTTGGCTCATGATCCTCATTATCATTCATTACATCATATGCTATATGATAAGCAAAGACGTCGTCAATGTTGAATTCATTTCGGTCCCATCGTATACCATTCATAAAATAATTTATTGAGATCTCATTATTTTCACATATTTCGTTACCTAGGTCTCTTCGGGACTATAACATTCTCTTCTCGGAGATATCTCTAGATAATGACCCTTCAGAGCTACCAACTTTTCTTGATTATCCTCAACTTGACCATCTATATTCTTAGCTCCTTTTCTCATTCGAGGATTTTTATCTTTGGAACCGATGGGCTTGCCACGCTTCATTTGCTTTAGATTCATTTATAATAGGTTGCCCTTCGGGGACATCAATTCGAATAGGAGCATTAGCAGCTGGAACATGTGACTTTGTCACTTTCTTTGGTTCGAAAATGCTTCGGCATTCGATTAGCTAAATTCTACAAATGAATTATCTTTTGAACTTCCAGTTCACATTGTTTTGTACGAGGATCAAAATGAGCCAATAATAATTCATTCCAACTAATATCTTTACCCAACTGCTTATTTTCTCTCCCTAATGTTGGGAAAACCGATTCATCAAAATGACAATCTGCAAATCTTACAGTAAATAAATCTCCAGTAGATGGTTCTAAATATTTAATGTTTGAAGGAGATTCATACCCAACATATATTCCCATCCTTCTTTGAGGACCCATTTTGGTGCGTTGTGGTGGTGCTACTGGCACATATACTGCACATCCAAAAATTCGTATATGGGAAATATTAGGTTCTCGACCAAAAACCATTTGTATGGGGGAAACTTAGGTAACTAGTGTTTCAATTGTGCTTATAAATGTATAATACAAACCGGAAGAGAAAGCGGAAAACTTTCTAACATGCATTTTCTACCGAAAACAATATTTGTGATAGCAAGACATTCCTGATCATTTTTAGTTGTTGTTTCTATATGATATCCATTTCTGCGAATATCTTTGAAAGTCAATAAGTTTCTTTTAGATTTGGTAGAATAAAATGCATTATCAATACATAATTTTGTTCCTTCGAGTAACAAAATATTAGCTCTTCCTGGAGCCTTCAATCAAATTTATATTACGAGATATAGTCCGAACATTGGCTTTTTGCATTACCAAGGAAGAAAAATATTTATCATTTTTTAGTATAGTGTGGGTTGTTGCACTATCAACGAGACACGAGATCTTCGAGGATTGATGCTAATAAGATTCATTCTTCATTAAAAGATACATGAAAATAAACAAAAACATAATTAAAAGAAATACATATGATAGAAGAAAGTTTAAACATACTAAAATCAAACAGTTCCAAATAGGAAAAGATAATTTATACTAAGAAATCAAAACATCCAAATGGGTAGAATCAACATCTTCAAACTCAGAATTCTCAGCCTTATCAATATTCAAATGAGTAAAATCAACATCCTCAAACTTGGAATTCTCAACATGATTTACTTCAATCTTTGACCCTTTACCATTACTTTTAAGTGATTCTTGGTAAAGTTCAACCAAGTGTCTTGGCGTACGGCAGTGCGAGACCAATGACCTTTGCCACCACAACGATAACATGCATTTTCAGAATGCTTGTTATTCCCACTAGTTTCCCTCCTGGGGTTCTTTTCAATCTTCCCCCCTTTAGGGCGAGAATTTGATTCACCACGATTTGGACCACGACCACGGCCATGCCCACGCCCACGGTTGTAGCCACCTTTACGTCCACGTCGTCGGCTACTAAAATATTCATTACTTACTACATTCACTTCGGGAATGGAGTTGAACCATTGGACGGATTCACAATTTTTCAATAAAAGCTCATTGTTTTGTTCACCACAAGAAGACAAGAAATTAATTCAAAGCATATTTCTTAAAGCCTTTTTCACGATATTGTCAAGCGGGGAGCAAATTGGTTGCATAAAATGTAGAGAATGTTTCCTCTAACATATCTTCATCGGTAATCTTTTCTCCACATAATTTTAATTGAGAAGTAATTCTCGAACATGGTGAGTTATACTCGCTCACGCTTTTAAAATCTTGTAAACGGATGCATCCGGCAATAACGAGCTTTTGGGAGGATGACCATCTTCTCGGTGATCATACCTTTCTTTTATATTGTTCCAAAGAACCAAAGTGGGTCTTTCACTTGTCAAATATTCAATTTTCAAACTTTCATGTAAATGGTGGCGAAGGAAAATCATGGATTTGACTTTATCTTGATTAGATGCTTGATTTCCTTCTTTAATTGTGTCTTCTAGACCATGAGCATTCGGATGGATTTTCGCATCTAGCATCCAAGATAAATAATTCTTTCCAGTAATATCAAGAGCCACAAATTCAAGTTTTGCAAGGTTTGTTCTTGTTGTGTTTGTCATGGTTCAGACTAATTAAATAAAACAAGAATTATTAACATAGAAATACTAATAATAATAAGATGAAATCTAGAAACACAATAAGTAAAGTATAATAATAAGAATTAAAACTTTATGGCTTCGAGCCATGTAATTCTCATAACGAAAATTAAATTTATATGGCTTCGGCTATAAAATTAAGAAATTAAAATGATATGACTTACGTCATATAATTTTAGAATAGGAAAAGAGGTGTATGGTTTACGGCCATAATAATATTAATAACATAAAAGAGATTGCATTAAATATAAAATAACATAATATTAAAAGTTAGCAATAATAACATAACAATAAAAGTAAAATGTTATGTTAGTAACAATAAAAGTAAAATGTTATGTTAGCAACAATAAAAGTAAAATGCTCAATTTAAATGTTATGTTAGTAACAATAATATAAATGTTATGTTAGTAACATAAAAGTAAAATGCTTAATTTAAATGTTAGTAACAATAATATAAATGTTATGTTAGTAACATAAAAGTAAATGCTTAATTTAAATGTTATGTTAGTAACAATAATATAAATAGTAAAATTACTATATAAAATAGTAAATAATCTCCAATCAACCCGATGTATAAAAACAATCGGTAAAAGAGTATTTTTAATTCCATATGGTGATTGAGATTATCCCGATATATAAATAAACATATAATAAAATCATTAGAGAAAGTAGATGAAATCGTTAAAGAAATTATACCTTCGTTATAGCAATCGTGCTGATAACGTGTTATAAAACTAAGTAAAATACAAGAGAGATTAAGATGAAGGAGATGAAGAAATGCAAGAGAGAAATGGAGAGAGTGATTCTTCTTTCTATTTTTTTCTTCCAACCTTTGATACATGCCTACTATATATAAGCAATGAATCCATTACAAGAGTTACAAAAGTATAAATCTACATAATGGTATATTATGAGGTTTTGTAAGTTATTTACATTAGTCATAAAACTCCCACGCCATTCATGTCATAGGTTACATGGCTTTAGAAATTTCAAAAGACTCTTCTTGAAAAGGTTATGGACATTCACACCAATATTGGAATATTCATAACAATCATAAGATTTTATAATTTTTTCTTTGATATATAGCATCTTATTCCTATGTAACCCTAAGTTTCCCTCCTCATCCTTTGAATGAAGCGGGAGTGTGGGATCGGATTCTCTCAGAATCCTTTTCTTTCGGTATCTGTGTATATTGATTGTCCAAAAATTGATCTAAACTTTCAGAAAAAGACACCTCATCTACTTTTTAAATTTTCATTTTTATTGTGTGCGATAGTTTTTGGGTAATTTGAAATCAATGAGGTCTCTCTCTAAATGTTTAAATCAATTTTTGCATGATGGATGCATAGATATTGAAGGAGAGGAGAGAGGGATTCTGGGAGAAAGAATACGGGTAAGTTTACAATATTGATGAAGAATTCCAAAATTGATGAATAAACTGAGTTCACTGTCCGACTCGCGGACTTGAGCGACTCGGGATAGATCTTTCTGACTTGGAACACAAGCTACTTGTGAGAGGCATTGTTGAGTCGTATCTGCGCGCTATCGCTGAGCAAGAAGATGGTAGGGTTCCGGCTTCTAAGCCGAGTGCTCCACAAGAGACAAGAGAGGTGGTGCAGGGTGAGCAGGAGGTGAAGCCAAACAAGGAGGTTACGGAGGACTCCGAGCACATAATTTTCCAGGTTAAACATTTGTTTATGATAATTTTTTGCTTTGGCTTGTAATTCAAATTTAGTTTGGACCAGTTGTATGGAAAAATTGAAACACTATGTTTTCTTCGATGCTCTGTAACCTTCTAGATGTCAATAATCAGAAAGCCCTAAATTCTGTTTGTTTTCCAGGAAAAGTTTAGGGAAAAGATTATGAATTTACATTTTTAGAGTAATTTTTTGTGTTTTTGTTGTTCTAGTTGTCTGTACCTTCTAGTTGATTTATTATTTGTATTCAGTTTTTTAGTCTCTCTAAGATAGCTTCCATGCCGTTTAATGTGGAACGCAAAACTTTTAGCCTAATGTTTCTTAGCACAATATAGTGGTAGAAATTTTGTAAGCTTTCAGTTGTCTATTTGTGTTGTTTTCTAGATGTTCTGTATTATGTTTCTTTCTAATTGTTGGTCTTAGACTCTTGATTGACTCTGTTTGTTTCTTCTAGCTATCAAACAAGAGGAATGTGGCGGTTCATGATTTCAGAAGGAAAAAGTTAGTCTTAATCAGGGACTATTACGTGAAAGATGGAAAACAGCTTCCTTCAGCTAAAGGTGATTTCAAATGTTTAAGAACAAATTTTATAATGCTCGCTTAACTTTTAGTCTTGCTAATCCAACTACATGAATTATCTCCTTCTTGAGCAAAGAATTTCATTTATTGTCTCAACTGCTGTAAGTGCATAAATTTCTTTAGTGCTCTTCAATGAGGATTGTTGAAGCATGAATTTAAACCTAGGAATAGAATGGTTTGAAATAATCCTAGGGGGAAATAAGACCATTGTAAAGCTGCAAATAGGTCGCCAGATCCTTTGCAAAGCCCACATTTCTTTTGGAGCATCATTTGAATAGACTCACTTTGATGAATTGCTGAAACTACATTTGGCTCATGTTTGATTTTTTACCATTTGTTATACATAGTTATCTGGACTAGTTACTGAACTGGCTTATGTAATATGGGTTTTATACTGGTCTATATAATTTGCCCCCAAACATCGTTGTACATATGGTAAGATGAGGGGTTTTCTTATGTAGGGTTGTCACCAGGGCGGACCAGAAAATTACTAAAGGGGAGGCACCATTAGTGGGGGGATTCGGGGTTCGGGCAGCGCTCTGAATTTTTTTTTTTTTTTAAATGAAAGTTTTAGAAAAGAAAAGAATATCAAAAAGATATTCATGCAATCAAATGAACACGATGATGTAATATAAGAGAGACAATCATTTTATAAACCTATCATTTAGAAAAGTAAGGCTAAGTCTTTTTTTGTTTTTGTTTATTTGTCTCTTGATGTCCTTTGTTTAATGCCCTTCAATTTTTTTTCTGCTTGAAAAAGAGGAAGATGCTAACTTCCTAACAAAGGTAAGGAGGTTGGTATTCCCCTATAAATGGCTCAGTTTTGGTTGGCTAAATTGATCTGAACCCATCCACTATCTCTCTGCTGCTGATTTTAGGATAAGTTTGCCGTCTGAACAATGGTCTGCCTTCTAGAAAAGTGACCCTGTTATAGAGGAAGCCGTTGCGAAGATGGGGTAAGTTTACATTATGGAATTGTGAAATATTTGACGGCATGAATATTTCTGATTTGATGCTTTATTTTGATCACTAGTTTGTGTTTGCAAAATGGACCTCCCAATTGTGAAATATGAACAATGTTTGTTTTGACCATGAAATCTACATATATGATATATCCAAATATCTCAAAACAGGTCCACATATACTTGCAAGTAAGGATGTTGACTTACCAAATGTCAATTACTATTTGTGTTAGTAAGTGAACCAGATTGATGATGAAGATATAATGCATATTTTTAAAGAATGAAGAATTGAAGAATGCTTTTGTAATCGTTCATTGTAATAATTTAGTTGACTCTTAATTATTATTTTTATATGTTAAGTTGAAGTTTTCTTTTTCTTTTTTGTTTATATTGTTTTTTTTTCAATTTAGGGTTTAGGAGCAAAAATACACATGTGCTTTATCCTCGGGAGCGCCCAGCATCATATGCTTTTTTTGGGAGTAAAAATACACATGTGGTTACATTTTAGGAGCAAAAGTCACACCACCGTTAAAATCTAGCATGTTGTAAATATGGATTTTTTTGTTGTAAATGACCAGATTTTAAATTTTGTTATAAATAATACAACACTTCCCGTTATAAATCTAGCATTTTTAATTTGTAAATGACATTTCTATATTCAAAATCTATATATTTAAATGTTGTTGTAAATATGACATTTTCTGATGTAAATATGGTCAGATTTTAAATTTTTTTGTAAGTAAATATAACCTTTTTTTTTTTTTGTAAATGACTTTTCTATGTTCAAAATTTAAGTGTTTAAATGTTGTTGTAAATATGACATTTTTTGTTGCAACCACATGTGTATTTTTGCTCCCGAAAAAAGTATATGGTGCTGGACGCTCCCGAGGGTAAAGCACATATGTATTTTTGCTCCTTTACCCTTTAATGTATTTAAAAATTTTCTTTAAAAAAATTTTTGGGGCACTGCTCTTGAACTCCTAAATCCCCTCACTAATTGTCGGACACAAACAAAAAATCCTATCTTCGCCACTGCCGGGAGTGCTCGTCCTTTCGAGGGCGAGTATCTAGTCATCTAGATTTTATTTTTGATAAAAAAATTTCAGTACTAGTTGGAAGTTTAAAGTATCTTTTTAGTATCAGTCAATACCTTGAAATATTTTTTCTAGGTCATAAAGTATTTTTCAGTACTAGTCAGTATCCTAAAATATTTTTTTAAGATCTTAAAAAAACATTTTAGGTTAATGACGGGTACTGAAAAAATACTTCATGATCTTAAAAAAACATTTCTCCATATTTTCTCAATTGTTTTTTAAAGAATAAATCCTCTAAAAACATTTGGATAATCTGTCGTCTAAGATTTTCTAAGTATCTCTGTTTCCCTTTATAAACAGAGATTAGTGAAGTACGAACAACAAGGCACACAAAACAGAAAATTGTGAGGTAAGATTATCACCTTAAATCTTTCTTCTACTTAATTAATTTCTGGTTGTTTATTCTTTCTTTTTTTTTTTTTTTTTTAGTTTCATTGGGGTGCCAATTTTCTATTGAATAATCTTTGTTTGGATTTTTGAAATTTCATTTTTTTTCCTCTCTCTCTCTAGTTTCAATGTTTGTTGAATGTTTGTGTTTGTTTCTCTTTTTCTCTTTGGACGTAAATAGAAACTGTTTTGGAAAATAATAAAACTCACAAATTACTTAAAATAAAAACGTAGATTCTTATGTTAATATATTTTGTCATGATATGTGGATCTAAAATTATATATAGATATATCATATATATATACACACACACACTTGTATATATCGGGCAAAAACACACACACACACACACACAGACATACACACATATAGACATATATATACACATATAGATATATACATATATGTAAATAAACTTAGGGAATAAAGTGAAATTTAATGTAAACTTAAAGGAAGAAATATATACTTTTGTGTTAAATTAATTATCAAATTCCTACTTTTTGCATCTGAAGATGTATTTCAGTTTTGTTTCCGGAATTAAATTATTTCTTTTTATTATGGATTAAATTATATTTTCTTTAGTATCTCTCTCTTTTTTTTTTTTTTATTGAAAAATTGTTTTGGAATTGTTTCGACAATAAAAAATATTTCTGGTTCTATTATTTCAAGATATTTTCCAATTTAAATTTTAACCTCAAAATAAAATTTAGAAATTGTTAAAAACTATCTTCATCTCTAACATTCGCTTTTGCTAATTAGTTATATTAATATCATGGCAATTGTGAATATATCATATTTTATCTAAATAATTTGAAAAGAGGGTAAAATAATAAATATTTAAAATAACACAAAAATATAAATATGAATATATATATCTCCCTATCTAGATATCATAATAAAAAGTAACGATAGAAAAAAAAAAAAAAAAAAAAAAAAAGATGACAAGATATCCGTATTTCATTAAATTTTTTAAAAAATAATACTCGTTATTTGCACTATAAAAACTATAGCGGATGCGATAATATCTAAAAAGATTTAGATAGTCTCTCATTTATCTCAGATTCTCTAAATATCTATAAAAATAGGGTTAGACTTTAGAGAGATACCATACGAACAGAGAGTTTTTTTTTCTTCCCTCAAAAGAACGGAGAGTTCTGAGGTAAGCTTCTTTGTGGCCATTCTTTAGTTTCTTTCCTGTTAGAATGTTTCATGGGACCAATTTTTTTTGAACGTTTATCGGGGCTTTTAGAATTCCATTTATTTTCTTTGGGGTTTGGGATTAAGTAGTACATGTCTTAAAAGTACACGTTCCATGGAAGTTTTTTCTGGTTCAATTTAACCTCAGAAGTTTAGACACTTTCCGTTAAAAAATTAACATTGACACTTAAAAAAATGATATTGACCCTTAACTTTTTATCAGAAAAAGGGAAACCTTATTACGTTTTTAAACTTTTTAGGCTAGATTGAGCCAAAAAAAATTTTAAGGCAAAATTGATTCTTTTAAGATGGATTGCTACTTAACCTTTTTTTTTGCGATCATCTAGAATGTTTGTTTGGGTTCTTGCAATCTCATTCATTCTTTTTTTTTTTTTTTTTTTTTTTTTTTTTTTTTTTTTAAAAAGTTTCTTTGGGTTTTCTCCATATTTTTTTTCTTCTTTAAAGAATAAATACTCTAAAAATATTTGGATAATCTGTCGTCTAAGATTTTCTAAGTATCTTTGTTTCCCTTTATAAACAGGGGTTAGTGAAGTACGAACAGCACGGCACACAGAACAGAAAATTGTGAGGTAAGATTATCACCTTAAGATGTTTGGTTGGGGGACAACAAAGGGGACACAGAACAGAAAATTGTGGTGGGGCCCACAAAAATTTTCTCACCTTTTAATATTTTCTTTTTCTTTCCCTCCCCCCCCCTTCCCCCCAACCAAACATACCCTAAAACTTTCTTCTATTAATGCATTTCTTGTTGTTTATTCTTTTTTCTTTTTTTTCCCCTTTTAGTTTCTTTGGGGTGCTGATTTTTTGTTGAATAATCTTTGTTTGGGTTTTTGAAATTTCATTTTTTTCTTTCTCTCTCTCTCTTGTTTCAATTTTTGTTGAATGTTTGTGTTTGTTTCTCTTTTTTAGAAACTGGATGTTTTGGAAAATAATAAAACTCACAAATTACTTAAAATAAAAACGGAGATTTTTTTGTTAATATATTTTGTCATGATATGTGCCTTCAGTTTGCTAATATTTTTGCAAGAGGATCAAGATTTAGAGATGAATATTAGGTCAGATTTGGATAGAAATAGGGGATTTCAAATTATATATATGACGTTAGAAAGATAATATATAGCAAAAAATGGTAGAAAAATACCACTTAAATTTCAAAATCATCTTGAAAACAATAAGAACAACAACTTTTTTTATTGAGAAATAACCTATTTAGGGTCTTGAAGTTTAAGTTGTATTTTCTTAAAAAAATTCCTCATATATTCTTGATTTGTACGTGTCATATATACTTGGGGTGATAGATCATTTTAATACGCATAATTTTTTTGAAACAGTTTCGACAATAAAAAATATATCTGGTATTTTTTTGTCAAATTATTTCAAGATATTTTCCAATTCAAATTTTAACCTCAAAATGAAGTTTAGAAATTCTTAAAAACTATCTTCATCTCTAACATTCGCTTTTGCTAATTAGTTATATTAATATAATGGCAATTGTGAACATATCATATTTTATCTAAATAATTTGAAAGGAGAGTAAAAATATAAAAAATTAAAATAACATATTTTATCTAAATAATTTGAAAGGAGAGTAAAAATAATAAAAAATTAAAATAATGAATGATGTTTTAGTAAAATTCTATAATAAATACAAAATCAAAAATATATATTCCTTTATATATATATATTATAATAATAATAACAATAATAATAATAAAATGAATATTATAATAAACAATAATAATAATAAAATTAAAAAAAAAAAAAAAAAAAAAAAAGATGACAGGATATCCGTATTTCATTTATTATTATTTTTCTTTAGTTTCTTTATGACCATCATGGGCCAATTTCCTGTTGAATGTTTAGCTGAGTTCTTAGAATTCCATTTATTTTCCTTCTCATCGTCTAGAATGTTTGTTGGGAAAATCTTTAAAAAAATATCATTTAAATTTTAAAATTTTAAATAGATGATTTCACAATAAAAATTTAATGTTCTTATTACTTATTGTTGTGATTGGATAGGATTTTAAAATTCATATAATATTTTTTGTTTGTCATTTTCCCATGTTTGTTTGGGTTCTTGCAATCTCATTCATTCTTTTTTTTTTTTTTTTAGTTTATCTGGGTTTTCCCGCATTTTCTTTAAAAATATTAATAATATCTAGAAAAATTTTTGGATAATCTCTCGTCTAAGATTTTCTAAGTATCTCTGTTTCCCTTTATAAACAGAGGTTAGTGAAGTACGTAAAACACGGTACATAGAACAAAAGAGGCAACAGAAAATTGTGAGGTAAGATTATCAACTTAGAACTTTCTTATACTTAATTTTTCCTTTTTAGTTTCTTTGGGGTTCTAATTTTCTGTTGAATGTTTGTTTGAGTTTTTGAAATTTCATTTTTTCCTTTTTTTTTTTCCTTAACTCTCTCTAGTTTCAATCTTCTACTTGAATGTTTGTTTGAGTTTTTGAAATTTCATTTATTCCTTTTTTTTCTTAACTCTCTAGTTTCAATCTTCTGTTGAATGTTTGTGTTTATTTCTCTTTTTCTCTTTGGACGGAAATAGAAACTGTTTTGGAAAATAATAAAACTCACAAATTACTTGAAATAAAAATTACACTTGTTGCCCCCAGAAAAATAAAAACGTAGATTTTTTTGTTGATATATTTTGTCATGATATGTTCTTTCAGTTTGCTAATATTTTTGCAAGAATCAAGATTTAAAGATGAATATTAGGTTTGATTTGGATAGAAATAGGGGATTTCAAATTATATATATGACGTTAGAAAGATAATATTCTTGATTTCATTCTATTTGTTATCTAATTAAACTCTGATTTTAATTTCTAATAAATATTATTTTGTAGGGTTAGGATTATGGGTAAAGAAATCATTGAGCTGGCACAAGGATGGAAGCAACTACAGGAAGGTATAACGAAGCTGAAGAATATTCTAGAAGGCTTACCTAATGAGAAACCTTTCACTTCCGAGGAGTTCATGGATCAATACACTAAAATCTACGACATGTGTACGCAAGAGCCACCATATGACTACCCTAAAGAGCTTTATGATAAATACGGAGAGACTATTCAAGAATACATCAACTCTACTGTGTTGCCATCTTTAAGAGCCAAGTACCGTGAATTCTTACTCAGAGAGCTTGTTAAAAGATGGAGTAACCACAAAGTCATGACTCGATGGCTCTCACGATTCTTCGAATATCTTGATCGCTACTATACTACAAAAGCCTTAGTTCCTAAGCTCAATGATGTTGCACTTACTTGTTTTCAAGATTTGGTCTTCAATAAGGTAAGTTCTAGGGTTACAGATGCCATTATCTCTCTAATCCATAAAGAACGTGAGGGGAAACGGATTGATCAATCATTGCTGAAGAATGCTATTCACATATACATTGAGATTGGTGTGTACGAGGAGGCTTTTGAAGTTCATATGCTTGACGATACTTCTTCTTACTATAGAAGAAAGGCGGCAAGCTGGATTGAGGTCGACTCTTGCCCTAGTTATATGCTCAAGGCTGAGGAATCCTTGGAGAGGGAGAGGAATAGAGCTGGAGAGGCTGGTTACTTACATTGTGGCACATTGAGGAAATTAGTAGAGAGAGTTCAGCAGGAGTTGCTTGTCACCCACGCAACTCAATTACTCGAGAAGGAGAACTCTGGTTGTGGCGTTTTGCTTACAGCTGATAAGGTGGAAGATCTATCTAGAATGTACAGATTATATCATGAAATATCTGAAGGTTTGCAAATTGTTGCTAATGTATTCAAGAAGCATGTTATAGGGGAGGGTACAACATTGATCCAACAGGCTGAAGAAGCTTGTAATAGTCAAGCAGCAAATAAATCTAGTGGTCAAGAACAAGCTATTATCGTTGGAAAATTCATTGAGCTTCATGACAGGTATATGGGATATGTTAAGGGTTGCTTTATGAATAACAATGTCCTCCACAAGGCATTGAAAGAAGTTTTTGAAGTATTGTGTAATAAAAGCGTCACCGGCATTTCAAGTTCAGAACTTATTTCCACATTCTGTGACAATATTCTTAAGAAGGGTGGTGGTAGTGAGAAGCTGAGTGATGAGGCAATAGATGAAACCCTGGAGAAGGTGGTCTACCTTCTTGTGTATCACCATGATAAGGATCTATTTGCTGAGTTTTATCGAAAAAGGCTCACCCGCCGGCTACTTTACGACCGGAGCGCAAATGAGGATCATGAGAAAAATTTTCTGGGCAAACTAAAGCATCAGTTTGGTGCAAATTACACTTCAAAGATGGAGGGGATGATGACAGACTTGGCCATAGCTAAGGATAATCAAAGAAGCTTTGAGGAGTATCTTCATCAAAAGCCACGTTTGAAACCTGTGATTGACTTATCAGTATCTGTTCTTACAACTGGATTTTGGCCTACTTATAGGTCTTGTTCCATGAAACTCCCTTCAGAGATGGCCAAGTGTGTGGAAGTTTTCAATGGGTATTATTCATCAAAAACACAGCACAGAAAGCTCTCATGGGTTTTCTCTTTAGGAACTTGCAACATCTATGGAAATTTTCAAAAGAAAACCGTTGAACTAATAGTTTCAACTTATCAAGCTGCAACTCTTTTATTATTCAACAACTCAAAAAGATTGAGTTTCTCAGAGATTATGACTCAGTTGGACTTAGACCATGAGGATCTGGTTCGTATACTTCATTCTCTGTCTTGTGCAAAATATAAGATACTTTCTAAGGAGCCAAATACAAAAACTATATCTCAAAATGACATGTTTGAATTCAACTCAAGGTTCACGGATCCAATGAGGAGAATTAAGATCCCTCTTCCGCCGACTGATGAAAGAAGAAAGGTGGTAGAAAATGTTGACAAAGATAGAAAATTTGCTGTTGATGCTGCGATTGTGAGGATTATGAAGAGCAGGAAAGTTTTGGCGCATCAACAATTAGTTTTGCAATGTGTTGAGATGTTGAGTCGTACTTTCAAACCTAACCCGAAAGTAATCAAGATGCGAATTGACAATCTCATTAGTCAAGATTATTTAGAAAGAGATCAAGACGACTCTAACACCTATAAATATTTGGCTTGATCAACACCATTCATGTTTCTAGTATTTTTATATTTCCGTTTTTTGACCTTGTATATTTGAATATTTACTTTTTTTTGTATAACTATTTTAAATTTTGAAATTTATATATAATTGTACCTGGCTAGCATTTCTTGATAAATATTTGAATATTTGACTGCTTTTTTTTTTTTTAAAAAATATTTCCCTCCACTCTCCTTTTTTTAAAATAAATAGTAATTATCACTCTCTCCCATTACCTTTACACACATGGAAAATAGATTTAATTTCCTTTTTAATTGGTATCTTATAATAAATCTGGGAGGAAGTAACATATTTATAAAATTTCTGGGCACTTTTAATGGTTTGATATTTTTTGAGTTGCATTTGAAAAAAAAAAATTAAGGAATGGGAGAAAAAAATTTAATTATTTTTTTACCCTTTTTCTCATATCTTATCTTAGTTGAAATTTTAGAACTCCAGTTCTTTAATATTTTGCCCTTTTTTCTGTCACTATGGTCATCGCTTCTCTTTCTTCATTATTTGTTTCGCGTCGTCTTTCCTTTTATTCTTGTTCACACGTCATTTTAAAAAAAAAAAAAAAAATCCTATCCGCACAAATAGACTGAATAAAGCTTTTTAATTTAATTAAGATCTAAAATTTTCAATTATCCAAGAAAATGCTAATTACCCAACAACCACATAACATTTCTGCTGAATTCCTAATAAACTTCAATCATTAATAAGCATTTGGAAGAGAGGAATCATAGGAAAAATTCCTTATTATATATATCATGAAACTAATGAATGAAAAAAAAAAAAAAAAAAAAAAACCACCTCAGTAACTATCTTTATCTCTAACATTCGCTTTTGCTCATTAGATGTTTTAGAAATATCAAGGCAGCCGTGTACCCCATATTTTATCTTAATATTTTGAAAAGAGGGTAAGAATAATAAAAATTTAAATAACACTAAAATATAAATGTGAATACAAAATCAAAAGTTGTCAAGATAAATATATCAATTGATCTAAAATTATATTATATATTGTACCAAAAAAAAAAAATTATATATATATACATACAAATACACACATTATCTCCTAATCTAGATATCAAAATAAAAATAAACGATAGAAAAAAAATAATAAAGATGGCAAGATATCGTTTTTCATTTATTAAAATATTAAAAAGATGATAATATCTAAAAGATTTGGATAATCTTTCATCTAAGATTTTTTTGTTATGGAGGCATATATTGAGCCTTGGCATGAGGCGGCCTAACGAGGACACACCGCGGCTAAAAGCCCTCCTCAAGCAGGGAAACACTAATCACCCATAAACAAGGCGTTAATCCCGGCAGTACATGTAGTGGAGTAGAGTAGGGATGCGTCAAATAGTGGAGCAGGCATTTGCAGAACATGGAAATGCATGTTGTTTAAGGAACGGATGCATAGCCAGTAGAACGAAACCCTAGGTAATCTCTATCAATAGGAGATTACTTCCAGGTGCACACATTCGATTCATATCCTTTTATTATTCAGTTACACTATGCACACACCCCATCCCTTTAGCTAATCATCATTCTCGTGTAGCACAGTGATCATTTGATATTCATTTGTGTCTTTCTCATAGGCACCACTGAACAATCATCCTCTCTTTGATATTAATCACTACATACTTCGGAGAGCTTCACAGATCCTATAGAAATCTTACACTAACCTACTGTGGTTAGACATCTGTGTTCTTAGAACAGAAGATTGGCGCCTTATCAAGTGTACAGATGCGATGGCCTCCTCAAATTGGAACGTATTGTTTCAACTCCTACTTCGAGGTCCTTGTAAGGATTGTAGATGCGAGTTGGGGTTTGTGTGTCAGGTCTTCAACCACACGAGGAATTATCCCCAGATCTATTTTTGGCTGTTGCTTCTTGTATTTTTCCATCTTGTATTTTTCCATCGTTGGTTGTGGGAATCACAAATTTATCGGACCCCCATGGTCAGCACCAATGTTCAGTTTGTAGAGCATAAGTGTCCAGCCTTAGATGGGCTAGTATGTTGATATAGGATCAAGTAGCTGTCTCCCAGGTATCCATAGATGGGATACCTAAGAGGATAGAGGATCACGAAGCACAAACATGAGGGTTTTTACCCAAGGGAGTAGGGTGTGTGTTCTGTGTGGCTGAATAGTAAAAGAGAGAGTATAGAAGATGTGTACCTTAGGGTTTACCATTTATTTATAGAGGGTACCTTAGGGTTAGGGTTGGGGTTTGCTTGCCTCTTGTTGGGCCACACCTTGATTGGGCCTAATATTTGAATCCATAACATTTTTAAATCTCTTTTCCTCTTGCAAACTAAACTCTAAATTATCTATAAATTACAAGGGTTATAAGACTGTACGAGTCATCTAGAAAAATCAAAGTTGTGAAAAACGAATTGTCGAGTTTTGAAAAGTCATAATTTTATTTTAATTATATATAGCTTCTTATTCCTTTGTAACCCTAAGCGCAACAGGTTTTCCTCCTCGTTTTTTTTTTTTTTTTAATGAATACGGAGTGCTTTCTTTTGGGACAAGCATTTGGTCATCCATATTTTATTTTTTTATTTTTGATAAAAAAGATTTCAGTATTAGTTAGTAGTCGAAGTATCATTTTAGTTTCGGTACCTTATGAAGTAATTTTCACTACCCGTTTATACCCGGAATATTTTTTGAGGATCTGAAAAAAATATTTCACGTATTGATGGGTCTAAAAATATACTTTAATGTCGTATATCTTGAAAAAATATTTTATGATCTTAAAAAATAAAAAATAAAATAAAATCTGGGCAGTTTAGATTTGTTTATAGCCAGAGGCTCCCCAAAGGACAAACATGACGGGTAGGGAACCGTTCCAACGCTAAGCTTGGGTCAACATTTTTCGGTCTACCATGTCCATCTTTCCCCACTATGAATAGTCAGCTTCTTCCTTTCACATGTTCTTTAACTTAAGTGTCAAGCTTGAGGCCAAGCTGAAACCTATATTCAAAAACTTATTAAAATTAAGTTTCTAAATAGGCTTAGAAACATAAATTTTTAGGCCCTTAAATAATCTAATCTTATCAAAGACTACATATCATTTGCATGTCCACTTGTGAAAGCGGATTGCTTACAAGATAAAACAGTTTTTTGTTTTTTGTTTTCCCAAAAAGGATAAAACAGAAACTTTCAGTTTTGCTCACTTGGTCTCCATGGTAGAGAACTCGGAAAGCTTATCTTGCAACACCAACCCCACTTATCCATAATCATCTTGGTCCCATCTATGCCTTCTCATCATTCTACTTCTTCTTCATCATACATCACTGATCTCTCTCTAACTGAAATTCCCATCTCTTTCATCTATCTCCCTTGCCTCCAAGTTTCAGTCTTTGATTCTGTCGCCATGAATGCTCTTAATGTTCTTGAAGCTCTGAAAATTTTATCTTCTTCCTTCACTATTTTGGCTCTTGTGACCTCTGCTCCTCATGAAAACTTGAATACCTACATCCCCATATTCTGTTACTTCACTTCTATGCTTCTGCTTTGGCTTTCTTCCTCTACTTACCTACCTTCCATAACGACCTCACAGAGACTGATCCTTTGGATTTTCCTGGTTTGCCTTTTCTCACTGATTCTTATGCTCCTGAACCTGTGCTAAATAGAGAGAACACCTCCTACAACTTCTTTCTTTGTTTTGCTTCTTCTCTTCTGAAATCCAAGGGAGTGATTGTGAACACCTTCAATTTTCTTGAAGCTCGTGCTTTTGAAGCTATGAAAGGTGGTTTTTGTTCCCCAAATGATCGAACCCCACCAATTTTCTGCATTGGTCCATTGATTACGAGTGCCAGAGGTCAGGCTATTACCAGTTCCTATTCCGATGATGAAAAGTCTAATTGCTTAGCATGGCTAGATAAACAGCCAAGTAAAAGTGTTGTGCTCTTGTACTTTGGAAGCAAGGGTATGTTCTGTGAAGCTCAGATAAAAGAAACAGCTGCTGGTTTAGAAAGGAGCAACCATGGGTAGTGAAGAGTCCTCTGGGTCTGGAAACAGAGCCCAAATTGGAGGAACTTTTACCAGATGGGTTTTTAGAGAGAACCAAAGAGAAACGTCTTGTTGTGAAGTCATGGGCCCCACAAATGCGATTCTGAGGCATGAATCAGTGGGTGGGTTTGTGACTCACGAAGGTTAGAACTCAGTGTTGGAAGCAGTTAGTCACGGAGTCAGGATTTTATATTTGTATGTGCGCATAATTAATAGAGAGATTTGAGAATTTTTTTTAAGGAAAATTTTAAATGCATTAAAAACAAAAGAATACAGATAAAAAAAGAAAAGAAAACTTCAACTTAACATAGAAAAATAATAATCAAGAGCCAATTAAGCTATTACAACAGAACGATTACAAAATATTATTCGATTCTTCATTTATATCAAAATATGATAAATGTATAATGTATTTAATTTATAATTTTAAAAAATTCAAAAAATGGAAATAGTGGGTATTTTTTTGTAATTTTTTTCTTATATATATATATATATATATATATTTTTATTGCAGAGACAATTAAAAAGAATGATAGATTATGTGTATTTCAAAGATTGCATTATGATTCAAATTGGGTACAGTGTGTGTGTGAATTGCAAAGAGGAAATGAATAATGCGTTTGATTCAAATTGGGTCCAGTGTGTGTGTGAATTGCAAAAAGGAAATGAATAATGCATTCTAGGTTCAGGTACTGTGAAGGAATATTCTACCACTAGACCACTGAAGCTTCTTGATGAAAAGTTCCTTCAAAAAAAAAAATAAAATATATATATATATATATATTCTAATAATTTTATGTCTGCACTTGCACACATATACACAAGTGTGGCTCTACCATTGGAAGTAGTGAGCTATGGATTACCAATGGTGGCTCGGCCATTGTACGCAGAACAGAGTATGAACAGTGTGATTTTGATGAAGGAGATGAAAGTGGCGATACCTATAATAAGAAGCAGAGAAGGGTTGGTGGGTGGAGAAAAGAGTGAGGGAATTGATGGAATGTGAAGAAGGGAAGATTGTGAGAGATGGGAGCTTGGAGATGAAAGCCATGGCTATGGCTGCTTGGTCTTCAGGTGAGTCATCTTCAAACTGCGTTTGGTGATTTGGTAAGCTCTTGGAAGCATGGTTGAGTAAGAAGTCTTCTCTGAATTTGTTAAAGTTCACTATATTTTCTGATGACCAATCGTCAAAGGAGGTCTTAGGAGGAAAAGAGAGATTAGCACAACAGAATTAGGATGATTTTTGTTTAATTTACTTAAGTAAATTAAACGAAAACCATCAATCTATACACGTACACATTATAAATTGTGGAATCTTTAGAATAAAAAGAAATCTTAACCCCAAAAAAAGGAAATTACTCCCCTCCGATCCTATTAGACGTGGTGATTTTTTTCCTCCAAAAATTAAAGGAGTTAAACAAGTTATATAATCATATCATAAATTATATATCACTAGATTATATATTAGTTTATATATGAGACAAATTATTTTTTTAAAAATATATATTTTAAATTAATGATTTAATCCAGTCTTATGTTTAAAACTCGAGGTAGTAGTAATGAAGTCAATAAGCATTGGAAAATCATTTGCTTGGGAGTTATGAATACAATTTATAATGCGTTTAATCATTTAAATTTAAAAATTCTTATTAAATCCAATTGAAATACTAAAAATCCAATTCAAGTCTACACTTTAAACAAATTTTTAATAAGGTTGAGAGGCCTAATTAGGAATTTTGTAATGTTGTTCAAAGACGAAAATACCTTTGTGTGTTGCAAAATAGTATAGATAAATTCTCAAATCCTCTTGAAGAATCCTGTTTGGATCAAAGAAAATGAGGGATGGGAAAGGGAAAGGGAAAATTGAATTTTCCCATTGACCGCAGCAGTTTGGTTCACCATTTTCCGTCAAAAATATTTTCTCACATGCGCCCATTTTCCTGTGTTTAAATGAAAATGAGTTCCTACAAAAAATGATGAGAACCCATTTTCCAATGCCTAAGGAAAATGGCTAGAGACCTAAATGCTCTTGATGTGACGGTGGCCTGGATTTGATATATAGAAGTGAAGGAGTTGAGGGCAATTCACACAGTCGAACCTGGAGAAAGCAAGGGAGTTGAAGAATAGAGAGGGCAAGCGGCTTTTTTCGGTGACGACATGGCATCCGATCAATCCCAAAAAAATAAGTGTGTTTCTTTTTCTCCATCGATGTGGTTGTTATGTTCTTGTTTGCTTTCAAAGTGATGCAGCTATCGTCCCATCGTTGCTGATAAAGTATTTTACTATTTGTGAATTTCAGGAGTAGAAGAGGCTGAACGAAAGAGAAATTTGGCGAAAAAATTGCTGAGAAAAAAATACAAATGAGAGAGAGAAGATGAATCCTAAATTTAGAATTTGTTTAAAATGAAAGCTTGAATTTAGATTTTGGTCTTTTGACAACATTCAAAAACTTCACATCATTCAGAAAATTCTAATTAGGCCTCTTAACTTTATTAAGAATTTGTTTAAAATGAATTAGATTTTGATATTTCAAATAGATTTAGTAATTGGGATCTTCCCTTAAATTTACATATATTTCAATTTAGTTCCTTGAATTATAAAATATATTTTCAATCTCTTAACATAGTTAATCTTATTAGCGAAAAATGATAATAGTGACTCTATAATTAATTATTGGCAAATCATGTTTAAAATTTAATCCTTTAATATAATATTTTTTATACTTTAAAAGATAAGTTGTTGAAAGTTTAGATCAGAGTCACCGGACAAAGTCATTATTAGGTTTTATTTTAAGGGTGAAGATGCAGATTTGCCAACCAACTATTACCCGAGGAGCGTCTGACATAAATAACTATTAAGGGGACCAAAATTGTCTAATAAACAATTAAAACATGAAAAAAAAAAAAAAAAACCAAATAACTATTAAAAGTGAAAAAAAAAAAACAAATAACTATTAAAAAAACAACTATCACAATTAAGTTAAAATATGAGGCAAGACCGACGGTGGTGGAAACGTTGGAGAAAAGAGCGGTTAAAGCCTTCTTGTTGGAAAAGGAAAACACCAACGAGAGATGGGACCCATGGGAGCAGGCATTGTGGCGGCGGTTCTTGCTTGTGGCATCGGAGGATGGAACCAGGGGTGTAAGGTGCGTCTTGGTCGAACGCCGACTACTTTCGGATGAGCTCAAAAGGGTGAGTGGAACACCCAGCAACAATAAAAGCTTTGGAAATGTCGACGTAGCCGACACTGTGGCAGTCAATGGAAGATGGAGACACTAAGATAGTGACGGGGTAATAGTTTGTTGGCGAATTTGCTCCAAATTATGTTTTTTTTTTCACTTTTTAATTGTTGGTTGGCAATTTTGGTCCCCTCAATAGTTATTTGTGTTAAACGCTCCTCGGGTAATAGTTGGTTGGCAAATCTGCACCTTGACCCTTATTTTAATTATTTTTAGATTTACAAATTTTAAATTAAAAATTAATGTGTCAATAATCAATTATGTATGCATCATTTAAGTTCATTCAGTAAACATTTTTTTAGATATGATTAAGGTTTTTTTTTTAAAAAAAAAAAAAAAACTTAAAATATAAAAGGTTTTCATTTCTTCTAACAAGTATAAGTGTGTAAAGTAAAGATTTTTTTTTTTTTTTACATGAGTCAGCGTTCTTCATTAACTACAAGTGTTACAATTAAATGAATGAAGTACACTTGGTGAATTTAAGGAATTCAAATGAAAATTGATGTAAATTTAAATAAAACGTGGGCATTGAATCATGAGAAGACTAAGACGTTACTGGGAGAAAAATATGATTTTTTTAATCGTGTGTGTGTGTGTGTATAGATATATATAATGTTAAATAATTATCAGAAATCCAAGAGGGGAAAAATGAACGGTGAAAGTGGTTTCCACGAGGATCCTGATTCTCCTAGCATCTAAAGCTACAGATGAACCAAGATAATGTTAACGAAATAAACAAGAAGAAGAACCAAGATAAAGCGCTTCACAATACAATGCCACGTGGCATCACTCTACGTCTCACAATCTTGCTCACATATAGTCACAAACCCATCGCAAAACCCATAATCTCTAGCACAAGAAGCACCACAACCACCATTTTCTCTCTACTCTCTAGCTAGATCGAGCTTGTCCAGAATGGCAACCTCTGCCAACGGCGCCGTTGTAAGCGGCTCCTTCTTCGGGAGACACGCCACCACAAGCCTCCGGTCGGCGCCTAAGCTTCAGGCTATGTTCGGCGTCGGAACAAGGAAGGGAAGCCGCAGCATCGGAGGTCGCGTGACGTGCATGGCGGCGTACAAGGTGAAGCTGCTAACTCCGGAGGGGCCAAAGGAATTCGAATGTCCGGATGATGTTTACATTCTGGACCAAGCTGAGGAAGCTGGAATCGATCTTCCGTACTCTTGCAGAGCAGGGTCGTGTTCGTCGTGCGCCGGAAAAGTGGTGGAAGGAACGCTTGACCAGTCCGATCAAAGCTTCCTCGACGATGAACAGATGGAAGGAGGCTGGGTTCTTACCTGTGCGGCTTACCCTAGATCTGATGTTGTGATTGAGACCCACAAGGAGGAGGAACTCACCGGTTAATTCAGCATTTTTGTTACGTTCTGGATTAATTTCCTTTCGATGTTTGTATGAATGAATCGCGGATGAATATATATGTATATTGATATGATGTTGCCTTGTTTTGTGACGATGATTAAGAGTTATCTTGTAGTTCGTGGCTGTGAGTCTGGATGATCAATGAATAATATATAAAGTCATTATTATATATCTGCTTCTGCTGCTAATTTGGCCACCTGTTTTTATACTACAGAGACTGGGCAGTTATATCACAATAGATCGTCGGGTGATTTTAATGAAGTCATAATTATGAAACTTCCTGCCTCTTTTAATACCGTAGAGATTGGGCAATTAGATCACAATATGACTTCAATAATTGTGAGGCGTGTTTTTTTCAAGACTCACTTTGCTTTTATCCGTGTATTTAATGTTTTTTTTTTCAAATTTGCCACACTTTCACACATCATTCTTTTTCCCTATATTCTCTTTCTTTCTTTTTTCCTATTTGTTATATCTCTTAATTATTCCTTTAATAAATAATGGTATATTGGGAAAAGAGTAGTAGATATCTTGCATATTTATTGTCTCTTTAACTACTTTTAACTAATTTCTTCATAAGTAAAGTAGATATTTTGCTCTTACATTTTAAACCAGAGGGAGTATATTTTAAACCAACATTGCATTCATATTGTAGACATGAGGGAGTACTTTACTTTAAGAAAAGAGAAATATGTTAAAAGTAAGCTAGCACATGAGCTTCAAAGTTCCTCTATTTTCGAGTTTCAAAATCAATCAACCAATCATGTTTAAGCATGCCATTACTCAATTAATTAATTTGATAGACCTTCATAAGTAATAACTCATAACCCTTTATAATCTGTTAGATCTCTATTTAAAATCACATATTTTTTGTGACTCTTACTACTTTTCTTTATCAGTCTTCTCATTTTCTCCTTCATCATGTTAAGTCCATAGGGAGCTCCGCCGCCCCCTCCTCCACCTTCTCCGCCTCTTCCTAAAATGGAGGCTCTGATGTAGATGTTGGCAGGCCTTGACCACTGCATAAGGTGTCTCATGACATATGTCAACAAGCTGAACAGGAAGTTGAATCACATACTTCATCATGATGATGTTGAATATGACATGTAGGCAAACCCTTTATCTCCCTCCTTCGATAATGAGGATGAGGATGAGGACACAGTGGTGGTGGTGGTGGTGACTGAACATTATCGTTATTTTTTAGAAATATTAAAAATGAAGTTAATAAAAATAACTAAATAATTTACTATTATCAATTAAAAATAATTAAAAATAACTTAATAAGTAACGGTTATTAATTAAAAACCGTAAAATATTCTTGCTAACATACTTAACGATTCTAACTTAATAAATGTTAAGCTACTAATAAAGCCAAAAAACAACTTAATAATTCATAGTTATTAATTAAAAACCATAAAGTATTCTTGCAAACATACTTAACAGTTCTACCTTAATAAACATTAAATAAAGCTTTTGAAACCTTTCCTCTTCCCCATGCTGACTATGTGTGCATCCTTGTTATCCGATTATCATCATGAGAACACATGTACCCTTTCATTACGCTCTATTCAACTTCCAACGTGTGCAATGGTGGTCTTTTCACGTCCCTTCTAGATGTCTATTACAATATTTAAACTCCACATTTTCATTTGTTTTTCCTATGTTTTTTCATCGCCCTCCTCTTTGTTATCTAGCTCAATCGCCAAGATGAAACGTCATGCGGAAGACACACCACAAAATTCTCGGTCATCCTCCCCGCCTCCTCCTCCTCCTCCTGAACCTCCACCTCCTGCTTCTCCCCAACATGTGCCTTCTTCTCCACCTCCACATCCCATGTTTCCTCGACTAAAGGCAATGTTGCAACATGCGCAACATACTGATCATGCCATGAGGAGGGAGTATGAGATTGGCCATGATCCTAACAATGATCTTGGCCAATCCTCTAGTGAGGAGTAGTATGAGATTGGCGATGATCTCATCGGATTCATCAAGCTACTTGCCACTTATTTTTTTACTTCTTTTCATTTTATCGTCTTTTTCTTCTTAAATATTTTGTAAAAAAATAATAATATATCCAATAGTTTTTACGGAAAAACCATCATGAAATAAAATAAATAACGCTTCTATTAAAATAACTATAACTATTTATAAAATATAATGATATGTAAATCTAAAAAATGTGGCAAATCAATAATCTATGAAACCCTCTCTATATGAACTTCCAAATACCAAAATCCACTTTTCCACTTCCATTTCAACTTCTCATAGTCAGTTGCAAGCTTTTTTTCTCCACCAAAATTATGGACAAATGCAAGAGAATTTTTGCTTCATCATCCGGGATTAAACTGAAATATGAACTCCCTCCACCAACAAGCATTAAAGGGCTCGTCCATGCGACCTACGGATCTCCTTCACATTGTCTAGGTTTACTTGCGAGAGCAAGAACACCTAGACCTGTGCTTGAAGGAACTTACCACTCTCATTTGCTCTTTGAACAAGAAGGTGAACAAGCCATTGGAGAAGGAAGAATATGATGCATTATATTCTTAAAACATCTTCATAAAATTTTTTTTTTTAATATACTTTGTCATTTTTTTTAAATTTTGTTTGTAAAATGGTGATAGCATAATCAACCACCAATTTTCCTTTTTTTAAAAAAAAAAAGTGAAATGAATAACGATTACTAAGTAAAACCCATCATTTATTAGGATACCATATGGGGAAAAAAAAAGAAATACATAACAGTTATAAACAAATAACCGTGATAAATATAAATAAATAACAGTTTTTACATAAAACCGTGATGTAAAGTCTTAGGCACGATAATAGAAAAAACCCTATCATTCCTCTTCTATTTAAACATTTGAAACAAAATACACTTGATACTTAATATGTTCGAACGAAACTGACCAACATCATAACCCTACAACTCCTATTGTCTTTTCTAGCCGTCAGGAGGCATTTTTAGTCAAATTCCACCATAAAAAGCTTTCATCTGACTTCTCAAGATAGTCATGCTAATGAATACACTTGACCCTTAACTCAGCGACCGCCACACTAGTTGTTTTTGTTCGTGAGGCCTAGCTAAGTATAATTATGATTTCCCTCATCCATTTCACATTATCTTTCATGCATTCACTTTTAACAGTTCCTCTCTTGTTTCTTGTAGTGTTAATCCCAACTAATTGGGCTACCTTTGTGAAATTACGACACAATAAAGGGTTTAAGGTGACATTAAAATTGCTTTTGTGAAGTAATATTTTTTTGGAAAACCTAGTATTGTTCTGATCGAAGGTTCATTAAATTGCTTTTGTGAAGTTATATATATATTTTTAGAAAACCTAGTATTTTTGGACTCTTGACATGAAAAATGAATTTTAGTCCAAAACTCACCAGATCGAAGGTTCCTTTCTTGTTATAAGAAGTTATCAACCCATTGTTTTGATTCACGGTTCCTCTCTATTGATCTTTTTCAAAGTAATTTTGGGAGATATGGATCCCTAAGCAAATACCTTTCCTTTTTTGGAAGTATCTATATCTCTAGAAGTTACTTCAAAAAGATCGATATGTATATGATGAATAAACTAGTTTAGTTGTACCGAGAGTCATACGTGAACAAGCGAATACCTACAACATTTGTGAAATCACGACACGATAAAGCATTCAAGGTGATGTATTAAATTGCTTTTGTGTGCTTTTTTTTTTTTTTTGAAAACCCATCATTGGTTTGATTGAAGGTTTCTCTCCTATTTATGTATTGAGTAAGTGGCACAAAGTTAAAAGCTTTAAAATTCAATATTGTGATTAATCCTAGACTCTTCAATGTGAGAGCTTATGAGCTACTTGGTCTTGATTCTATCTAATAAAATAGTGCTTCCCATATTGAGTAGCCATGAATTCGGGATGACCAAGATTTTCTAGGTTTTGCGGTGTGAATCAATCACATTCATAACCTATATATCTCATAATGTAATTGTTCATCACCTATATCTTGTGTCTTTTCATCAATTAAGCCGGAAAGCAACGATTTGTGAAAAAATCATGAATATCCATATAGGAAATGCCGCAATGGGTAATTAAACCCTTGAGCAGCTCAAGGCTTTGAAAACCCCTTGTTTTGCTTAAAGGTTTAAATACCCCAAACGTCCTTTCCTATATGCACATATTCGTTTGTTTTCCCCTTTAGCCTTAGCTTTCCGGTTAATTCCTGTATGGAGACACAATTTATAGGTCAACAATTACTTTATCATAAATATAGGTCCACAACTGTCATTGATACTCCCCACAAAGGCTGGAATGTCTTGGTCCATCCTGAACTACATAGCCACTCGTGTATAAGGTACTGTTCTATTATATACAAACGAATCCAACTAGCTTAGAAACTCTCACTTGAAGAGTGTCTCACATTCATACTTCATGGTTATTATATATATAATAATTGATATTTTTATTATAAAAGTTCACGGTTCATATTTAGAAACCGTTATTAAAATAACAATTACATAACAATTGTCTACATGACATCATTATTTATTTTTATTAAAACTACCGGTTCTTAAAGTAATGGTTCTTACATAAGAATCATTATATATTACTAAACAAATAACGGTTGCCAATATGAAACCGTTACGTATCTTGCAATCATTACCATGTATTATGACGATTGTTTACATATTCTTGTTAATTATTATCATAACAATGTACATATCATGGTCTCACCAAGACTTAATCTATAACGGGTGTTATATTAGAAATGTTATAATATATCTAGAATAAATAGCAGTTCGGAACCGTAGTTTATCTATGCATAGAGCATATATAACGCCCACATATATGACTATTCAGAATCATAATGTATGGCAAATAATAACCGTTATATATCTAAAATTTCTGTAATAGGGCCTACACATCCCACTATGTCATTCGTATGGGAATAAGCTCCGCCTTCATGAATAGCCCATCCCCATTTAGGTAAGGTCTTCTCTCTTCTTTGGAATACCTCGTATTTTGCAGAATATAGAGCTTCCGAAGATTCCATTCCAGGCTTACTTCAGCAGCCAGCTAATCTCTACATTTTTTTTTTTTTTTGGCGCCCTTTTATTACAAAAGAAATTGCAACTTTTCCCATGAAATTGCCATTTTCGTTGTGAAGGGAGAACTGAGATAGGGATTTTTAATCCCGTAAAGCGTAAACCAACACGCAGCTCAGAGTTTAGGTCATTATGATCACGCAACATGTCACCTTGTTCACCGCATAAAAGCTCCCCACAAGCCTTCTACGTTATAATTTATCTTACTTATATTCCATATTTACTCCATTAACCTCTTTAATTCCTCCAAACCTCTTTTTTTATTGTTGATGGATCATTAATAAGATAAATTAAGAAAATATTGATAAATATGAAAACTTTGTCTTATATTTAGAACCAAGATCAACTTCTTAAATATATCTTATATTAAATACTAGAGGGAGTAACATTTCAATCAACACACCAAATTAAAACTAACGACAAAATTAAATTAAGTGATTGTTTGAAGGTTTTAACAACCTCCTTTTTATTCCTTTATTTTTTCTTTTCTTGGCAAATTACGAGATCACATCAACACTCAAAACAAAGGAGCGCAAATATAAAGGGAACACAATGATTTTTTTTTTTTTTTTTTTTGGTCAACACTCAAAACAAAGGAACACGAGATCACGTCAGTAATTTTCACCTAGGGGCAATTTGGCCGTAGAAGTGTCAAAAAAGGAGCATTTTACCTAACCATTATCCCAATTAATTTTGACAGTTATTTAGTTAAATATGCTAAGATGATAGTCCACATTTTCATTTTTATTAAGGTGTAAATTTTCTCCAAAAATCTGTGTCATTTACTTCATCTTTTTTGTTTTTTCAATTTTTATGTTTAAATTTTTCAGGACAAATTTACACCTCAATAAAAAATGACATGGATCATATGTAGACAAATTCAATATATTTGATCAATTAACGGTTATAATTAACTAGATAACAGGGGGAAAAAAAAAAATACCCTTTTTAACACTTTCGAAACAACATTTACCCCGAAAAACTTTCAAGATAAAGTTATCCCTAAGTGAAAACTTAGTGGACACAATTGGCCCTTAACTCAATTGTTTTTAGCATACCACTTGGCTTGTATAAACCAGTAAGTTAAATATTTACAGGAATGCCAATAGCCTTGGTGGGATGGAAGGTTGCGAGTTTGATCCTATTAACCTGATGCTCATTAGTTAGCTTCTCTAATTCAAAAAACAAAAACAAAAACAAATCATGGGAATGGGATACACCAGCGTCGACTAAATTTCTCCATAGATATCATTATTGCAATTACCGCTTTAAGGTAAAAGCAGCCGTGTAGGCTTCTTAAGTCAAGAAACCCAAATAACAATTCTTATGACAAAAACACAAGCTCTACATACAAGCACAGGCTTTTTCTCACAATTTTACTATACATTTCTCCTCTCCTCTTTTCTATTCCATCCACAAAAAGTGCTGTGCTTAAACTTGACTTGGTAAAATCAACACTTGATTTTCAAGTAGCACATGACGGAAAGAAATTATATGCATTATACGAACAAAAACAAGACTCCATTGCCTTTTTAGTGTGAGAGGGAATTTTGTTCACCGAAACAAGGGCAATATTCCCCACTGGTGTAGAAACCCCTCGCCTGTAGTGACTTCTAAAAACAACAGAAGAAGCACGGCCAGCATCGCTGCTCTTCCATTCCATGTTTCGGCACTTCTTGTCCAACCCCATTCCCATACCATTACTGGTGGCGGTAGCTCCCGGCGTTGAGAGTCATATGCTGCCAATAACTCTTCTACACTTCCCAATGGAACCAAAGACTGCCAAAGAAATCAGATTCTCAATTACATCACAAAGGTCAAGGCATGCATGCAACTGACGATTTGATAATGTCAGATCAAATTTACTTGATTCAATATTTTAAGATGATGGCAGAACATTTTAGCGGAGATTACAAAGTATAGGAGTGAAATGAGAATTTGTACCTGCCGTGCTTCAAGATTTGAAACTGCCATGGCACCGACATATGGGAGAGATTCAATTACAGCGTCTGCCAAATCTGAAATGAAGGTGGATTCACACCCTAGAGCAGGAACACGGCCCCAGTTTTTTATGCCAGATTCTAGAGCCAACTCTTTGTATTCAACATCAATTTCTTCTAGTGTTTCAATGTGCTCACTGACAAAGCTGTGAATATAGCACATAGATGACAGGAAAGAGTGAGATACAGAAAGAAGCCAGAAAGTATAAAGATACGAGTAAGGTGATATTAAAAAGAAGAAGGCTAATGTTACCTAATTGGCACAGCCAGCAGACTTTTCACTCCTTTCTTTCCAAGATCAATTATCGTCTCATCCGTATAAGGTTTTAACCATTCCACTGGGCCAACTCTACTCTATAACAATGATTCCACTTTAATGTCAGTGTCACAAATCATGCTTTAGGGTAGGATAACATTGATAGGTCGACAAATAGACTACTCAGGCAGAGATGAATCCATCTCCACCACCTAACTTTGTTGAGATTTAATATTATGCAAGAAAGCTGCCCTGAGTAGTATTTGCAGGTCCTGAGGTTATTCTTCAAAAGGTAGTCAGGTAGATTACTTGCAAAGAGCTTTCCACATGACACATTTAGGAATAACTAAATTATGTTAAAAGCCAGTAAATCATCCCACAAGATTATTCATTCTGAAAATAGCTTCCAATCATGAGTCCGATTGAGACTACATAAAAGCAAAGTAATACAAAGCATAACTAGAAACAACAAGAATTGGATTAACCTTTTGCTCTAGAAACAATTGCTCTAGCATTATTCCCATTCTTATAATTAGAAATTAGAATTTCCCTACCATATTTCATATATTTAAATATATTGCAGGCCATGAAGCATGCAACATTTCATAGTATAATCCAATACTTCCTATTGGTTTATATGAAATCAGAATTACAAGAAATCAAATAACCCAACAAGTTACCTGATAAGCAAGGGTATAGGAATTAGTTATGTTCCTTTTCTCAAGTTCTTCCATAATCAAATCCACACATTCCTCCATCTCTGCCTTGTATGGGTCACCGGCCTCTTCCACATATGCAAGTGGTACTCCATGTGCACTAAAGAATATCACCACCTGTTATCAGAATTCCAATTACTAAGGAAAATAGGCATACAGATAGAAAATTGAATGACTACCAAGCACAAGCATGAGAAGAATTCTTCAGGAAAAACTTGAACGATAACATAAGAAAGTAACAGAACAACCATATTTTGTTGATAGGCACAATTTTTTCTCATTAAAACAAATCAAAAAGGTCAGCAAAATGCATTTCATACAGAAGGTCAAGTAAAGAAGCATGTTATGTTACAGTTGATACTGTTATCAGTTACCAGAATTGCTGTCATGAGCTACTAGTACCACTGTTATTTTACCCACACATAGATGACATTAACTACATAAACTATGCTGTCATTATTTCAATAAAATATGAGGAAGCTAACAGAAAAAAATTCACTATACCCAGACATAACTAAGATGTTGACTCCATAAATAATGCTGTCATTATTTCAGTAATATGAGAATGCTAACAGAAAAATAATCACTGTTCACCAAAGCATGACTAAGATATTGACTACATAAATTATGCTATCAACATTTTAATAAAATATGAGAATGATAACAGATAGTATGCCACAAAACGAAATCCGTTCATCTGAATCACTAGATCATAAAAGATGCCGTACCTCCTTTGGGTTGTCAAAACCTTTTAATTCGTTTTCAATCAAATTTGCCATGGCCTTTATGTATCCTTCACGTTGGTACCACGAAGGTATTACCGTGTGCTGCATGTTGACTAGATACTCATCCTCACTGAAGAATCATTTAATATTTAAGAATTTGCCATTATAACGGAATGTCAGTCTATATATTTGGAGTATCATGATATGATAACTGTAGGATTTTTTAGGGGTTACCGGAATATACTCTCCAGGAGACGTAAGCTTGAACCGCTGGTTGATATTGAAAATTGTGGATAAAGTGGAAGAACAACAAGCTTTGTAATTCCATCCCTTTTAATCTACATGACGTGTTTTCAAGGGAAAAATTACTTATAAACAAACAGTAAGGAAATCTTTTTTTTTTTTTTTTTTTTTTTTTTTTTTTTTTTTTTTTTGGGGGGGGGGGGGGGGTGAGTACAAATAACATTGTATTGGTTACTTCAGCAAAGTACACTAGGATCTCATATTATTTTAAACTAATCTGAAACATAATTAGGTATACAACTCAGATATAAGGGATCAGCAAAGAAATATTGATATGGAGAAAAGGCAATAGCTGCATCAAATTTTGTATATAATTAACGTTCTGCCAGTCAGTACTTGAAAAACTCAATAATATATCAAAAGCGATGACATCACATGTTGAAAATTTTTATAGGTCTTTCTTTTAAAAGATGAATCTTATAGCAATAAGTTTTAGCTTAGAGTAGTATATAAATAAAAAGGTAGAAGATTCAAAAGTAGCAAAAATTCAATAAAATGTTGTTTAGTGTTTATTTTGTAATCCAATAAACCAATACCTGTTCAATAGCTTCTTCAGTGAATGGATGCCAGTAACGCATGCCAACATACACCTTTGCAGGGACATTCTTTGCCCAAAGAGATTTCCTCAACTCTTCAGCCTACAGAAGACAGCATTAAAAGAGAAACAAAAGAAAAATTTTGAATCCTGTAAAAATAAAGTAAAGTCTTCGAAGAAGTCGAAATGTTGATAATGTTCCAAATCATTAGTAAGCATGAGAAACATCAGTCTCTCCACAGATTGGTTGAAAATTCAAAAGTTTACTTTAAATGGTAGGAAAAAGTTAATCAAAATATAGATGAGATAAAAAATGAAAGTATACAAATTAACAATTTTAAATTTTTCACGAGACTTGATTCAGCCTCATTAACAAATGCACAAAAGAAAATTAACTTCAACAGTAAGGAGCTTGGAGAACAAAAATGTACAAAGCTGACTACTTTAATAAGCTCTACAAGACTCCACCATAAACTATTGTGCTTTACTGTCACCTTATAAATTATGAATACTTTGAAAACCGAAAGAAGATCAACCATTAGGTGTATGACCAATCTTACCAACATAAATAGTTCAATTATTGATAAAATGAAATTTCAAGTTCTCCAGATAAAATGCACCATTAAACAAGTCCACTGTTAAACAATAGTACTCCCTTCGATCCTTAATATAAGACATATTTGGGAAGTCAATCTTGGTCATAAATATAAAACATCGTTTTCATATTTGTTAAAAAAATTTCTAATTTACGCTTATTGATGCTCCTTTAACAATAATCAAGAAGGAGAGAGAATGAGAAAGTTAATAAAGATGATTATGGTGTTTTAGAAAATATATGTCATATTAACTAACTCAACTAATTTCATTAATATAATCAAATTAGGTAAACATGTCTATATTAAATACCAAAGGGAGTAATTATGAAAATCATGTTTACTGAAGTGACATGCCTGTGCATCAGTTATACGTCTAAGAGGAGAGCCACCACCAATTGAAGCATAGCCTTCTTTGCTCTTCGGTGCTCTTGCAACAGACACAAATTGGGCTAACGGCTTTTGAAGGAAACCAAACAATCTTGGCAACCGTATAATATCCTACATGATAATGAATGAGACAGAAAAGTTTAGATTAATATCAATTTCAAGGGGTTGAATATTATTTTAAAAAAGAAAGGGAGTTCAGCCAAGATGTCTTGTGAATGAAAGATAGAATATTACTGGGTCAGCAAAAAGGTTAAACAAAAAAGGCTGCACATCTTCAAGAGTCTCTGGACCTCCAAGATTTAGCAATAATACACCAATCTTATCGTCACCAACAAGAGGGGTATCGGAAACAGTTTGAGTTGTTGAAGTTGATAAAACTCCCGCTGGCAACAAGTGCTTGTTGAGTGATTGCTTGGAAAACAGGGATTGCGCATCAGACCATCCATGAGAACATCTGGTCATTATGTAATTTTTAAAGGGACTAGAATTAATAGGAGTCTCCACATGGGCCCTAGAACAGCGATACATCTTTTGGGAAGCATGGATTGCCTGTGGCAACAACCTATTGGAAAAAAATAAGATGTTTAGACCTTGAGAATATTTTATTGATCTTGAGATTTGATGATAAAATATTTCATATAAGAATTTACTAAAGTACGACAAAAGAGTACTTTTAGCAATAAGATTAAACCAAAATAGTCAAATACCAGGCACAATGAATTGAGGGGGTTATAGCAACGCAAAAGCAATAGGAAAAACGAGAAAGCACGAAAAATTGGGCTTAAATGAATAATGGGAAGCAGATCCTCAATCTAATTTTTGAATCAAACTACATCATTCAAGAAGACAAACAAAAAATCTTCTATCGCCAATCGTCAACAACATTAATTCCAATAAAAAAAACGGGCGGCTTGATGAAGAAGCACTTAATATCAGTGATTAAAAAATGAAAAAGCCAGCACGGACATTTTAAAATTAAAATCAGAAGATCCTGTCCATTGTTTATGGTCAAATGAATATATACTCGTTCCTTTAAAAAAATAAACAAAAAGAACTAAGGAAATGACAATGCAGAAACAACCGGGAGCTATTTAACTTGTGAATATAAAATTCCTAACTCGTGAATATAAAATTCCGGCGCCACGAAAAAATCAAGGGGAAGTAATACTTACAGAGGAAACTTGCAATTACGAGAAGCGTGAGTGAGAATTGGAGGAGGACGAAACGCATACGAGGAAGACGAAGAGGAAGGCGATGAAGAGGGATGAGTTGGAGAGTTCATAGCTTAGCAACACTGACCTTTCCTTCGGTTACTGGGTTTTTTGGAGCCCTAAACAAAGGGGAAAAATCCTTGTGGTGAAAATTCAAAGCTAAGAAACAAAGAAATAACGAGAAAATTTTAGTAAAGCAATAAGAACTTCACCTAATTCTGGTGATTAGGAATTACAAGGAACTACCACTGAGCAGAACTATGAAAAAAAGATCAAGTACAAAGTTTTGGAGGGTGTCCGCTAACAAGCCTTCTTTCCCTGTTTGGTCTATTTTCAAAATGGTAGCTTGAAGCAGTAGGTTTTTTCAACAAATGACAAGTTTCTTCAGAAACCCATTGAAAGTCTGGTGCCGGGCTGTGATTGAAAGCGACGGATCAGATTGAAAGAAATGTAGACCACCTCTTCCTGTGTGTTTATCTACTCTCACAATTTTTACCGCCTCCCATTTTTCAGGAATTTTTTTTTTTTTTTTTTTTTTTTTTTTTTTTTTTTTTTTTTTTTTTTTTTTTTTTTTTTTTTTGGGTTCATTTTACATTATCCACTATCCACCAACACCAAGTTTTTAATAAAAATCATGTAAAATAAACAAATATCCACGTCAATTAATATTGATATTTTTAGATAAAAGACATAGCAAATATTCATGTTGTTATAAAGTATACACACCGTCATTTATATACCGTATACAAACAATTTGATTTAGTTTTATACATCTAATAATATATAGAAAGGGTGGCGTCAACTACAATTTTTCTTATATCAAGAAAGGGCAGTTAGGTCATTAAATTAATGTTTAGTTGATAAATATTTTCATCTTTACCCCTATTTTATTGGAGGGAGAGAGAAAGAAACATATTGATTGGATTGGAAATATAGAAATTTAATGGGGAGAGAGAAAAGAAACATATTGATTGGATTGTAAATATGCAAATTTAATGGGGAGAGAGATAAACATCTTTGAATGGATTGAGAATGCAATAATCAATTAAAAATATTGGCTCAATAAATGAGAACATAATGGAAAAAATCCAATAAATCAATCGGTTAGAGGCCGTTGGTGTCTTATAAAAAGAATAAAAAATTGTTGACAATTGGTGCCTTATAATAATAATCAGATGGAGTATAATATAAAAAGAATCAAATATTTTTTTTTTTTGTGAAGAAGAACAAAATACACTACTATTTCTTCCACCTAATTGGTAATTACTCCCTCTGGTCCTTATTATAAACCAACTAAAAAGTTTATTTGGTCCTTTTTATAAGTATTGTTTAATATTAATTATTTGTTTCCAAGAATCAAATTAATGAGGGTAGTGTGTGGGAGTAACAATTAATATAATATTAGAGTTTAGTGGTATTAGTAGGGGTAATATTGGAAGTTACTTAAATTGTAGGGTACACTTTATTATTTCTTTTTATTGGTTTGTGAGAAAAGTTAGTTGGTCCTAATAATAAGGTAATTAACTATTAAACATGTATTTTTTATTAGATATTATCCAATCAAATAGCCACATAAAAAAATATTAATTTACTGTTTAAAATCATTTGGTTTACCTAAGAAAAATAATTTCAATGCATTTAGTTATTTATTCCTTATATTTTTTAAAACTGAAAGTATGTCATTATTTCAATGTTGGCCTTACTACATGTATCACGGTTCAACAGAACTATTTTTAATGTTTTTAGAAATACACTGTTATCTGAAATTTTTTAAAGCTTATTAATATCATTTTGACTCGGAAAGGAAGGAGGTTGATCACGGAATTGGTCAAGACGTTGGGGAAGGCGTCCTACCTCCTGGTGCACAGGTAAACGCGAAGGTATTAGGCGGCTCGTCTTGCCCAACATTAGGAGGAGAAGAGATTTCACTCTGCCCTTGGATCATGAGTGAACCCAACCCTTTTCTTAAAATTTTGTAATAAATATATATATATATATATATATCATTTTGACTTTACTTTTTTTTTAAAAAAAACTACTTTTAGACTAAAAATGCTCCAACTATTCAATAGGTTTCTATTCAAGTAAAATTCCACAAGTTGTGTTTTCTCTTTATATATTTGACTTGGGATCAGAGATAATAGCATTTAGGGTAAATATGAAAGATGACTATTAGTAACTAATGGTTATAAATAGATTACTTATTAAATACGGTTTGTTATAAATTGAAATCTAAATCGCCTAGATGTAATATGGACTCTTCAAATTTATTTCTTTACTTTTATTTTATTTTAAAAAAAAGTATATTAATATATACAGAGTCTAAAATAAAGGTAATCCATCAAACATTGATTTCTAAAAAATGATTATGTTTTTTTTTTAAAAAAAAAAATGACCATCTAAAATTTTCAAGGGAAAATGATAAGGAAAAAAAAACTTTAAAATTACAAAATATCAAATCTAGTTTATTACCAAGAATTGATAAAGTAATGACTAAATCTTTCTCCATTTTCTAAGAACACGCAAGTGTTGATCTATCTCGATTGTATCGAGATAGTTTTCTAAAATAGTCTTAATTATTTTTTTTTGTTCCTCTGGCGATCCGGTCAACCCGATCCCGAGAGAGGTACCCATTTGTACCGCACTAGACGTGATAAGTAATTCATAACTTATTTTATGAGAAATATCTTATTTAAGATTTTACAATTTTAAAATTCTTTTTTGGTCATTCTCCCAGTTTTAAATTTAGATGGTAGATTAATCATCACAGTGATGACCACCACGTTGCAATAATGAGCATTGAAAGTGATTCCAATAGTAGATTACATTTGGGTATTACACTTATCATGAAAGTGAATTGTGGGACAGTTAATTTGCAAGTCCTTTGGGGCAAAAAAAAAAGAAAAAAGAAAAAGAAAGAAAGAAAGAAAGAAGCTATTCATGAGTTATCTAAATAGCCAGTTAAGATGCTAAAGATTTTGGACGAAATGATAACATGATGCTATTTGCTATACCCTGATAAATCTAACAAATAACAATTTTAATATATAAAATAACATAACTTTTATTAATAATAACAATTAGCGTTAGGTCTTGGTTTCAATAACTGCGTTATTCTAACAAATAATAACTTTAATTATATAAAATCTGCACCGTAGAAATCTTTATCAATAACAACTATTATCTTAAAGCTTTGACATTATTAGTGGCCTAGTGGCCTAATGGTGAGCATTAAATCTCACAAGTTTATCAACTTTTTTTAGGATCGGAACGTGGTCCTTAAATATCCATATCTAAAAAGGATGGACCTGGCTTTGGTTTTTTTTTTTTTTTTTTTTTTTTTTTTTTTTGCTCTCATCCACTGTCCTCCTTTGCTCTAAAAAGGATGAACCCGGCTGGGCGTTGTTTTGGCGCAAAGGAGTACAGTTGTGTCTTTTAGAGTATTATTTGATATTAAAAAGATATTTCAAAATACTAAACGGTATTGAAAAAAATATTCCATAATCTTGGAGAATTATTTTATGGTCGTGAAAAATATTTCAGGGTACTGATTGTTACTAAAAAGAGATATTTGAGGATATTAACTGATATTGACAATATACTTCATGATTTTAAAAAATTATTTTAGGATATTGAAAAAATATTTTAGGGTACTAATTAGTACTAAAAGGATACTTTAGGATACTAGCTGATATTGAAAAAATATTTCATGATCTTGAAAAATTATTTTATCGTTCTGAAAAAACATTTCATAGTAATAACTGATACTAAAATAGACTTCATGATAAATTTTTCAGAATCCTAAAATGATTTTTCAAGATTATAAAATATTTTTTTCAGTACAATTTAGCCTCCTAAAATGTCTTTTTAGTAAAAAGAGGGCACGGTTGCCCTCCTCTGCGTCAAAACGGCGCTATTTTAGTGCAAAAGAAGGCAGGGGACAGGAGCAAGAAAAAAACTAGAGATGGGTCTAATACGGATAAGAGAAAAAAAAAATCCATTTTTTAGTATGGTCAAGGTATAGTCCCCTTTTTTTGGAATGAAAATGGAAATTCATTAAAGAATGATCAGAGGAAATACAGATGCACGACTAAGGAAAAATTACGTGAGAAGATTAAAATTAGAAAAGCAATGCTGGGTGTGAATAACAGAGGATCTGATCTGGATTAAAATCCCATCGAAGGAAAAGGTTTCGTGAGTAAACAGCCTTCTGTTTCGGATGTCCCATAGCTTCCAACATGTAATACATACTCCAACCTTCCAAGAGGTGTCAAGGGAAGGAGAACTGATGATCAGAGAAAGCCAATCTGTGATGTTCATCAGGAAGAAATCAGATACCATATCCGAAAGAAGAATTTTCTTCCAAACATTAGAGGCCATGTGACAGCCTTTGAAGATGTGATCAAGACATTCTTTGCGATTTTGGCAAAGGGAACAGGTTTGGTCAGGAGTCATGCCCCTTCGGAATCGCTCCTTGTTTGTCAGAAGTTTCTCTTTTATTAGTAACCAAGTGAAGGTTCTGACTCTTTGTGCCATTGGGAGCTTCCATATCTGAGGCCATATGGCACTTCGTGCATTCCACTTGGGGGATTCTAAGGCTTTATAAGTAGACTTCGTGGTCAATTCCCCAGACTTAGTGAGGTTCCAGTGGCACGGTACTCCATTTCAATACTTATATATAGAGTTTTCACTTCTTTCAAAAAAAAAAAAAAAAAAAAGGAAAATTAGAATGAAGGACGTAGAGGAAAAGGTATTTATGGAGAAAAGACCATAAAAATTGTAATTATTTAGAAGGACCAAATATAAAAATATAAAATTAAAAGTATTAAAATGCTCCCAACAAAATCTCTTGCATTCCCTTCTACATTCTCTTCTCATTCTATTTTTAAAACTAATACAAAATTCTAAGTTTCATGTGATTAAACAACAATTTTCTCAATTTTCATTTTTCACAACTTGAATATATATCTATGGAAAAAAATTAGGCATTCTTCAATTTGTAAGAATTACAATTGTTTTTAAATCAAAATAATTTTAATCCGAGATGCAATTATATTTTAATAAAAGTTAAGGTCTTTTACAATTTATTATATATGTTAAAACAAAAAAGTTTGTATGATTTATTTTTGTTTTAGAAGCAATTTATGTGGGTTAAAAATTCATGTAATGTTAATAAAATAAAATAAAAATAATTAACTTATTATATCTTTAAAAATATGAAATAAGTTTACTTTTTATTTATGAAAAGAGCTTAATTGATAATACATGAGGTTTGATTAGGGGAAATTTAGTCAATTCAAATAGTGAAATAAATTTATTTTTTATTTTTAACATTTATTTATTAAATAATATATTAAAGAAAAAGATATGATCATATTATGATAGACAGTTTAGTTTTAATTTTAGTTATTTTTTAATTATTAATACAGGAGATAATACATGAGGTTTGATTTGGGGTAATTTAGTAATTTTAAATTATATTATAATATTTGGTCCTTCTAAGGAATTACAATTTTTATGATCTTTTATAATAAATATTATTTTCTCTTGGTCCTTTATTTTAATTTTCCAAAAAAAATATATATATGTTTAGTAGAATTTAAACTTTTGTTTTCCTCTTAAAAAAGATAAGATTGTTTACTATTTCAACCAACGGATTGTACGTTTGCCTATACTACAAAGGTGCATAAGCTAAAGTTTTTCAACTAAATTGCAGCTGCAAAGAATATGATCTATGTCCTCAGATCTTTGATCCACGAAGTCTGTAATATGATCTAACGCCTTCAATATAGACAAGAAGTATCTTTGTTCAGCATCAGCCAGTGAAAAGTCTTGACTCCGTTGAAGTTCTCTAATAATTTTTTCAGTCCAAGATGGATTCCATTTTTTAAGATGCAAAATTGTTAAAATTGTGAATACCGTTGGTATTAATTAAATTTAGTTTGGAATATTTATTTCTAAAAAAAAAAACTGTAAACTTCCAAAAATACCATTAGTTTAATAAGAGAAAGATATTTAAGGAGTGAAATAATGAAGTGTCATTTTGGCATAAGCTTTATTAATGGATTATTATTTTTCTCAAAATATTTTATATTATGAAACAACGAATTACTTCAAAAATAATCTTATGTTTTTTTTTGGGGGGGATGGAGTAGGAGTTTTTGGTAAGGGACGAGGTTGTATTTGAAACATATCTATGGGTACTGCCATAAAGTAAATAAAAACATTACATGCACATTAATACGCATATTTATAGTTTTTTTTTTTTTTTTTTTTTACTAACTGATATAAAAAAGTGGTTTTCGAATTATTTAACAATTAAAAAATGCAATAAATAAGTATAAACTCGTAGTAAACAAAAATCATATTTAACCATGAACATCCTAAAAAATCACATTCATTATCTATATTAAATTATCAATCAACAAAAGAATTACATGAAAATAAATATCTCCCCGTGCATTCCATTGGTAAGTTCTAGTTCTCGTAGATTAGATAAACAATTTCGATAATAAAATAAAACTGTTAAAACTGCTATGAGCTACCCTTGCTTCTCTCACATTACAAGTCTCAGTATCAAAGAATAACTGTTTGTGTAGGAAAGAATCTCTAGGCACCAAGAAATGAATCCCACCCCCTTATTATTACTTCAGAGGTCACTGCTCTATTGACATGGAAGTTGGCGAAAGTTGAAGATAATACTGTGAAGAACTAAAGATGAGAGTTTCTGAAAATAACACATTCTCTTTTAATTCTGTGGTTACGTTCATCATTCTGATATCTTCATTATTTCTTGCTTTCTTGACTGGTTTCTTCCCCAGTTTCTCGTTCGTCAATGTTCCTCTGAGGATTTTCTCAGCATCCTCAAATTTAAACGAAGAAGAAGCTCCGTATTCTCCATCACCTCCTGTTAATACTTCAGATTCCACAGAAATACCAGATGCTCTAGTTTCATCTGGTTTGGTACAAATCAAAACGGCTACTTCCAAGAACATTGTGAGTATTCAACTTCTTTTTTCTCTTTCTTGCTTTCTTTCTTTCTTCTTTTCTTTGTAGAGTACTTTCTCTCATACTTTCTTTTTTGTTGGTGGGTCTTTTAGGGAGGTGAAAAGCTTGACGAAGAATTTAAACGTAAAGGCACAGAACAAGTGAGCATTACAAATCAGAAAGTCAAGAAGCTGAAAAAGATTCAAGCAAGATTGGCCCAAGTGAGATCCTCCATTAAAGAAGCTAGCAAAGTTCGAAACTTCACATCAACCCACCAAGACCCAGATTATGTTCCTCAAGGTTCAGTTTACAGAAACCCCAATGCTTTTCACAGGTACAAAAATATTTACTCTTCTTCACATATCATAGCCTTGAACACCAACATATACAATAACTATTGATTAATTATGATATATAAAATTTGCATATTAAAGGAGTTACCTGGAGATGGAGAAGATGTTCAAGATATTTGTGTATGAGGAAGGGGAGCCGCCATTGTTCCATAATGGTCCATGCAAGAACATATACACGACAGAAGGAAGATTCATACACGAAATCGAAAAGGGAAAGTATTATCGTACTCATGATGCAGACCAAGCTTTTGTGTATTTCTTGCCATTCAGTGTGGTTATGATGGTGAAACATCTTTTTAAACCCTCCAGTCGTGATACCAATTCCATTCGCCTTTCTGTGATAGACTACGTACAGACTATATCCCATAAATACCCCTTCTGGAACAAAAGCATGGGGTTTGACCATTTCATGCTCTCCTGCCATGATTGGGTAAGAAACTCTCTCTCTCTCTCTCTCTCTCTCTCTCTCCATTTTGGCACAAGAAACAGGGCATCCTATGATATGAAATGAAGCTCAAAGTTTTCATTTTTTTTACTCCATCATGTCCTTAATATAAGACATATCTACCTAATTTGATTAGATTAGTTAAGTTAGTTAAAATGATATATATTTTCTAAAACACCTTAATCATCTTCCTTAATTCTCCTCCTTCATTCTCTTTCTTAATTATTATTGAGGGAGTATCAATAGGGTAAATTAAGAAAATACCGACAAATACAAAAAATATGTCTCATATTCAAGACAAAGATCAATTCCTCAAATATCTCTTATATTAAGGACCGGAGCGAGTATATGTTTGCATATCCAAGTTGATCATAATCTGTTTGTCGAAGACAGAATTTTTATTTAGAAAAAGGATCTTTCATTACTTAAGCTTCCCACTCCAAGTGTGTATGGTTGCCTTGTGATGAAATCTCTGGAAATTTTTTCACAGGGGCCTATGACATCTTCATACGTACCTCAATTATTCCACAATTCCATTAGGGTATTATGCAATGCAAATACATCAGAAGGATTCCACCCTGCAAAGGATGTTTCACTCCCTGAAATCAATCTTATAACAGGAGAAATGACAGGATTACTAGGAGGGTACTCTCCATCTCGTAGAAAAATCCTCGCTTTCTTCGCAGGTCACCTTCATGGCCATATAAGGTACCTACTTCTCCAGCAATGGAAAGACAAAGACCAAGATGTACAGGTCTACGAAGAACTTCCCAAGGGTGTATCTTACTATAATAAGCTCAGAAGCAGCAGATTCTGCCTGTGTCCAAGTGGATATGAAGTAGCAAGCCCCAGAATAGTGGAAGCCATATTTGCAGAATGTGTGCCTGTTCTGATTTCAGATAGCTATGTCCCACCCTTTAGTGATGTCTTGAATTGGAGGTCATTTTCAGTGCAGGTAGATGTAAAGGATATACCTAACATAAAGAAGATACTAATGGGTATTTCTCAAAGGCAGTACCTCAGAATGCAGAGAAGAGTAAAACTGGTGCAGAGACATTTTGTGCCCAATGACCCTCCAAAGAGATTTGACGTTTTCCATATGACCATTCATTCTGTATGGCTCAGAAGATTGAATGTCCAAATTCAACATCAGTGACACCAACATTGACAGATGCATTTTGCATCACCATGTAGCTCAAAGATGGTAGATTTTGTTTCATAATTAAAACATTGTTTATCTTTTTTGGTGTAGAAATGAAGAATTCTTAAGTAGGTGCAGTATACATTGGATGTAACTTACTACATTGTTTATCTTTTTTGGTGTAGAAATGAAGAATTCTTTAGTAGGTGCAGTATACATTGGATGTAACCTACTACACTTCTCTGTATCAGTATCTCACTAGTTTGGTGTATGTACATTGCTCAGCATTGGGATCTTTGTATAAAACTGATCATGTTTTCTTTTCCTCTCTTGTACATTACTGAACAAATTCTGGTAATAAGAATATAGCATATGATATTTCCGTACAAGAGTTTATTATAATTATGAATTATGAATGTGATTTATAGCCAGCCAACACAGGTGAAATTTGAGGTGCCAAGTGATAAAAATAGAGTGATCTAGGATTTAATCAGACAAATATTGTTCGCATGCATGTTCTTAATGATACAGGTAGTACATCATATGAACAGGACCATAAAGTTAGAATATCTTGCCAGTTGATAACAGTCATTAATTATAATACACATAATAGCAGGTGATTTCTATTTTTTTTTTTTTTTTTAATAATCAAGTAAACAAGAGTTATGCAGCTTAACTGACTTGAAATTCTCCACTGGCATGAGCCTCCTTCACCCTTTTGTCATATTCATCTTCTTCATCCCCCTCTTCCTGCACCTCAGCTTCCTCATCTTCTCCTTCATCTTCTTCACCTTCCCAGCCAAAACCCTTGACTGGTCTAGATACTGGAGGCGGGTTTCTAGCTTCTCCCACAATTTTCATGATGTCGTCCACACTTTGAACAGAAAAGCTTGGGTTGTCTCTCTGGTAATAGATAGCTTGAGCTGATTCAGTTAGCTCCCTTGGAAGGTTCTTTAAAAACCATGGATGGTTTTTGATTTCCTTGAGAGTTATTCTCTGAAAGAAATAAAGAAAATGGGCTGACGATTAGCTCATAGAAACAAGATATTGATTAAATGATCCCAAGTGTAAAGCATTAAAATTTTCTGTAGCATCTTGTTCTGTAACAATCACAATCTAATAATAGTTGCATAAAACAAGAGATAATTTTTTTTTTTTTTTTTTTTTTTTTTTTTGGGGGGGGGGGGGGGTTGTGGAGATGTGAAAACTATATGGTTATATTGACTGTTAAGCATAAAGGGAAAAATATATACATATATATTTTCAGTCAATTCCGTGAATTTAAAGTTAAACATATAACCAGTGTTCACCAAATGGAAAAACACGTCACCAATAGCCAGCAAATGTATTCTTGGGAGCCTACATGGAAACTGAATTTCGGAAGACTCCAACACCTACCATGAATATCTCACTATTCATGGTTGCTTCTTGTAGTTTTGTTGTCCTTCAGTTTGAGTTTATATTTGGTAAATTTACAACCTTGGCTACCAATACAGACAACAAACTTCGATAAAGCTAAACCAGAGAATTTTATACATTGATACAGCAAGGGAAAACCGAAGTGATGAAGAGGACCGAAATCCAACTTTTTTTTTTACAGTAGAACCGAAAGAGGAGAGAATTATGAGTGCAGAAAACGATTTTGGGAAAGCTACCCCAATTGGGCCCGAAAATGCTAGAATATGACCAAGTTAGATAGCCATAAAAAAATAAAAAGAAAAAGAGGAGAAAAGTAATCGTTCCAGTATACTATCAGTCTCTGGAAGTGGATTAGATGGTCAATATAGGCAGGCTAAGTTTACAAAAAAGGGAACCTAAGGACGCAGTTCAGCTTAGTCTTTTCTCCTTACTATAAATATTCAACAACAGTGAGGCTTGTTTTACAACCAATTTTTCAGTTATTTTCTATTCATTGTCATGAAGGTCCATAACTGACAGGAAAATACAAAAGTTAACAGATGCATACTTGTAAAATACTATAATAGAGTCCATTTGATGTAATATTTTAACACAACAGCTATATAACAGCAAAAATTAAGTCACTTCAAAAAATCAAAACTTGCCTTCAATGGATTCGCGACAAATATACAAGAAAGGAGGTGTCTGCAATCTTGAGATACGTGGACATAATCAGGGATTTTGTATTGGACAGCCATAATGCGCTGCAGAATAGGACAGAAAAAGGGGATATGAAAGATGTGAAAAATTACATTTGAAGCAGTACTAAAAAAATCAGCATCAAATAAGGTTAACAATAAGATACCTGAATTGTTTTCCTAAAATTCCTGGGGTCTGCATGGTCCTCAAAGGGATATGCTCCAACCAGCATAACATAGAGCGTCACTCCACAAGACCACACATCAGCCAACTAAACAATGGCAATAACAGAGAAAACATAATCACACTTTACAGTTGAACAACGGGATTATAACATAACGACTGAAAAAAAAGAACATACCATCTCTAGTCCTTAATATAAGATATGCTTAACTAATTGGTATTGTAAGAAAGGTAGTTAAATTAGTTATTTGTCAAAATTGTGTGTTGTTTTCTCTTAAATATCCTCTTGAATCAATTGCATTGAAACTACGCTTTGATACAAACTCACTTAACATGTGCAATCAATAAGGATAATTTAGGGAAAAAATAATAAATATGGGGGACAAAGTTGATTAAGGTCTTATATTTAGAACCAAATTCAACCCTTGACTAGCTCTTATATTAGCGACCAGAGGGAGGGAGTATCTTTTTCACATCAAATTTGATGCATCTTGTGCCTAAGATAATCAAAATCACTTCTTTGAGTTGTCTTATAAGAGAAATAATGTGGCAAAACTAGAGAAAATTAATTAAAGAAGTATAAGCCAACACAATGGAATCTAAGTAACCAAATGATAAAGCACCACATTTATCTATAGCTTACCTTGCCATCATACTCCCGCCTGGAAAGGACTTCAGGGGCTATATAAGCAGGAGTTCCAACGGTTGATTTGGGACGTGAATGCAGCAAAGATGACTACACCACAAATCATAAGAAGTCCAATAACCGTCAAGTCCCTATAACTCTGGCCATGTTATTATTTGAACAAATAAAATGTGATGATATTGATTGCAAAAACCTTGGAATAACCGAAGTCACAAATCTTCAAGCGAGGTGCAGGGCTTCCATCTAGAAGGGTATTTTCCAGCTTCAAATCTCTGTGGCATATTTGCTGAAATGAAGGTAAAAGCATAAGTTATCACAGTGCACTTCAAATCTTTGTGATTGTAGTTTACAATAATTCTTCTTGAATATATGATTATACCATGGCATGACAGAAATTGACACCAGAGATCAGCTGCTGAAAGAAATATCTAGCCTGAAAAAGACAAAAGGAAAGAAAATGAGAGATTTGCAATAATAGTAGTAGTAATGAAATTGGAAGCAAAAGAGTATGTAAAATTAATAAATTATTCACCTCATCTTCACTGAACCTGCCAGCAGTACAGATCCTCTCAAAGAGCTCCCCTCCAGCTGCATACTCCATTACAATAGCCAAATGTGTGGGGGTCAAAACCACCTGGAAAAATGAGAACCAATTGAAATCAGAGTTTAACAAATCACATATGGTGCTCCAGCGATGATTGAACTGAAAAATTAAGTAATAAATTGCTTGCCTCCTTGAAGCGGATGATATTGGGATGTCGAAGGGACCTGTGGTTCATAATTTCCCTTGCCACATTCTCGTCAATCTGGGATTGTAATAGAAAATTCTTAGAATCACAACTTAAATAAGGAACATTTAATAACAAAACAAGGAAAGAAGCTTGAAGCCTATCTTCTAATCTGGTTGACTGCCCAGAACTATGACAGAAACGCAAAACTTAATCATCTGTAAATCTAAAATTTCCAGCAATCTCTAAAGCAGTGGATGAGTTCTGAGACAAACCTTGTAGCCACGCTCGATGTATTTCATGGCGACGAGTTCCTTGGTCTCCTTGTTCCTCATGAGCCTGGCGACCCCAAAGTTGCCAGCCCCCAAATCCTTGACGGTCTCGTACTTGTCCATATCCGCGAATTGAACAGCAACGAAATGACTAGCGAGTCAGTAACTCAGTATCAGAATCAAAGAATCATGCCTACAAAATCGAAATGGGAATCGGAGAAGTAGGAAGGTGGTTTGGACAGAGGGAAGTGGAGTGAGATAGAGAAAGCACTAAATAAGGAAGAGCACGTGAGATAGTGAGATAGTGAGAGAGTGAGACGTTAGAAAAATGGGGAATTAGTGTGGGAATCCATGAAAACCAGCTTGACTCCAGTGAGGCCGTGTCATCTATCGGTTAGCTTGCTTTCAGTTATTTTTACATTTAAAAAAATAAAAATTGTATTTATTGGTTCTGACATTTCCGGGGAAAAACGCGGTTTCTGAGTGGTTTTTGTCTCCAGGTTGGTGAACAGAGTCGTTTTTGTCGCCATCTTATTTACAATAACTAACTGCATCTTTCATTTTTCACTTTCACAGCCGCCAAAATACTGTTCATCTTTTACAAAACAAAAAGCTGAGTAATTTGCAGATGCAATTACTGGAAGTATTGTTCATTTCAGGATCAGGAACGAGGATAGCAATATGAAAGATGAATCCATAGGTCGGTGTGTGAGTTTGCTTCGCCGGTTAAAGATGGAAAAAAATATTACTGTTGAAAGGATCACCTAAAAGTGACACTAGGTGATTACTCAGTGGGTTTTGCTGACTCGGATATGCGGTTGACTGATTCGGATAAACAACCATTTCTTACGGCATTTAATGTAAGATTAATTTTACTTGAAATGTAAATAAATTATTTAATTATAGTATATATCGTGCTTAATTTATTTAATTCTTTTGATCTTTTAAAAAAATCAAACGGATTTTATATTAAGTATCCTTCTCCGTTATTTTATAAGAACCCAACATTTAAATTATCTTTATCTTTTTTTATAAGAACTCTGAACAAGAGTTTTCTAAATATTTAATGAGTTTTGTTTCATTTTTACCCATCATTAATTATATTAATTAAAAGATTGGTAATACTTATATTTACTTTATTCCTCTCTCATAAATAATGACCGACTTAAAAAACAAAGTTTATTTCATACATACTTTTTTTAATTAATTTTAACCAATTAAATCGTACTTCCTCAGTCTTTATTATAAAGCGATTAATTAACAAGTGTTTTTTGGTCTTTTTTATAAAGAACTTGTTTTTTTTTTTCAAAGCACATTAAATTTTTTTCCATATATGCTCATAAATTAAGGATAGTAGTTAAAAGTAATAATTAATATAATATTAGAATTTAGTGCAATTAGCGGGTGTAATATTAGAAGTTATTTAAATTTTAGGACAACTTTATTGACTTTAATTGTGTTTCTTGGTTTATGAGAATTATTAATTTGTGTCTTATAATAAGGATCAGAGGGAGTATAATTGAATCATTAAGGTACCACTTTAGTCCTATTTATAAGTCCTTTTAACTAAATGACACATACCAAAGAGAGGTAGTTAGCTCAATGATTATGGGGTAATTTTTAAACTTTGCCCTCATTTATGAATAGATATCTTTCAACTCTTTCTCTCCTCTCTATTTTCATTGGTACAATTAATATGGACAAAATTGTCCTAATCTCATTTATTACCTGAAAAATGATTTATAAACAAATCTAAATTTTTTATCAAAATGGACTTATAAATAAGACCAAAGTGGTACTCCCTCCAGTCCTTATTACAATGCACCAACTAACAATTCTCACAAATCAATAAAAATAGTTAAAGTCAATAAAGTTGTCCTAAAATTTAAATAACTTCCAATATTACCCCTATTAATTGCATTAAATTCTAATATTATATTAATTATTACTTTCACCCACTAACCTTATTAATTAGGGACATACATGAAAACAAAAATAATCAATGTTCTTTGGAAATAAGTAAGTGTCTTATAAAAAGGACCAAATAAATTTATTGATTGGTGTCTTAAAGACAAGAGAAAGTATTAAATAACACTTTAAAAAAGGCGTTCAGAGTGCGCCAATTAGTGGTGGCCGACATGGAGGTCGGGGCAATTTGATTGGGCCTTTTTCTCGGGAGAGGATGGCCAATTGGCCATTAGTAGCTCATCATTCAATGGTTTTAGATTTCATTCGGAAACCTCGAACGTTGTCATTTTCCCCATGTGCCTCATCATGTGCCTCATTCCCTCTCTCATTCTGGGCAGGTTCCTTCGTTGATACGTTGAGAACGTGATTTTGCAAATTTCAAAATGAAGCTGTTATAAATATATAATACTATAATAATCCATAAAAGCATAGAAAAGAAAGGTAGACAAATGAACCCACCTTTTCACCAGATTGGGAGCTTAATATTTTCATTACCTTAATTCAAGTGATTTTACGATGTATCTAACTATTCCTAGGGGGAGTTTTTTTTTTCGTGGAACGTTTAACACTTATGTTAATTAGAACTTTGGATTAATTAGTGTTTTTTTCAGTTATCAGATGACCCCTAAAACTCTATATAAAAGGTCTTAGCCTATAAGTTAAAAATGTGAAAGGATATTTGATCCCTATTAATGTCAAAGTGAGAATGTAACCTGGGTCTCTTTGCAGATAGAAAAATTTCTCTGGAATACTTCCTTAAATAGAGTTGGTTCATCACCCTTAAGTGAAAAATGGTTATTGTTCAACTCAAATGGGTTGATTTTTTCCATAAACAATTACTCATCTTTATTATCGAACAAAAATTATTGTCGATCTATTGGCTTCTTGATTTGCCTTACAACTTATTTTAAACTAATCCAAACCCATGCCCAATGAGTTTCCAAATACACATGGTTTAGGGCTAGTTTGGATGGACTTTTTTTTACTTTGATTTTTTTTAAAAAATTACTTTTTTAATGCAAAAAAAAATGCTTTTTTTAATTAATTTATGTATTTAGATGATATTTTATAAAAAAAAAAAAATTCCTTTTATCTCTTTTTTTTGCAAATTTTAAATAAATAAAAAAAGCCAAAATGCTCATTTTTCTAAAAGCTTTAATTTGGAGCTTAAAAAAAAAACACTTAAAAAAAGCACTTTTTTTTATAAAAACTCATCCAAATGGGCCCTTAATCTTACTAATGTTGCTTTTCTCTACAACATAGGCCCTTCTTGGTTTTACTTTTGAAAATACATTTTGAATTATAGTACTTAACAGTATTGAAATTAAACAAAATTATAATTGTTAAAATTATAGTTATATTATGACATATGTAATATAAAAAATTAGAGTTAGAAAAAAATATAAAATATGAGTACTATTAAAATATTTTGCATTTCAAAACATGTAGCAGGATATTAATTTATTTATAATAAATTATAAGATGAAAATCAAGTAAAAAGAAAGAAAGACAATAGCTAAAATATTTTATACATTTTTTTGTATTACCGCCATGCATAACAAAGTTATAAAAAAAGGGAGATTACGTGACGAACCACATAGAAACGATCAATCAAAAATAAACATTCAACAGGAAATTGGCATACAATGGCGGATGGACACAGAGAAACTAAAAGAAAAAAAAAAAAAAGAGAGAGAGCAAAATGCTTTTTATTACATATTCTAAAGATGTTTTATATTTTAAAAGACAAAACTATTATTATCATATATTTATGTGTAAACTAATCCAAACAAACACAGGCCGAATTCCACATCCAAATTACAAAGAATGAAATCACGATGAATTGAGGATATTAAAGAAAAAAGTGGAAAACGGTTAAAATGATAATCTTATGTTGGCTCTATTGACAATGCCCATTTTACAATTTGTTGTTACTCACGTTTTGGTTACTTATATTTTGTTTTCATTTTAGTTTTGATCTTCTAAATTTCAAAATATAGATTTTGAAACCAGTTCAGAACATATAATCATATGTATATATATGGGTTAAGACTGTGTGTACACATATATAAACTACGTTATATTTTCTCCTTTTATTTTTTAATCCTATTTCTTCTCCTGGTTACTGAACCGCTTAGCTTCTTTTTCTTTATATATACATTACAATATAAAATTGGAAAAAAATGGTAATCAACCCAACTATCTCCAAGTGGCAGATAGGGGTAAATATCACTGACAGAGCCCAGAAGAACGAACTGTTTCCAAGTGGCGGGAGGGAATATTCGATATGGTTTTAAGGATGCCACAAAACAGACTTTATGGGCCTACCGTTAAAATGAAAGAAAGCCCAAATGGACCCATCAGGCCCAAATATTGTTTTGGATGCCACAAAACAACACTGATCTGTCGCTGATGAAATTAGATTATGAAATGCTAGTAGGTTACGCTGTTATTAACAAATGGGAATAACATATCTGTTTTTACCGCAGAAAAATCCATCTGCAGCAAGTCAAAAATGATGCTGTTTCAGCTTCTCCCCCCTCTTTATATCTAATTTTGCTTTTGATTTTCAGATCTATTTCAATCTTTCCTAGAAACAGCCACAGTAGTCTTGCCGATGAATGTGAGCATCTCGTAATTACTTTTTCCCAATCAATATTAGAGAAGCTGCTCCCTCATAAACTCGAAGCGAATTCCTATTTACAATTACCTTCCCGAAATTGGTTTTGAAAATGTACTCGACATTGACCGGATCAAAAGTATAAATCTCGTTTCGAAAAGGCGTGAGCAATCTGTAGGTCTTGTACTTGCCTGCGAGATCAGTCATGTAGTGATGGAGCCTATTGAAGTTGTGAAACTGGTTGAAGATTGTGCCGCTAGGATGATACTTCTTCTTCCTCCTCTGGCTTTTGTTCAATCTTTTGGAGAGAAATTGAAGCGCCAAGAAGTTGAAATTACAAAGAAAGTTGTAGGTAAAACAGATAGAAAGAGAGGAAAAAGATCAAAAACTAAAATGAGATTGCTATGAACTATAGAGATCAAACAAACAATTTAAAATTGTAAAATAGAGGACGACGATTGATGATTCATCCTTGTGTGTTTTTGGCTTGCATCCCGTGTTATACCAATGTACAGCAAGAAGAGGTGAAACAGAAATAGGTCCACCGCCACATATATGTTTTTGCCTTGTTGCAGAATGATTTTTCTACAATAAAAGTAGATATGTTATTCTCTTAACAAATTGTTGGTTTTTATATTTATAAAATGATCAATTATATTAAATATAAAAATATGATTACATAATGGTAAGTACATATAAGCCAACAATTCATATCAGAATCAAAGAATCATGAAGGAAACGCAAAACGCAATCATCTAAATCTAAAATTTCAACCAATATCTAAAGCATTTAATCAGTTTTGAGTATGGTAGTTAAAAACTCGTTTTATCACTATCATTTTACGATTTTTTTCATTAAAACGATTTTACTAATTTTCCAAACGCTTTTATGTTTTCACGATTTTTTTACGATTTTACTACGTTACGATTTTACTTTTTATGATTTTTCATTCTCCTTCCGTTTTCAGGTAAAATCTACATTTTCACTACCATGGTTTTAAGACAAACCTTGCAGCCACGCTCGGTGTATTTCATGGCGACGAGTTCCTTGGTCTCCTTGCTCCTCATGAGCCTGGCGACCCCAAAGTTGCCAGCCAGCCCCCAAATCCTTGATGGTCTCGTACTTGTCCATATCCACGAATTGAACAACGACGAAATGACTAACGAGTTAGTAACTCAGTATCAGAATCAAAGAATCATGCCCACAAAATCGAAATGGGAATCGGAGAAGAAGGAAGGTGGTTTGGAGAGAGGGAAGTGGAGTGAGATAGAGAAAGCACTAAATAAGGAAGAGCACGTGAGATAGTGAGAGAGTGAGATGTTAGAAAAATGGGGAAATAGTGTGGGGATCCATGAAAACCAGCTTGACTCTAGTGAGGGAGTGTCATCTATCAGTTAGCTTGCTTTCAGTTATTTTTACATTTAAAAAATTAAAAATTGTATTTATTGGTTCTGAAAACATAGATTTTATCTGAAAAACAGAAAAAATGAAAAATCGTAAAACGTAAAATCGTAAAATTAGTAAAATTGTAAAAATTTAAAAGCTTTTAAAAAATTAGTAAAATCATTTTAATAAAAAAAAATCACAAAAACGTAAAAATAAATCGAGTTTTTATGAACCTGACATGACATTTGCGGGGAAAAACGCGGTTTCTGAGTGGTTTTTGTCTCCAGCTTGGTGAACAGAGTCGTTTTTGTCGCCATCTTATTTACAATAACTAACTGCATCTTTCATTTTTCACTTTCACAGCCGCCAAAATACTGTTCATCTTTTACAAAACAAAAAGCTGAGTAATTTGCAGATGCAATTGATAGAAGTATTGTTCATTTCAGGATCTGGAACGAGGATAGCAATATGAAAGATGAATCCATAGATCGGTGGGTGAGTTTGCTTCGCCGGTTAAAGATGGGAAAAAAAATATTACTGTTGAAACTTGAAAGGATCACCTAAAAGTGACACTAGGTGATGACTCAGTGGGTTTTGCTGACTCGGATATGCGGTTGACTGATTCGGATAAACAATCATTTCTTTCTTTTGATCCTTAATATAAGATTTAGTTTACATTTTTGAAAAGATTAAGAAACATAAATAAATTAGTTAATCATAAAAAATGCCGAGTATAATTTATTTAACTCTCTTGATCTCTTCAAAAAAGTTAACTGGGTCTTATATATTAAGGACGAGAGATACTACTCCCTCCCGTTATTTTTATGCGAACCCAAAATTTGAATTATATTTATTCTTTTTTTTAGCACTAAATAAAAGTTGTCTAAACATTTAATGAGTTTTGTTTCATTTTTACCTATCATTAATTATATTAATTACATTAATTAAAAGGTTAATGATACTTATATTTACTTAATTTCTCTTTTTTATAAACCATGACATACTTAAAAAATAAATTTTATTTTAGATATACTTTTTAAAAAATTAATTTTAATTACTTTCTATAATGAAAACGTTCAGAGTGCGCCTATTGGGAGTGGCCGACATGGAGGTCGGGGCAATTTGATTGGGCCTTTTTCTTGGGAGAGTATGGCCATTTGAAGCTCATCATTCAATGGTTTTAGATTTCATTCGGAAATCTCGAACGTCGTCATTTTCCCCATGTGCCTCATCATGTGTCTCACTCCCTCTCTCAAATTCTGGGCTGGCTTGGGCGTTGATAGAGCTGGGAAATTGGGTCAGGTCCATCGGGCCGGCCCGTTTAAATCCTGACCCTGTAGGGGCTCGGGCTTGAAAAATAGGCGTGAAATTTGATATTGGCCTTAGCGGCCGAATACTGTAGGGCCTCGGACTTAATCGGGCCAGCCACAGCAGGGCCTTGGACCCGATCCGTTAAAACATTCTTGTTGCATTTTTAATTTTTAATTTTTTTAAAAAATAGTCAAAGAGTGAAGGATAGCCTTCTGCTCAAAGTGAAGCACAATCAAATATCTATGAAATTGATGATAGTGATGAAGAAGGTGACAATTGACAATGATAGTAGTATGCTTTTATATTTTATATGAGTTATTTAATGTTGCTTAGTTTAATGCTTCTTACATTTTATGTGAGGCAATTATGTACAATGGTTTGTTTTTTATTACGAATTAATGAATGCATTTATTTATTGGATGATTTGTATTGTTTAGATATTAATGTTGATAATATTTATTTGATAGATTAGAACTTTAATAGTTGCAATTTACTAATTATATTTCTTTAGAAAAAACCCGAAAAAAATAGTTAAAATTTGGAATAGTATTTTTCGGGCCTTTGTAGGGCGGCCACATTTCCCCGGTACTATCGGGGCGGGCTTTGAAAAACAGATGTTTTCCTTATCTCGAGCCCTGTCGGGCCAGGGCCCTGGAGGGTCAAGCCCTGATTCCCAGCTCTAGGCGTTGATACGTTGAGAACGTGATTTTGAAATTACAAAAAGAAGCTGTTACCCTCTCTAATCTTTATTATAAGATACCAACTAATAATTCTCACAAACCAAGAAAAATATTTAAAGTAAATGAAGTTGTCCTAAAATTTAAGCAACTTACAATATTATCTTTACTAATTGCACTAAACTCTAATATTATATTAATTATTACTCTCACCTACTACCTTTATTAACTATGGCCATATATGGAAAAAAAATAATTAATGTGCTTTGGAAACAAACAAGTGCTTTATAAAAATGACCAAATACAATTGCTAATTGGTATCACTCTGGTCTTATTTATAAGTCCCATTTTGACCAAATCACACATACCAGGAGATGTAGGTAGCTTAGAGCGTGGAATCGGGGAGCGTGCCGCCCTCGGGGGCACAGCCCTCCGGGCTTAGCCCATAGGGCCGGCCTCCGGGGCCTGGAAGAACGAAAATGTCTGTTTTTTCAAAGCCGACCGATAGTACCGGGGCCGGGGCACTTACGGGGCACGAAAATTACTATTCCAAATTTTAACTATTTTTCTTCCGAGTTTTTTCCAAAGAAATATAATTAGTAAATTGCAACCATTAAAATTCTAATCTATCAAATAAATATTATCAACATAAATATCAAAACAATATAAATCATCCAACAAATAAACACATTCATTAATTCATAATTAACAAAAAAACAAACCAATTGTCTACAATTGACTCACATAAAATATAAGAAGCATTAAACTAAACAAGATTAGATGACTCACATAAAATATAAGAAGCATACAACTATCTTTGTCAATTGTCACATTCGGAGTATAGTTATTATGTATTTATGTAATTGTGCTTAGATGGATAAATAACTCTATAACATATAAAATACATAGATAAAGGCCAAGTAATTAATTTTTATATATAAAAAAAAAAAAAAAGATGCTACGGTGAAACGGGCCTAACAGGCTTAAAAGCCTGCGGGCTGGCCTACCGGGGCCAAATTCAAATTCAAAGTCGGCGATTTTTAAGCAGAGCCCTACGGGGCCGGGGCTTAAACGGGCGGCTGACGGGCTCGGCCCCGTTCCCGGCTCTAAGGTAGCTCAATGATTATAAGGTAAAATTTGAACTTTACCCTCATTTATGAGTGGACACCTTTTAACTTTTTATTTTCTCTCTATTTTCATTGGTCCAATAATATGGGCAAAATTGTCACAATCTCATTTATTTGGTCAAAAGGGACTTATAAATAGAACCAAGTTTTTTTGGTCAAAAGGGACTTATAAATAGGACCAAAGTGGTATCGTATAATAAGTACGTAGTAATACTCTAATAAACCATAAAAGCATAGAAAAGAGAGGTAGACAAATGAGCCTCAGATTGAGAGCTTAATATTTTGATCACCTTAATTTAAGTGATCTTACTATGTATCTAACTATTCCTACGGGGAGTTTTGTTTCACCCCTAAAACACTATATAAAAGGTTGTAACCCATGAGTTAAAAGTGTGAAAGGATATTTGATCCCTACTAATATAAAAGAAAGAATGTAACTTTGGTTTCTTCACAGGAAGAGAAATTTCTTTAGAGTAATTTTTTAAGTAGAGTTGCTTCATCACTCTTAAATGAAGGATGATTATTATTAAACTCAAGTGTTGTGTTGATTTTTCTCTTGTGAACAATTAAAAATTATCCCATAAATATCCACAATATATAAAACTTGTCTGACCTAACCATGGACACATGGTCTGTCCTATTTTAAGTTCTAAACTTTTCATTATGTTTCAAACTCATTGTTTGGCTTTAAGTAGGACATGACTCCATTGGACTATTAAGTATTTAACATATAGATAGCTGCACATATTCGTATAAAAATTGAATAAATAATTTATTAGCAATGTGAACGCAATTAAAAATAATAAAAACTGTTCTCTTCCGTGTCAGGTTTTCTCGTTGACTGTCTGCTTTTAAATGTTCACTAATCGTTACAATTATGCCGCGGGATGAACTATTGACAAGAGATTAAACTATTTGTGCTTAGTGCTTTCGTTGTATCAAAATAAAAAATTGTGCTTAGAGTATTGTGGAATCCAATTATTGGTGCAAATAAAAAAGAATCACGTTCCTTTTCCATTAAAAAAATTATTAGTTTAAACGTATACTGAATGGCTGATCATTTTCATTACTTCTCTTTAGGACAAAATAAATTCTTTTTTTTTGGGGAAAAAATTAACTTTTAAAATGCTAAAAAACAAAAAGGTTTTATGAATATTCACAGTACCAGAGAAGTGTAAATGTCTAATTTATCATTTTCAAAATAAAATGGAGATGACATAGCTAGATGTCCCTATGAGTTTAAAACACGTGCCCCCATTTTTTTAAAAAGAGTTTAACAAGTTCAAATAAGGTTTTACCAAGTTTCAATAAGATCTTCAAAAATTTCAATTCAAAAATCAACATTTGCTACAATGGTAAGGTATTGATTCCCACTTCTAATAAGGGTTTAACAAATTTAGATAAGGTTTTGACAAGTTCTGATAAGATTTTCACAAATTCTAATTAAAAAATCAACTCTTGCTACAATGGTAAGGTAGTAATTCCAATTTATAATAAGGGTTTCACAAGTTTTGATATGGTTTACCAAATTATGATAAGATTTTTACAAATTCGAAGTCAAATTTCACCACTTTCTACAATGGCAAGGTATTAATTTTTATTTCTGATAAGTGTTCACAAGTTTTGATAAATTTTTTAAAATTTTCAATTATAAAATCTTAGGCACCAACGCCTACATAGAATGGCGAACGCACGTATAAGAGAAGGGGGGTAAGTGCCCACCCTTGAAACGATGTTGTTTGGGGATTTTTTTTTTTTTTTTTTTTTAATTAATACATTTTTTTTTTTAATTAATACATATTTGAATGATTGTCCACCCTTAAATTAAGTGCTCACTCTTAATACATCAATCAAGACTGCACTTCTTAATTGGATAGGGATGAATAGTTGAATGATTGTTTAGTGCCTTATATTGAAAAAGATGTATTTGATAGCATTGATAATAAGGTAATTATGATGGAATTCCAAAAAAAAGCCTAGAAGGATGACATTGTAATTATTTTTATTGTAATATACTTTTGTTATTAAAATATATGTACTTGAACTTATTAAGTGCTTACCCTTCATTGTAATTTATGTAGTTATATTTCTAACAGCACTTAACCTTACTTTTTTAAATGAGAAATTTATAAAATAACTGTCTCTTTTATTATATCATCCGTATTCACTTGATGTCATGAATATTTTTTTGATATTTTTTTCTTTTCTTGTTTATATTTTTTTGTTTTTTTAATGCATTTAAAACTTTTTTTTTTTTTAAAAAAAGCGCCCTCGAATCCCCCACTACTAGTGCCCACCCTTCATTAATTTTCTAGATCTATCATTGCCTACGTAGCACCATTCGTCACCATGAAAAGACCAACAACACTTTCTGGCGAAGCATCCAAGACACCGCCAACAACTACAAAACATCAACACTAGCAACAAGATGATGATTTAAAGAATAAAAATAACACATCTAACAATTCAAAGATCATATAATGCTAAAAGTTTGATATGACAATAAAAAATACACACTAGCAACAACATAAACATTTGGAAAAAAAAAAATCAATTTGAAATCACATTGATGTCAAGGGTGCAAATTTGAGAATTGACAAACAAGAGGGATCACCGAGATCACCATTGACGTTGTGAAGCTTACAAATATGAGAATCCAGGAGCTAAAATCAACATATGGAGGCTGAAGAAGAAGCTTCGTTGCCATCATCAATCAAACGTGTTCTCTCCCTTGTTTTCAACGCTTTTTTCCTATCTCTTCAATGGCGAGGTTGTGTTTCAGTATCGCACATCCCTCGAGCCGGTGGCGGACCTACGATTTTAGGTTTGTGGGTGCACAATTAGTGGTGGAATTCGGGCGCTGCCCCTGAAAATTATTTTTAAGGAAAGTTTTTGTTCTGTTATAGAACACAGATGTCCAGCCAAGGGCTGGTATATTGATCTTGGATGGATAGGCTCTGCCTGAATATCTATGGAGGAGATAACCAGGAGAGCGTGGGATCACCGTATACGACAAAGGGGTGGTGTGTGTGCACAGTGAGACTTTATGTAAATCGTCTAGGTTAGAATGTGTGCACCTTGTTACCTGTCCTCTGTATTTATAGAGGTGTCTGGTGCGATATATGGGGCACGCCATTAATGGCGCGCCATTAATGGGGCGGATATCCGGGGTATGCCATTAATGGGACATGTCATTAATGGGGCGAGTATCTCGGTAGGTCGTTACGATCTGGATGGATCTTGCCTAGCCGAGATTTCCGGATCTCCACCTATGATTAGCGGATCACGCTTCCTAGCTCTGTCTGGGCCGTGCTATGGACTTGGGGCTTTTGGGTCGGTCCGTAACAGTTGCCCCCCAGCTTGGCTGTTCAGGCTTCTGGGCGGCCGAGGTGTGTAATGCCCCCGGTCCCGGTTTAGGTCCGGGGCCTATGCTTTATCCGGTCCGGCTTCTAACGCCGTGGCCTGTCCCTATTATGACGATCACAGGTGGTGCCACTGGGTTATGCCTGACCGGGGCGTTTCGATCGGCCTCGGTCTTATATAATTAGCCCCCTGTTCGTGGGTAAGCCATTTGGCCTTCTTTCCGCAGGTGTCATAATGGTTGCTTTACACCTAGCTTGCCCTGATTGGAAAGAGTTTGCAGCTGTCGCGCCCCTCCGAGTGCTTGTTTGCGTGCACATTTAATGCTCCTACGTCATTCGTGCATTTCCCATCGTGTCAGGGTTCAAAAGACCGAATTGCCCCGGCGTTCCCTATCCTTTTCACTTATATGAAGTGTTTGTTTCGTGTTTGCCTCTTTCACTTTTTCCCGCTACAACTTCGCTGTGAACTTGCTCTGGGTTTATAGGATTGTCTCCTCTGCCAAAACTCCACTGTTCTCCATTTCCATCGTTCGAGTCTCCCTCTTCTTACTCATACAGGTATTTTCCTCATTTTTCTTTACTCTTTTACGGCGTACTTCGTACCGATTACATATCCTTTGGTTTCTTATCTACGTTTCCCACTCCTTTTTCTTTACGGTTTTCGAGTATCCATTTGAGACCATTTTAAGGGTTTTGCTTTGCATTTGACACATACGCGTCGTGCTTGCCTTTCTTTCGACATAAGACCTTTAGTTCTTAGGTTCTAGTTCCTTTCGATGGATAGACATACGCATTTTCCTAAACCCGAGATCAATGCTAACCCCGAGGAAGAGGAGTTTCTTCGTACTCGTTACCCGTGAGCTTCTTATTGGGTTCTCGGAACCGAGCTTCCGGAAGCAGAGAGGTCAGCCCCTTTTCTCCGAGGCGGGTTCGGTTACTCAGGACGAATCGGGCCCCAACCGTACTGCTAGAGCTACGTCTCCTTCTCCCGTCCCGAGTTTACGCACGCAACGTTCCTATCTTATCGCCCGCACAGGCCGGGGTTGGCTCCTTTGCCGGCTCCATGTCTCCGGCCTTATTGGCCCAACCGCTCAACTTTTGTGAGGGTTCACCCTCTGCGAGCTCGGACCCTTATCCCGATGATTATCTCGGCCCCTGCTGGGATTGCTTGGCCGAGGGTGCATTCCACATTGCGCACGGCGGAGACTCTAGAGCGTCCTCGATTCTTGGTTCTTGCCGGCATCGGCAACCTTCGGGCCCCTCTTCTGGCGTTCCCTTTCGTCTGAGTCCGCCATCTGTTTTGCCTTCTAATATTCTTTTACCAGGTATTTTCAACTCTGCTAATTTCATTTTATGTTGCATAGGTTAATGGCTCCGAAATCTCTGCCCTCCAAGAAGAGGACCGAGGCTGAGGAATCGAACTCTTCTAGTCCACCTGAGGCTCTGTGTCGTAGGTATCCCTGGGTGTCCCATGAGGTCTTGAAGACCCGGTCCTTGATGTCGGATACAGACATTGCCCGTATGGATCTACCCGCAATGGAGGGGTGCGTCGTATGCCGCCCGGAAGCCGACGAGCCTATTTGTGTGGAACGGGAAATAGGCAGTCCCAATTTCTTTTACTTTTACTGGGATTATCTCACTCGGGTCGGTGTTTGCTTCCCTTTCACCCATTTCCAGACACTGGCCCTGTTGTACCTGAGACTTGCCCCGTCTCAACTTCATCCGAACGGGTGGGCTATCTTGTTGCGTTTGAGCAACTGTGTCGCTCCTTCCGGGATCCGGTTCCTTGCTCGACCAATCTTTTCTTCTATTACTTCGGCCCCTTTACCCCTGGCTCTCCTAAGGAAAGTGACAAGCTAAAAGGGTTGGTATCTCTCCGCGTTAATCCTGATCGGAAGCTCATGAGGCCCTTCTCCGATTCGTTTAAGCGGTTCCAGAGTGCGTTCTTCAAGGTTGTCGCCGTGCCTGGTAAGCCAACCTGGTTTTTGAAGGGGGTTGAGGCTGCCGACGTGGAGTGGCGTTTCCCTCTATATTGGATGGAGAGTCACCATAAAGCTACTCCCTTCTCCTTCCAAATTTCGAAAGATGAGCCCCTGCCAGAGGTGGCCCCTCATGTCCCTAGGTTGGACGCCTACGTGGAGAAGTATGGCGTCCCGAGTGCGGCCTTTTTCATTTCGGGAGGGATCTAGGCCAATCCTCTCTACTTGTAGGAGTTCCTCCTTTGCCATGTTATTTGTCTTTTGGTCATATTTGTATATTGTTGGAGTAATTTAGGTTTATTCCTGACTTCCTTTTATCTATCCTTTTCAGCTCAAGACATGAAGGTCCTTCCAGGTTACTTGAAGAAAGTGAATCCGGCCGCGGCATCACCGAGTGGTCGGGCTTAGAAACGGGCCGTCCCTGTCAAAAATGCTGCGCGCGAGGCTAATGCCTCTGTTGTGACAAAGAAGACTAAGGTCTCGGGCGTCGAAGAATCGGCTCCATCCATCCCCTCCGGGGCATCTCAGGAAGTTGTTACGGATACTTCGAAGGGGAAACAGTCGTTGTCTATTGGGTGAACTTGTATCTACGGTTGTCGCGACTACTCCTTCGACACCGATTCTCCCGGCACCTTTGCCAACTCCGCCTCCTCCACCTCCTTCAACTGGGCCCTCACGTCCTTCTTCTGTGCTTCCTCGCAGCTTCATATGGGATAAGGGGCTGACCAATGAACTAGACGTCGCGTTCCTCCCCCCTGGGAATTTATGGAGAGTCGGGCCTTGTCCCCGCCTAGCATTGAGGAGGTGTATGCAGCGCAACGATATTTATGCAAATGCGTTGGGTTCTTTTGCAAACATGTTCTCGTGAGGGAGAAGTATGCTTTGGTGGATGCGAGAATAAGCGCTGAGCATCTCGGGAAGAGGTGGCGGCCCGTAAAAGCTCGGAGGCCGTGTCGATGAAAAAGGCCTTGGCCGCGTCGAGGCCAAGGCGTACCTTTGGAGGAGGAGCGGGATGCCGCCGGATCGCGGGATGTTTCTAAGGCCGCGGTCGTCAAGATGGAGAAAGATCTTCTACAGGCGCGGGAAGGGGCGGAGAAGTCAGCCTCCGAGTGTGCCTGGGCCCAGAAAGCGCTGGGCGAGAGTATTGAACACGTGAAAGCCCTTCAGAAGCAACGCGATATGCTTTGTCCTCTAAACTTACAACGGCCAGGGAGGCCCTCGCCAGTAGCGCGACGCGCGCTTGGAGTCCGATGAGCTCTTAAAGCGGGACATCCATGCCGATTGCTTTGACAATGCCCTGGAGCGGTCGGTTCTTGAATCCGACGACGAAGCTTAACTTGGACGGCTATGATTTTCGCGCCTTTGCGAGGACGGAGTCTTAGTTCCGTATCAATCTCCTTCCGCCAATGCATCCCGATCGAAGAAGAGGGAGGAGAGTCGGATGCGGAGAGCGAGGCAACCAAGGGTTCTCGTGAGGCCAACCCGTCCTAGTTAAGTTTGACTTCGTCTTTGGTAGGCGTCTGTGCCCCTTTATTTTGAAGATTTCCGGCCTTTGTGCCATTTTGTACATATTTGTATGACTATGGATGAATTATTTATTCGCCCTTCTGCCATTTTTTAAATTCCATATTTGAAATTTCTTGACTGTAGTAGATACGAGTCGTTTACTTGACCAACACTAATGTGTGGGAGGATGGGGCGGTTGTATGTTTTAACCTCTTGGGGTGTTAACTTAACCGCACTACCTCATTCCGGCTTGACTATCGGAAAAGTTGATAGGAACCGAATTAAGGGCGAGGCCGTCACATGTCAACCGAGGTGTCTATTACCTCAAATCGACATTTTGACTTTGGATCGGGTCGGAATGACATGACTGCTTTCTTAAATCGGGGCGACGTTGACGCGTCAATTTCGCGAAGGCCACGTATGGCATTTTCGCCGTGCTCTTACCAATGCACGTCGGAGTACAATGGCCGGTGTCATACATCTAGATGTTTTTATGTTAATGACTGGGTGTAAGTACCTCGGTGTCGGGTTTTGGACCGGGCTTAATGGCCTCGGTTTCATGCTTAAGCAAGTAATTGTGCACATTGACGCATTTCCTTAATGGATTCCTTCATTAAATAAAGCAGCTCAAAAGAGCGTACAAATGGTCATGAATTATTCAGATGCAAAATAAAGAACAATTGGAGGAAACATAAGGGAAAGTAAGAAATAATCGAACAGTAGCCTTGGTGTCTACGGGGCCGAGCCTTGACCTAGTTGTAATAGATCTTTAGCTTATCGGCGTTCCATGTCCTCTTAACCGGCTTCCTTGCCGGGTTTCGAGAACGTATGCCCCACATCGAGTTTTCTTTAACCCGATAAGGACCTTACCAATTTGCTTGCCAGTTTTCCGTCTCGGGAATTCTTGTTTCCGATGTCGGCCGCCGGAGTACCCGGGTTACCTCTCGGTTAAAGGATCGTGGTTGAACCTTCCGATTATATTTTGCCGCGAGTAGTAACTGCTGGCGGCAAGTTCCGGCAATGGGGCGTGATTCGGATCTCATCTATTAGGTCCGGTCTGTCTTTAGGGCGTCGTCATTTGATGCCGGTCCTTCCTGTCCGGCTCTGATCTTCCTCCATGATGGCTGCCCGATTTCAACCGGGATCATTTCTTCACATCCATAGGTCAACCGGAATGGGGTTTCCTGGGTCGAGGACTGCACGCTCGTCCTGTAGCCCCATAGAACGCTGTGGAGCTGTTCGGTCCAGCTGGAGTCGGCCTTTAACATGTGTTTCTTTAATCTGTCAAGAATGATCTTATTAGTTGACTCGGCCTTGCCGTTAGATTGCGGATGTTCGATGGAGGAGAAGTGTTGCTAGATGTCCAAGTTGGACATTAAGGCCTGGAATCTATGGTCTGTGAACTGGGTTCCATTATCAGTGACGACTTCAGTAGGTATCCCGAATCGAGCAAAGATGTTATGACGAACGAATCTCATAATTCGAGACGAGGTGATCGTAGTCAGTGCCTCCGCTTCAATCCATTTGGTGAAATAGTCTACGGCGACAATGAGCCATTTGAAATGTCCAGTGCGGCTTGAACGGTCCGAGGATGTCCATTCCCCATTTATAGAAGGGCCACGGGGCCGGCATCCCTTTTAACTCCCTCGGTGGTGGCCATAAGATCCCGGCTTGTTTACGCGGTTTGTCGCCGCTTGGCGGCTTCCATGGCGTCATGCCTCATGGTGGGCCAATAATAGCCGGCGCGTAATGCCTTCCTTGCCAAAGCCTTGCCCCCATGTGTTGGCGTTGCATCCCTCATGTATCTCGATCAATACATACCTTGCTTCGGACTCACCTAGGCATCGCATCATCGGGCAGTGCACGCCTTTTCTGTATAGCTGATCATCGACCATAGTGTAGATGGCAGCTTCTCTCATTAGCTTCTTTGCGGAAGTGGAATCTGTTGGGATGATCCCCCTTTCTAGGTAATCTTCAATTGGCTTTCTCCAGTCCGTGGCGGATGAGATAGTCATGACGCACGTGGGCTCGGCCAAATTCTGTTGGATCACAGTTCTATGACTCCCCGGACCTTTTGTACTTGCTAGTTTGGAGAGAATATCGGCCCATGTATTCTCTTCTCTTCTCTTGGGATATGGGAGACAATCACTTCTTCGAACTCTGTCATTACTTCTTTTGCTCTGTTCAAGTACTTAGCCAACAGGGGGCCTTTTGCTTGATAGCTGCCATCAATCTGTGCGGCGACGAGTTGCGAGTCGGTGAACACCTTAACTCGCCGTGCTCTGCTCTCTTTTGCTTGAGACAATCCGGCTAAGAGGGCCTCGTACTCGGCCTGGTTATTGGAGGTCGGGAATTCCAACTGGAGGGAATGCTCAGTAGCGGCCCCCTCGGGGCTTTCAACAATGACTCCTGCTCCACTGCCTTTTGGATTGGAAGATCCGTCTACAAATACCTTCTAGAATTCCTCGCTAACCATAATCGGAGTCAATTCCCTGATGAAATCGGCCAATGCTTGTGATTTGATCGCATGTCGGGCTTCAAAAATGATGTCGAACTTGGACAGTTCAATTGCCCAGCTTGTCATTCGCCCTGCCAGGTCAGGTTTGTGCAAAATCTGCCGGATTGGCTGACTGGTCCGGACTACTATTCGATGTCCCTAGAAATATGGCCGAAGCCGTCTCGCCGTTGTTAGTAATGCGAACGCCATCTTTTCTAGCTTCTGGTATCTGAGCTCAGCGTTTTGTAACGCTTTACTCAAAAAGTAGATGGGTGTCTGTCCGGCCTCGGTTTCTCTTACCAAGGCGGCGCTTACCGCCTCGTCTCCCACAAACAGGTACAAGAACAAGGTCTCCCCTTGCTCCGGCTTCGTTAGTACCAGAGGGGTTGCTAAACATCTCTTAATTTCTTCAAAGGCTGTTTCATAATCCGAATTCCATCCTCCATGAGTCTCTTTCTTCAATAATTTAAAGAAAGGCAACGCCTTCTCGGCAGATCTAGGTAAGAATCTTGTCAGGGCCGCCAAACGACCTGTTAATTGTTGAACTTCTTTCTTAGAGTTCGGGACTTGCATGTCTAGCACCGCCTTGCATTTGTCCGGGTTAACCTCAATCCCTCGATTGGTCAGCATAAAACCTAGGAATTTCCTGGCGGGCACTCCGAAGGCACATTTGGCTGGGTTCAACCTGATTCGGTATCGTCTTAATTTTTCAAACGTCTGCTCTAGGTCCCGGATATGCTCCTCTGGTTGTTTTGACTTCACAATCATGTCATCTATATAGACCTCCACATTTTGTCTGATTTGGTCCTCAAAGACGCGGTTCATCATTCGTTGGTACGTAGCTCTGGCGTTCTTCAATCCAAATGGCATGACGTTGTAGCAATAGTTAGCCTTGTCGGTCATGAAGGAGGTTTTCTCTTGATCCTCTGCGGGTGCATGGCAATCGATTGTAGCGGAGTAAGCATCCATAAAGGAAAGCAACTGTACCCGACCGAGTTATCAACGAGTTGATCAATGTTGGGCATAGGGTAGGAGTCTTTTGGACACGCTTTATTTAGATTGGTGTAGTCGTGCACACCTCCATTCGCCGGTCGGTTTTAAGACCATGACCACATTCGAGAGCCAAGTTGTGTATTGTACCTCTCTGATGAATCCCGCGGCAAGGAGCTCTTCAATGTGACTTTCAAGGGCTTTACGCTGTTGTCCGAGATATTCCTCCTCTTACGGGCCACCGGCTTCGACCCCGCCATATGGCGAGTTTGTGACGGCGAGAAGTGTGGGTCGATCCCGGGTATTTCGACGACGTCCGGCGAAGACGTCCTGGTTTTGTCTTAAGAACTTGATCGGTCGCGCTTTTATATCTGCGTCCATGTCTCGCCGACTTTAGTTGTCTTGGAGGGATCCGTCCCGAGGATTAATTCCTCCGGCTCCCCTTCCGGCTCGGGCGTGGGTTTTCTAGTTCACGGAGGTCCGGCTCTACCATATTAACCGACAGCCAGGGCCGCCCCTCATTTCTGACATCGGTCATAACCTTGTTGGTTCGGAGCCGCGGCAGGGATGACGGTCCTTCCTCCTCGACTCGAAGAGTTTCAAAGTAACATTGCCGTGATACTTTCTGGTCTCCGGACACTTCAACCACCTGATTCTTATCATTGATCATTTTCAATTTCTGGTGCTTAGTGGACGCTTGACATGTCCCAATTGTGTATAGTGGGTCGGCCCAATATAATATTATAGGGAGAGCGTAAGTCGGCCACTACGAACCTTACACGTTCTGACTTGAAAGCTTCCTTGGTTCCCAGCGTTAATATGAGGTCAATATATCCTTTGGGGAAGGAACGCTCTCCATTAAACCCGATTAGGGTGGATTTGCACGGCTTTAGGTCTTCAACATCGAGGTGCATCCTGCGGTATGCGTCCCGACTTATGATATCGGCCGAACTCCCCGCATCCACGAAGATCCGTTTGACCCGGTAATTTACTACGATTCCGGTGATGACCAATCCATCTTGGTGACCTGGAATAACCTCCTTGAGCTCCTCGTCCGTGAAGACTAATGGGGGTGGTTTCGGTTTCGATGAGCTGCCTTTAAACTTTGGTACATCTTTTATTGTTAGCACCTCTCGCAGGTATTTCTTGCGCCGGCTTATAGTATCTCCACCTCCTCCAAAATCACCACTGATCCCGTTGCATTGGAGATCAGTATCTGGGAAACCGTCGACAAGGCCGGTTTTCCGTTTCTTCTCAGGTTCCCGAGCATCCGTAGCCGGACTCCTGCTTCGGCGGCTACTATTCCGCCTGCTTGTTTTGCCTTAAGTTTTGATGACGTATTGGCGAAGTTTCCCTTCTCTCACAAACTTTTCGATAGCATTCCTGAGTTCATAACATTCGTCAGTGGTATGACCGGAGCAGTCGTGGAAAGTGCAAAATTTTCCCCGATCTGTAGTGGACCGGTTTCTGATAGGCCTCGGCTTGGCCACCCTTTTCATCTCGATTTGGGCTACCTCCTTCCACAGTTGCAAACACGGAACATTCAAGGGGGTGTAGTTGCCGTATTTCGCCTTATTATCTGTCCGCTCTTGTCGGGGTCGGCTCTCTCTGCTGCGTCTGCGGGGTTCCGGCTTGTGCTTGTCCTTCAGATCCCTTCTTTCGGGCGATGAATTCCTGGCCTTCTCAGGTTCATCTGCATTGGCAATTTCCATTTGCTCAACATCTAGGTACTTCTTTGCTTCGGTATAGAATTCAGTCAATGAATATACCCGATTCTTGCACAGATGTCTGGCCAGGCGTGTCGTTGGGTCCAGATCATTGACGAGGCAATGTACATGGACCTCTTCAGATAATGAGCGTACCTGCATTGCCGTGTCTCGAACCGATCCGGTACTTTTGCAACGTCTCGCCTTTCTTTTGTTTTACCTTACTCAACGTGAATTGAGATTTTGGTTGTTTCTTCTTTGGTGGCAAAGTGCAATTCAAACTTACGCCCGAGGTCTTCAAAGTTCCGAATCGAATTATTGGGTAATGAACTCAACCATTTGTGGGCCGGTCCGGTCAACGTGGCCGAGAAGAGCCTTAAGAAGACCAGACCTTCTATTGACCTGACCCACATCAACTTTTCAAATATCTCCAGGTGGTGATGTGGATCCTGGGTCCCATCGTACTTGGGAAGATCGGCTAAGTCAAAATTCTTTGGGTATGGGGCCGTGGCCGTTGCACGGGAGAATGGGGTCCCATCTGAGCCAGCCAAGTACTTCATCTTATACTGCCGCGGGGACCCTCGTGTCCGAGGCGTCGTGATTGCCTCTCGAAGCTCATCCGAGTCCTGATCAAGGTCTCGGTCTTCATGACTATTATGGTTATGGTCTTTATAACCGTCATGGCGGTCTTCTCAGCCTTGGTCTTCCTCATCCCGGATCCGCAACTGTCTCTCCTTGTTCCTTCTGGGGGTCGGCTGGCGTTCTCGCTCCTTTCTTGCTTCCCCCTCATTCCTGTCGCGGGCCCGCCGATTCGACTCTGGGCTGGTACGTGGACTACTGCTGTCCAGGCGTACAACCTCCTTTCCCTTACGAGAGCTTCTCTGGGTTCCGCGTTGAAACATGTTTTCAAGCTTTTCCTCAATCATCAATTCCAGAGCATGAAAATCCTCTTGCCTTTGGAGGTGATCTAGTTTTTCCTTGTTTTCGAACCTCTGAAGCATCGACTCTTGGGTTCTCCTTAAGATGTGGACGTCGGTGTCTAGTACCTGAGCGTTTGGGGGTGGGGCCGTCTGGGCTCGGACTCTTGGCGGCCCCTCTTGCGAAGGTTCGTCGTTGGAAGGAGATGTGCTCTCCGTGTCGATGCGTGACCCTCCGAAGTCTTTTCTCGTGGAGGTTGATCATGAGTCTGCGGTTGACTCGGTCCGGCCTGAGGTTGATTTGGTGGTAAAGTGCTTTCATCGTTCGGCCGGTCCAATCGCTGGCTTTGCCTGTGGCTTTTGGTGTTGGCCATTAGTGGTCACGGGGATAGAAATTTAAGGTCCCCTCGGTCGGTGCCAATGTTCTGTTATAGAACATAGATGTCCAGCCAAGGGCTGGTATATTGATCTTTGATGGATAGGCTCTGCCTGAATATCTATGGAGGAGATAACCAGGAGAGCGTGGGATCACCGTACACGACAAAGGGTGGTGTGTGTGCACAGTGAGACTGTATGTAAATAGTCCAGGTTAGAATGTGTGCACCTTGTTACCCGTCCTCTGTATTTATAGAGGTGTATGGCGCGATATCCAGGGCACGTCATTAATAGGGCACGCCATTAATGGGGCGGATATCTAGGGTACGCCATTAATGGGACGTGTCATTAATGGGGCGAGTATCTCGGTAGGCCGTTACGATCTAGATGGATCTTGCCTAGCCGAGATTTCTGGATCTCCACCTATGATTAGCGGATCACGCTTCCTAGCTCTGTCTGGGCCGTGCTATGGACTTGGGACTTTTGGGCTGGTCCGTAATAGTTTTAAACGCATTAAAAAACAAAAGAATTTAAACAATAAAAGAAAAGAAAACTTCAACTTAATATAGAAAAATAATAATCAAGAGTCAACTAACCTTTACATCAGAACGATTACAAAAGAATTCTTCGTGAAACAAGTTGTAACCTATAAGCTAGTTCATCTCAATGCTTCCTCTATCAAAACCTATAAGATTGTATCTTTTTTCATACAGGGGCATTAAGCAACTGAAGCTATGATTTCCAATTCCAAAGCAACTAAATAATTTGCACTCTATAACAATTTAGTAAGTAATCAGCAAGTAATCCAAAACAAGATAAATTAACATCCAAAGGATGAAAAGACAATATTTGTAATTAACAAATTATGAATAAGCAAACTAAATGAAAGGCGTCTTTTTATATTATTTTGTGTCCCCTTCTTGCAGTGAAAAGTTGCACAGCTCAATTGGCAGAGTGCGTTCTCTTAGGGTGCAGCTCACCCTTATGGCCGCGAGTTCGAAACCTTAGGGTGTGGTTTTTGTGCAGCAATTAGTAAATGATGCGTTTTTCACTGTTTAAAAAAAAGAATCATGAAGAAACGCTCCCTGGAGGAATCGAACTGGGGTCATGCCATGCCAATCAACTTTGTAGACATTCAACCAACCAAGCCACCTAGGTAAGTTGTTATGGAATTCCTTCAAAATATATATATAGTATCAAAATTTTAGTGTGTGCACTTGCCCACACTGGCACCAGTGTGGGTCCACCGCTGCTCTAAGCAGTGGTGGCGGTAACAGAGTAGGGAAGCCCAAAGACACATCGGCCACAATGAACAACCAAGGTATTTCAGAGGCATCCTTTGCTTGGGTTCTAGATCCTATCATTGATTATTATAGGCCCAATAATCACTCCCCTGAGATCAACCCGGCCAAACTTTGGCTCATCCTATTGAACCACAAAGTCAGATCACCCCCGCTCCACTTCCAGATGCAACACATATAGTTGAAATCACCGTCGGCATCATCACTAGATATAAGAATATGAGGAGGATGAAGCGATAGAGGTTGAAGATGAAGCTTTGTTGCCACATGTTATGATATGGATTAAGTTAGATCCATATATGTAGGGATTACTGTTAGCCGTATATGTAGGAATCACGTTAGCCTTTCTCTTGTATATATACCCATGTACTTACCTTAATTAATACGACTTCTAGATTCTCAGATTACATGGTAGCCTGTTCTCTAATATATGTTTTTTTTTCTCTCCTCTCTGGGTTCTGTTTCTTTCTGGGTTTGGGTTCACTGTGCATCGAGTTGCATTGTTCCCAGAGTTGAACCAGCAGCGTTGAGTGAGAAGAGACCTTGTCGGTCCCCTTGTCCAGTGCTCACACGCGCCACCGAGAAGCATCGCCATGTCCCGATCGGGAAAACCCCAGAGTCTCGCCGCCATCTTCTTCACGCGTGATATCCACGTGCCGCTGCTTCCAAGACTGTTTTGACACGCACATGTGCGTGAACTTTGTCCCAACAAGTTTTTCCGTCGTGCTTCTTGATTTCCGGCGTCTACTTGCCTTTTCCGACGGATCCTTCCTGCGATCGTGTTCGGGTTCTGTGGTTGGTGTGTTCCTTCCGTCTAGCTCTTTGGTTTTTCTGGCTTATATGCGTTGCTAGTTCGTCTCGTCTATTCAAGCACAGCGTTCTTTGATCTAATCTGAGTAGTTTTGCCACATTTTTCGTACAACGAATTTGGCTTCTACTTGTTTAATCTGAAGTCTTTGTTGTTTGAGCGTTGGCACTGTTACGTGTTGCATTAACGACATTATTTGAGCGTTGGTTGGGGCATTAAAAATTTGTGTTTGGTTTTTTGGGTTGTTAAGGCCATGTTTGGCATTTTGGCAATCTGTTTTTTGGCCCTTTTTTTTGGCGTTGGGCGATCTGTTTCTTTTTGACTGAATCCCCTCTTGTTATTGTTAATGTGAGTCTTTGATAATTTTCATGGCCGAATCAAAGACATCCGAGATGCTGCCTATGTCTGCTAAAATTATTGATTCTAAATTAAATTGGACCAACTATTCTAATTAGAGTAAAACTGTTAGAGTTTATCTCTTGGGTGTTGAGAAGGAAGCTCATTTAACTAAGGATCCTCCTTCCGATGATGATGAGACAAGTTTGGCTTGGTCTAGAGCCGATGCTCGTCTCTTCTTTTAAATCCGTAACTCTATTGAACCACGGATTTTATCTTATGTAAGTCCTTGCAACACTGTGAAGGAAATTATGAGATATCTTGACTTTATGTTCTTTGGAAAAGGGAATTTTACTCGCATTCACAAAGTTTGTAAAGGATTTTATCACTCTGAGCAGCAGGGTCGTCCCTTGAAGGATTTCTTCATAGACTTCAAGAAGTTATATGAAGAGATGAAGGTACTTATGTCTCCTCAGGTGGATCTTCAGACCCGTATCAAGAACCTGGAGTTTCAAGCTATCATCAGTTTCCTTGAAGCTCTTGACCCATCTTATAACACCATCCGCTCTCAAATTCTGTCTAGTCAGGAGATTCCATCTCTTGACGATGTGTTCTCATGAGTTCTTCGTGCTGATAGTTTGGTGTGCCCATCTGTTGATCCAAATGCCAGTGCTTTGGCTGGGCGTGGTCCCTTTGAGAACAAGAATTATGGATCGAAATAAAACACTAGTGCTCCACCCCTGACTTCTGGCAGTATTATCTGCAACTATTGCAATAAACCTGGTCATATTAAGAAGAATTGTCACAAAATTGTAGAATAAACGTCAGCGTGATCAGCAGCGTGGCCTTGCTCATATTGCCCAGACACCTAATCAGTCTGATTCTGGTTTGTCATCTACAGGGGCTCTCGTTACGGTACTTTGTCTTTTGGCCTTGCTACTACTTCCACAAAGTGGGTCATTGATTCAGGTGCGACTGACCACATGACAGGTAACCATCATTTATTTTCATCGTATGCCCCCTATGCCAACCCATCCTCCGTCTTTGTCGCCAATGGTTCCCCGATCCGCGTTCTTGGATCAGGAACTGTTACGCCCACTACATCCATTTCAGTCTCTTCAGTTTTTAATGTTCCCGATCTTACATGTACTCTTTTGTCTCCAAGTCAACTGACTCGCAATTTGAACTGTTTTATCTCACTTTACCCTGACCACTGCTTAATTTAGGATCTTACGACGAAGCAGATTATTAGTAGAGGCTATGAATCCTGTGGACATTACATTCTTGATAATCAGGTGTCGCGTTCTAGTGCTTGTTCTGGTGGGTCATCTCTCTTTGAAGTCCATTGTCGTCTTGGTCATGTATGCCTTTCGTCCTTAAAGAGGTTGTATCCTCAATTTTCGTCTGTGTCTTCTTTGGATTGTGAGTTGTGTCAGTTTGCCAAACACCATCGTGCTCATTTGGCACCTCAAGTCAATAAACGGGCTGCGTCCCCCTTTGAGTTAGTTCATTCTAATGTTTGGGGTCCTTGTTCAGTTTTGTCTCATACTGGTTATCGATATTTTGTCACTTTTGTTGATGAATTTTCGTGAACTACTTGGCTTTACTTAATGAAACACTGTTTTGAATTGTTTACTCATTTTCGTCATTTCTGTGCTGAAATACAAACCCATTTTAATACACCTATGAAAATCCTTCAAAGTGATAATGCAAAAGAATATTTTTCCACCCTATTCACCTAGTATATGCATAGTCATGGCCTTCTTTACCAATCCTCCTGTGTTGATACACCTGCTCAAAATGGTGTTGCTGAAAGAAAAAATCGCTACCTTTTAGAAACTCCTCGTGCTCTCATGTTTCACTCCTGTGTCCCTAAATCCTTTTGGGTTGATGTCGTGTCTACTGCTTGTTTCCTCATCAATTGCATGCATTCAACTGTCCTTAGTGGTGAAATTCCCTATTCTATTTTGTTTCCTACCATTAAACTATTTGCTATTGTTCCTAAAATTTTTGGTTGTGTTTGCTTTATTCGGGATGTTCGTCCTAGTATGAGTAAACTTGATCCAAAGTCCTTATGGTGTGTCTTTCTTGGTTATTCTCGAGTTTAGAAAGGTTATCGGTGTTACTCTCCTGATCTTTGTTGTTATCTTGTGTCCACAAATGTAACCTTTCATGAGTCTTCTCTCTTCTTCCCTTCTTCATAATTATCTGAGTCTTCCCTTGTCGTTTCTGAGTCTGATGATATCCTAGTTTATTGAGTTCCTATCTCACCAGTACAGGCTGTAGTTCTGGAACCTCATATAGTCAATGATGCTGATGTTGCCAATGTTATGCCCTTGTCAGTACCTGCTTTCCCGTCGGATCCTGTTCCTGACCCAATTGTACCTAATTCTGCTATTGACTCATCTAATGACTTGCCTATTGCGCTCTGAAAAGGTGCCCGTCCTCATCATCCTCCCCAGAGATATGCTAGCTGTACCTATCCTATCTCATCTTTTGTCTCCTACCAGTGTTTGTCCCCTATTTCATCTTCCCTTGTGGCCACCCTTGAATCCATCTCTACCCCTACTAGCCTACACCAAGCCTTGACTCACCCTGGTTGGCGTGCAGTGATGGAAGAAGAAATGATGGCCCTTGAAAAGGCTGGTACGTGGACTCTTGTTGATCTCCCTTGTGGAAAGAAGGCCATTGGGTGAAAATGGGTGTTTTCTGTTAAGACCAAGGCTGATGGTTCCTTAGAACGGTTGAAAGCTCGGCTTGTTGCAAAAGGGTATGCTCAAACTTATGGCATTGATTATTCTGAGACCTTCTCCCCTGTGGCTAAGCTCATTTTCGTTCGTCTTCTTGTTTGTTTAGCTGCCACCTATCATTGGGATTTTGCATCAGTTGGATGTTAAAAATGCTTTTTTGAATGGTGACCTTCTTGAGGAGGTTTATATGGAGCAACCACCTGGGTTTGCTGCTCAGGGGGAGTCTGGGAAAGTGTGTGCTATCTCTGAAAGTCGTTGTATGGTCTGAAGCAAAGTCCTCATGCCTGGTTTGATTAGTTTTGTGGTGTAGTCAAGAAATTTGGGTTAAGCCAAAGTAAGTGTGATCACTCTGTGTTCTACCAGCATTCCAATGCAGGCATGATCCTTCTAGTAGTATATGTTGATGATATTGTGATTACTGGGAGTAACATCTCTGGAATCTCATAGCTTAAAATCTTCCTTAACTCCCACTTCTAGACGAAAGACTTAGGTCCATTGAAGTACTTTCTTGGCATTGAGGTGTTGAGAAGCAAGAAAGGAATATTTTTAACTCGGAGGAAATATGTTCTCGATTTGTCAAAGGAAACTGGAAAACTTGGCGCTGCACCAAGTAGCATTCCCATGATTTCAAATCCGTTCTTGGATCTTAATGATAGCATGTTTGATGAACTTCCTGATGACTTGAAGAAGAAGAATGATCCAGAGAAACTGAAGCCATTTGCATCTCCTGAGAGTATAGAAGACTCATTGGGAAACTGAATTATTTGACAGTGACTCGTCCTGATATAACCTTCCCAGTCAGTATACTCAGTCAATTCATGGAATCTCCAACAGTTGCTTAGTGGGAAGCTTTAGAGCACATCTTGCATTATTTGAAAGGTTCCCTAGGTCATGACATTCTCTATACAGATTATGGGCACACTAGAGTCAAGTGCTTCTATGATGCGGATCATGCAGGGTCTAAAGCCACAAGACGGTCCACTATAGGTTACTGTGTGTTTGTTGGTGGAAACTTGATATCTTGGAGAAGTAAGAAGTAAGGTGTTGTGTCAAAATCAAGTGCAAAAGTAGAATACAGAGCCATGTCACAATCAGCACAGGAAATTGTGCGGGTATTTCAACTCATGAAGGAAATTGGCATCATCACGACATTACCTGCGAAATTATGGTGTGACAATAAAGCAACACTCCATATAGCATCGAATTCTGTGTTCCATGAGCGTACAAAGCATATTGAAATCGATTGCCACTTTATTCGTGATAAGATCAAAGAGAATGTCATATCTACACGGCACGTGTGATCAAACGACTAGCTAGTAGATCTTTTAACAAAAGCCTTAAATGGCACATGGGTTGAGTATCTTTGTAACAAGTTGGACATGATCAATATATATGCTCCAACTTGAGGGGGAGTGTTATGATATGGATTAAGTTAGATCCATATATGTAGGGATTACTGTTAGCCGTATATGTAGGGAATACTGTTAGCCTCTCTCTTGTATATATACCTATGTACTTACCTTAATTAATACGACTTCTAGATTCTCGAGTTACACCACAATCACTGAAGGTTGAAGAAGATTATGCTGTCAGAGTAACGGATGAATGGAGCAAATGGTGGATTGAACACCGGCAAAGATAGAAGGAGAGGGAGGGCGTTGGACACGAGAGAGTAGATGGAAGCAAAGGGCTTTTGATAAGGACATTTTTATCATTTTCATTTAATTTCAAAAAGGACAAATCATGCACTTATCCCTCTCTTGTATTATTAATATTGGGAGCATCTTTTTATCATTTAGTATTTTTAAAGTTCTTTTGTGGGATTTCCCCCTTTTTACTTAAATAAATTCATTTTCACTGCATAATTTGATAGATTAACTGAAATGCAATACAACATTAATGTATTTTTGAATTGACCAATAGAGCCTCCTTTCAGTAGAGTTGGAAATAGGTTATGTCAATGCTCAAGAAGCTTAACTAACCTAAAGTAGTTTTTAAGAAAAAGCAGTTTGACATAAGTAGATATTTAAATTAGCTAAATGAGTTCATTGTATGGTTGGTCGCCTATGTATCTTTCATTAGCCTCCGCCAAGTATAAAAGAGGTAGGTTGATGAAGAGAGGCTCTCTCGAATTGTTTGACCTTAACTTGTAATTCTCTCTATTAAGTGAAGTTATCCTTAAAAAAAAAAAAAAAAAAAGAGTAAGCATTGTAAATAGGGTTACACACAAGCAGGGACGAAACTAGGAATTGAAATTATGAGGGGTGAAATTTATAGAAAAGAACCTAGGTGTTCACGAAATTATATTTCAGCCCTATAATAATTTCAATATTTTCATTTTAGTCCCTTTCTCAAACTTCTAATGAGGACTAAACTGAAAAAACTGAAAGTTTTATGAGACAGAAATATAATTTCCTAAAAAATGGGTCATAGTTTATAATTTTAGGGGGTGGGGGCCACCCCTAGCCCCCTTAGGTCTGTCCCTACACACAAGCTTTAAAGACATTAATATTATTGCAGCAGCAAAATATCAAATCCAAAAAGCCACAACCAGAGGTAGAACTCAGCCGAAATAAGATATTTAAAACAAACGAAACAAGAACAGAAACAAAACCAGGTTTGTGTTGGCGTCATTATGCTGACTGGATTCAGTTGTAACATGATCATTAGTTTTCTCTTTATTATCAGAGCCCCAGATTCAACTGTGCTCAGGTGCTAGTAACTTGCAATCTACAATTTTTTAAAAATAAAAAATATCAGAGACATATATTGGGATAAATGCAAAGAGAAAACAAAGTGAGTTTCACTATATTTTAACAAGAGTATAGGACCCAAAAAACGCTAGGTATATGACATGTCTTGACTTTTTTTATATACATATATATATGATGTGCAAGGAAAGTAGGAAGGAGGAGCGCAATGTTTTAAAAAGTCAGACCGGATGTCGAGCCAGAAAGATCAACAGGTCCTAGTTCAAACGATCTAATCGGTCGGTAGGTGACATAATAATTAAATTAAAGTAATATTATATAAATATAATTAATCCTTAATCTACTTTAATATTTTTTGATAATAAGGAAAAACGATATTAATAATAAAATAGAAACATTACAAAGTACTAGCTATAGCTAAATAGAAAGAAAAATTAACTGCATTATTAAGTATATAGGGGGCATTAATCCAATTAGATAAAAAAAATTAATAAAGTCACAAAAAATATCCAACAAGAGGAAATAAAAAATATATTTTAATCATATATCTCTTATTATGAATAAAATTTAAATATCAAAAATACATTTTGAATTATATTACTCCCTTCGGTCCTTTTTATAAAACACTTACTAGCAAGTGTATTTAGTCCTTTTTATAAGGCACTTGCTTGTTCCTAATGAGCATTCATTATTATTTTTTCCATGTATGCCCCTAATTAACGAGGGAAGTGTGTGAGATTAATAATTAATATAATATTAGAGTTTAGTGCAATTAGTAGGGGTAATATTAAAAAATTACTTAAATTATAGGACAACTTTATCAATTTTAACTGTTTTTATTGATTTGTGAGAATTGTTAGTTAGTGCCTTATAATAAGGACCAGAGGGAATACTTAACAATATTGAAATTAAACAAAATTCTAATTGTTAAAATTCTAATCATATTATGACATATGTAATATAAAAAATGAGTGTTGGAAAAAAATATAAAAATAAGAGTACTATTAAAATATTTTGCATTTCAAAACATGTGGCGGGAGATTAATTTATTTATTATAAATTATAAGGATGAAAATCGAGTTAAAAAAAAAAAAGACAACAACTAAAATATTTTATACATTTTTTGTTTTTTGTTTTGTTGATTTTCAAATCCTTTTATGTTGGCCCGTCCGGTTATTATAGAACCGTTTTGGGTCCTAGCTCAATAACGGTTTTCGACTCAATAATGAGTAAATAACGGCTCAAAGCGGTCTAATTGCTGAATTGGCTTAAAGGCAAAATCCGAGCCATTGTTGTGAGCACTGGTTGGACTGTTCGATTCGGTGTAGCTTTGAAAAACTTGGAAGAGAGTTAAGGGAAAGATAAAAATAAAAAAAAATAAAAAAAAAGTCTAATTCAAATCTTTATTAAGAAAAGCTAGCGAGCTACAATCATGTTTGAATTTCAAAAGATCAGATAGCTAAGTAAATATAAAAAATTTAGATACAAGAATGATGTTGATCAAGCTAGATACTTATAGGTGTTAGAATCATCTGGATCCCTTTCCAAATAGTCTTGAAGGATGAGATTTTCAATTCGCTTCTTGATTAATTTAATGTCAGGTTTGAACATACGATTCAACATCTCAACACATTCCACAATCAATTGCTGATGCCCCAAAATTTTTCTGCTCTTCATAATTCTCACAATCGCAGCGTCAATAGCAAATCTCCTGTCTTTGTTAACATATTCTACCACCTTTTTCCTATCATCAGTTGGTGGAAGAGGGATCTTGATCCTCCTCATTCGATCTGTGAATCCCGAGTTGAACTCAAACATGTCATTTGGAGAGATAGTTTTTGTGTTTGGCTCCTTAGAAAGTATCTTATATTTTGCACAAGACAGAGAATGAAGTACACGAACCAAGTCTCCATGGTCTAAGTCTAACTGAGTCTTAATCTCTGAGAAACTCAATCTATTTGCGTTGTTGAATAACAGAAGAGTGGCAGCTTGATAAGTTGAAAGTATCAATTCAATGGTTTTTTGTTGAAAATTTCCATTGATGTTGCAAGTTCCTAGAGAGAAAATCCATGAGAGCTTTTTATGCTTTGTTGTTGATGCATGATACCCATTGAAAACTTCCACACACTTGACCATCTCGGGAGGGAGATTTAAGCCACAAGACTTATAACTAGGCCAAAATCCAGTAGTAAGAACAGTAATTGATAAGTCAATCCCAGGATTTAAGTGTTGATATTTATGAAGATACTGCTCAAAGCTTATTTGCTTATCCCTAGCTATAGCCACGTCTGTCATCATCCCCTCCATCTTTGAAGTGTACTGTGCACCATACTGCTGCTTCAGTTTACCCAGAAAATTTTTTTCATGATCCTCGTTGGCACTTCGGTCAAAAAGTAGCCGGCGAGTGAGCCTTTTCCGATAAAACTCAACAAAGAGATCCTTATTACTGTTGTACACAAGAAGGTAGACAACCTTCTCTAGAGTTTCATCTATTGCCTCATCACTCAACTTCTCACTACCACCACCCTTCTTGAGAATATTGTCACAGAATGTCGCAACAAGTTCTGAACTTGAAATGCCAGCAACACTTTTATTACAGAATACTTCAAACGATTCTTTTAATGCCTTGCGGAAGAAAATGTTATTCATAAAGGTGCCTTTAACATATGCCATATACTTGTCATGAAGCTCAATGAAGTTTTTAACTATGACTTGTTCTTGAACACCGAGTGAGCCATTATTTGTTGTTTGACTACTAGAAACTTCTTCAGCCTGTTGAACCAATGTTGTGCCCTCAGTTGTAACATGCTTCCTGAATACATTAGCAACAAGCTCCAAACCTTTAGGGATTTCGTGATATAATCTATACACTCTAGAGAGATCTTCCACCTTATCACCTTTCAGCAACACGTCACAACCAGAGTTTTCCTTCTCAAGTAATTGAGTTGCGTGGGTGACAAGCAACTCATGTTGAACCCTCTCTACTAATTTCTTTTGTGTGTCAGGGTGCAAGTAACTAGCCTCTCCAACTCTATACCTTTCCCTCTTCAAGGATTCCTCAGCCTTGAGCATATAATCTGGGAATGAGTCAACCTCAATCCAGTTTGTCGCCTTTCTTGCATAGTAAGTAGAAGTATCAGCAAGCATATGAACTTCAAAATCCTGCTCATACACACCAATCTCAATGTATATATGAACAACATTCTTCAACAACGACGGATCAATCTGTTGTCCCTCACGTTCTTTATGGATTAGAGTGATGATTGCATCAGTAACCTTAGCTTTTACCTCATCGAAGGCCACATGACGAAAGCAAGAAACTGCAACAGCATTGAGCGAAGGCAGTGATGAGCGTTGAGCAATGTAGTAGCGATCAAGATATTCGAAGAAGTGTGAGAGCCATCGAGTCATAACTTTGTGGTTGTCCCATCTTCTGAGAAGCTCTCTGAGCAAGAATTCATGGTGCTTGCCTCTTAAAGATGGCAACACATTACATTTGAGGTATTCTTCAAAAGTCTCTTTGTATTTTCCATAAAGCTCTTCAGTGTATTGATATGGTGGTGGTTGAGTACACATGTTGTAGATTGTAGTGTATAACATCATGTGCTCTTCTGAAGTGAAAGACTTCTCTATTAAGCCTTCTAGAATATTCTTCAGCTTTGTGATCACTTTCTGCATTGAGCCCCATCCTTGTTGCAAATCAATGAGCTCCTGGCGATACATCAATTCCTAGCAATGTAAAATTTGATTGTCTATGTTTAGTAGTTTAAAATTGCAGGGTTTAGATAATAAATAAAATAAAATTGTCTTGATCCTCGGGCAAAATATTAGCAAACTGAAAGCGTGCATATATCATGACAAAAGTTAAATTCAAAATATTTCATCTAAATAAAACTAGTTTTTAGTTTCTTTTCCGGGGCCAACAAGAGTAACTTTTATTCCAGTTAATTATCGATTTTCTTATTATCAAACCCACTCTTATGAGTTCTATTGTTTGCAAAACATTGTGTATTTCCAAAAAAAAAAAAAAAAACATGTGCAAGAAAGCATTGCCATGAATAACAAAGTTATAAAAAAAAGAGACATTACGTGACGAAACACATAGAAACGCTCAATCAAAAATAAACATCCAACAGGAAATTGGTATACAAGGGCCACAGAGAAACTAAAAGGAAGGAAAAAAAAATTATCATATATTTATTTGATACTGTGTATAAACCAATCCAAACAAAGAGCCGAATTCCATATCCAAATTACATAGAATGAAATCGTGATGAATTGAGGATATCAAAGAAAAGAGTGGGAAAACGTTAAAATGATAATTTTATGTTGGCCCTATTGACAATACCCATTTTACAATTTGTTGTTACTCACATTTTGTCTTCTTGATCTTTCAAATTTTCAAAATATAGATTTTGAAAACAGTTCAAAGCATGTGAGGAGTAAGTTTCATCCGATTGATGACCAATGCCTTAAATGGGTTTGAAACTCAAGTGAATAAACAAAAACAAGAGTAAAATTGTAGTAACAAAGATTATATTAATTAAACCTAGAAAAAAGAATAAACATAAACCAGAATGCAGAAAAAGAGAATCAGCATAGTGATTTCCAAAGTTTTTTCCCTCGGAATAAAAAAAAAAAAAGGCTCAATCCAGATAACAGGGACTCGAACCAAGCTAACTGATTGAAAATTAGTTGTTCTGAGAAATTAGCATTTTGTTAAGTAAATGAATATTTTTAATCATAAATTACAAAAGCTATATTCAGTCTATTTAGGTGGATAGGAAAGACAATCCAAGACGGGAAAACGAAGAGAAGACAAGAACAGACCTGCGGAGTCACCGGCAACTGTGAAATTAGAGAAGGATGACGATAACGACGACCACCACCGTGAGAGTAGAGAAGGGCGACGGTGGGTGAGAGAGGTTGCGACGGCAGGAGAATGGGAGAGGTGGAACAATGATAAACCTAAAAGCAAGTTTAAATTAAAATCTCCTTTGAGGACTTTTTTGTTTTTTTATTTAATAATTTAATAAATCCCATTAAAACCGCGAGTCAAGAATTGATCAGTTGCCTTTTATAAATATGCATGCATGGTATGATAGGAATAGATATGACGATGGTATAACCTAAACCGTTCCCACGACGTACGCGGCTGTGAGAGAGGCCGCCGACTTCTTCATTCGGTCCCATCTTTTATATTTGTGACGTGATTTTTGACTCTATCTAGTTTCTTTATTTGAATCCTATATTTATCTTATAAATACCTTTATCTATCTTACGAATACCATTTTTTGTTTTATGAATTCTTTTATTTATTTTGTGAATGGCTAAAATGTTCTTTATTAACTCTTTAGTTTCTTTTGAATCCCTTTATTTATTTTATAAATGCCCTTATATATCTTGTAAAAGCTCTTAAATAAAAAAAGTATACTAAGTGCGACATCTTCTTTTCACCAATAAAACTTAATTTCATTTTGATTTAACAAGTGCAATGACATTTTAAAATCTTTTGAGGGTTACCTAAAATTAAGTCTCTTCCATGAAGCTAAATGAATGTTTACTTAAAAATATCTTCTTTTAAGAAATTTATTTTATTTTACAGTTATAAGTATAATATTTCAAAATTTTATTTTTATTATATTTTCCAATATTTATGTACTATATAATTTTCAGGTGCTCTATATTCAAGGAATCATATTTATATGTACTATTTATTCTCTATTCAATTTATAAAAAATGAGAAGGGCTAATGTTTTAGAGGTCTTGATTGATATAAAAAAATACTGATTATACTGAAAAAATATTTTATGATTTTGAAAAAATATTTCTAGTAATATCTAGTATTTTTCGTTACCCGTCGCCTGAAATATTTTTTTAAGATCCTAAAATAACTTTTCGGTAGTATCCCATATTTTTTAGGAACAATCAATACCATGAGATATTTTTTTAAGATCCTAAAATAACTTTTTAGTATTATTGAGTATTTTTTCAGTACCAACCAGCACCCTGAAATCAAGATCCAAAAATAATTTTTCAATATTATCCCATATTTTTTCAGTACGGGTCAGTACTTTGAAATATTTTTTCAAGATCCTAAAATAATTTTTCAGTAATATCCCGTATTTTTTAAGAACAGTCAATACCCTGAGATATTTTTGTTTCAGTATTATCTAGTTTTTTTTCAGTACTAGCCAGTACCTTAAAATCAAGACCCTAAAAAATAATTTTTCAGTAATATCCCGTATTTTTTAGGAACAGTCAATACCCTGAGATATTTTTGTTTCAATATTATCTAGTTTTTTTCAGTACTAGCCAATACCTTAAAATCAAGACCCTAAACTAATTTTTCAGTATTATCCTGTATTTTTCAGTACTAGTTAGTACCCTAAAATTTTTTGTCAACATTCTAAGTATGTTTTTAGTACTAGACAATACCTAAAATATTTTTTCAACCCGTTTTGCTTGCTTCTATTCTCTTCAAATATATGTAGAAGGCTTTGATTGGAGGAGGGAAGGCATCAGATGACAACGGATGAAATGGGAAAAGGAGAGAAGCCATTCCCATAAAAAAATCACATATAACATACTCGCGAAGAGCAACTTCCGATCAAGTAGGCATGGAAATAGGCTAGGCCAGGCCAGGCTTTGCCTAAATAGGCCTGAGCCTGTAATGGGAATCTAAAGCCTGAGCCTACATGCAGGCTTTTTTTTAGGGTCAGGCCTGAGCCTATATGAGGCCTAGGTAAGCCTGAAGCCTTTTTACAGGCCTACTTACAATGTAGGCCTCTAAAAAGGCCTTGAAAACTATAAATAGGCTTTGAACCTACTAAAACCTAACTAATTGTATGCTTTTGGTAGGTTTCAAAGCCAATATATTTACAAATTGTAGACTTTATCATAAAATTAAAACAAACATAATTACTAATAATAGGAAAATGTATCCACTATAATTTAGCACTGAATATACTCATATCAATATAGTGATAAACCAAAAAATTCAACATCCATATCACCATAATGAAAATTGTGTAAAAGATCAATTAAACAACACAATAACATCAACATCAAGACTTCAATATAATCTCCTCCTATTCTGATGGCTCCTATACAATAAAAGAATAATTTAAAATAAATAACTAGTCTCAACAGTCCAATAAAAGTCCAACAAACATGCAACAAATATAAAAATAAATAAGTATACAATATTCATACCTTAAGTTTTCTCTTTAACACAATAACATCAACATCAAGGCTTCAGTATAATCTCCTCATGTTCCGATGGCTCCTACACAATAAAAGAATAATTTAAAATAAATAACTAGTTCCAACAGTCCAACAAACATGCAACAAATATAAAAATAAATAAGTATACAATATTTATACCTTCAATTTTCTCTTCAACCCATATTTGTGACAAAGCCAGTCCCCACCACATAAATGAACTTCAACAGATTGTTTATTCAATCTAGCAAGATATTCATCAATAACTCTTCCCCTAGCACTAAATGTGGATTCTGATGCCACAGTTGAGATAGGGATAGCTAATATATCAGATGTCATCCTCGATAAAACTTTAAATTTTACACTATTGTTCTTCCACCACTCTAAAGCACAAAAAGATGAAGATTCGGAAGAAGGAATGTAAGGATCAGCACTAAATTTTCCATACCTCTGAAGTTTTTCGTCGCTTTTTTTGTGATAATAGAATCTTCTTCACCCTCAATTACTACTTAGTTGAGAGGCATTATTGTTAATGTTCATTGCATCATTTGAAGGAATTGCCACATGCCTATTAATTTGTTGTTCAATTTGAGGTCCTTGAAGTTGAGGAGGAGCAGATTCACTTGTGTTGTTGTTGAGGCTATCCATTACAAAGACTTGTTCTATATAAAAAAAAAATAGCAAACCAAATTAATTATAGACTATATAAAATTTAGGCCACAAAAACTACATAGTGGATACTATCAATTCATTCAATTAACACATGTGATTTAAAATATAAAACTTGACCATATAGAACAAACATAGCAAGCCGAGAGATACTACAGGAAGATTAGTGCTTTAAAATAGAGTACATAAAAACTAGCAAAATATGTGATAGAAAATCTACTTTCACCAATACATCAAACGCAGCTATATACAAATGACTTCCAAACGTAGCTTAGGTTTGTACCTACTAATTATGCTTGACTAGATAGTGAAAAACGCACTAAAAGACGTACTGACCAACTTAGTTTTATGCAAGAGGTTGCAAGTGCTATTTTTTTTTAATCCTCCAGCTTGTGTAATTAGATTTCTGGATAGGGACAACGCAGCCCCACGATACATAAAGCTAAAGGATTGAGTGTTTGGGCGTGAGCCCCGTTTATTCATCAAAAAAAAAAAAAGTGCACTTTTTTTTTTCGAACAAGCCTATTGTATTCATTGTTTTGAAATGGATTAATATCATCAGCACAGAGCACTTTTTTCAACCAAATGAAAAAAACGTACTAGCACTAAAAGACAAGACACACAAAGCACCTTTTTTTTTTTTTTTTTTTTTTTTTTTTTTTTTTTTTTGGGTGTGTGGAACAATCCTATTATATTCATTGTTTGAAAAGGGATTACATCATCGGCGGAAGTTTTTCGAGTAAGAGAAAACGACTTACCGAATGAACACCTTCAATTGACAAAAAAAAAAAAAAAAAGCACTAAGACCTAACGTTTAAAAAGCAATAGCGAAGTACGGACAAAAAAGCAACGTGGCACGAGTGAGTTACACACGATGCGAGTACGCGTGACGATGGAGCACAAAGGTTCGAGATCAAAACCAAACGATCCTCGGGTTTAGTCGAGAAGGAAAAATAGAGCGAGCCACGAAGGAGAGCGAGAGGATTTAGGTAAAGTGCAACGGTGAATGAGAGCCAAGGGGAATAGCAAGCGGCGAGTGGCCCGAATGAGGCGAGGAGCGGAATCTTTGGAATGGCAATCGACATTCACGGAGCGGGAATATGGAAAAGAAAAAAATGATGATAATACAATGGGGGGAAAATAAAATTAAAATATAAGAATAAAAAAATATAAATATGAATATAAAAAACATATAAATTAAATATTGTATATATCTATATATTTTATAAACGGATCAGTCCGAAGGCTTACGGGCCAGGCCTTAACAAAATAGGCCTGGCCTATTTACATCGGGCCTTTAAATAGGCCTTGGCTGGCCTTTTTAATAAATAGACCCGGGCTGACCGCGGCTCTAGCGGGCCGGGGCCGTAGGCCACTGATAGGGGCTGGCCTATTTCCACCCCTACGGTCAAGCATAGGACCCTAAGCAAAGATGGAGAGTTGAGAAATACCAATGCGATCACGAAATTATAGTACGACGGCATAAAATATACGGCGGAATTCCCGGTTTCCCGTCACTTAGGGTATGTTTGGTTTAGGGGGGAGGGGAGGGGAAGGGAGAGGAAAATGGAGGAAAATATTAAAATGGGAGAAAACTTTTGTGGGCCCCACCACAAATAACTTTTCTCTCTCTCCATTTTCTTTCCCCTCCCCTCCCCCTCCTCCCCAACCAAACATACCCTTAGGTGTTTTTTAACTCCCCCCCAATTGGTTTCATCATATACCGTAGCCGTCCGGGTTAGCAGTAAAAACCGTTTTTCTGATATAATTTGCAGTATACAAGGTAAATATATAAAAAAAAGTTTTATTTCAATTTAAGTAAACATGCTTCTTAAGCACTAACTTAACACATGCCTATAATAAGGAATGTTGATTCAGGATCGGATAACTCCCTTCAAAGTATCTATGAACCAAATACCTAGGAGGATGAAAGATTATTGTACACGAATAGACGTTAGCCAAAGAGGGTGGTGTGGTGTGTATGCGCGCAGTGACGGCAGAATGATAATAGAGATAGAATGTAGGGGAAATGACACTAAAATACCAAATGAATTTGTAAAACCCTCAGAAGTCCGTCGAATTTGCAAAAAGACTGAGAGGTGACAAGGACCTTTGGGGGTTTTACAAATTCGAGCCAAATTACCCTTTTGCCCTTAGGGTTAAATAAAATTTTTTTTTAAAAAAAGAAAATACCCCCCTCGCGGTGGGCCCAGCGCCGGCCGCCAGCGACCACGTCCACCACCGTCGGCCGCCGTAAAAGCGCCACCAGGGCAGCGATGATGTCAGTGCCGCGGTGGTGGCCGGTGGTCGTCAGCGGCTAGCGGTGGTGGTGGGGCCCACGCGGGGTATTTTTTTAAAATTATTTAACCCTAAGGGCAAAAAAGGTAATTTGGCTCAATTTGGAAATCCCTTAAAAGTCCTTGTCACCTACGAATCTTTTTGCAAATTCGACGGACTTCTGAGGGTTTCACAAATTCATTTGGTATTTAAATGGAATTTTCCCTAGAATGTATCATACTTTTAGGATTTAGCTCTTATTTATAGAGTTACCTTATAGAGTTAAGGTTTGGACTTAGAGGCTTTTGTGCCTCCAAGTCCAAATATTGTACCGCCATATCTATATTACGTAAATTGTCCCTTGTTGGGCTATACGTTGAATGGGCCTCATATATAAGTCCATAACAATTAGGAATTAAGCAGAAATGCCTGTGTTGTTGGGTAATTAGCATTTTCTTAGCTAAATGATAATTTTAAATCTTAAATTACAAAAGGTTTATCCAGTCTATTGGTGCGGATAGAAAATATACGAAAATGGACGTTTAAACTGGCATAAAAGGAAAGATAATGCGGCACAAGAGAGGGTTTGGTTGGATATAAGATAAATTTCGTGAGTTGGATTTTTTTTTAACAAAATTGAAGAACTGGGTTTCTAAAAGTTTAACTAACATTTTTTTTAAAAGGAAATTTTTTAACTAAGATAAAATATAAGATAAAAGGGTAAACAAATTAATTAAATTTTTTTAACTCATCTCTTTAAATTTTTTAAATGCAATTCAACAAATATTAAAGGGTTAAGGTACAAAAATACACATGTGTTTTATCCAGAGGAGCGCCCAACACCATGTACTTTTTTTAGGTGCAAAAGTGACTACATGGTTACAAAATAGGTGCAAAAGTCACATATCACCGTTAAGGTGCAAAAGTGACTATATGGTTACATAGTTTTTTATTTTTATTTTTAAATCAAGAGGAAGCTCAATGGTGGCTTCTTCGGCATTGAGTCTTGGGAGATGCGAGAAGAACGATCGTGTGCGTTCATTGCTAATGGGGGTGGCGAAATTTACAGGATGGGGGCTGTGGGTTTTTCGCCTGGCACGACGCTAAGTTTGGAGAAAAGGAAAATACAATGATAAAAAGATTTGTTGAGGGTCTTTAAGAACTTGTTCCTAAAAATGGAGATGAAGCCGACGTCGGGTGGGACAGCAGGGGGCTTTTGAGGAGCCGTGGTGAAATTGAAGGAGTTAGAGATGGCCGCGGTCAAAGCCAAGTTCACTAATATTCACCATTCCCTCTTTGAATTCCGTACAAACTCATATCTCTAACAATCAATACATATATTGAAAATTAAAGCCTCTTTCTTCTCATCGGGCATACACTGATACTCGCAAAAAAAAAAAAAAAAAAAAAAAACCAGAAGGAAAAAAATAATAATCTGGACTTCGTGTTATTGCACGAAGAACTCCTAGAACCCGGTTTTGGCCCAAATCACATTTCGAACCCTACTGAGATCTCATCCTTCGAGTCCTCCCAACCCTTCATGCACCAAGAATGAGGCCATCATTGTCCTTGCCAGAAACCCGTGCGGAGGCATCCACCCGCCACCTCCGTCACATCCATCGTCACCCTCGTCGTCGTCGTCGTCGTCGTCGACGCTGTTTCTCCTATGATTCTCTCTATACTCCTCTCCGAGGATCTGACCATTCTCTCTATACTCCTGCCCCAGCTGCCACATCCCAAGCACTTCAAAGGAGGAGTGACAGATGGACAGAATTTTAAAAGTTAAAGGCAGTTATCTAACCTTTAACGGTGATATGTGACTTTTGCACCTATTTTATAATCATATAGTCACTTTTGCACCTAAAAAAAGCACGTGGTATTGGGCGTTCCTCCGGCTAAAACACATGTGTATTTTTGCACTTTAACCCAATATTAAACCATTAATTATAAAGACACCAATTAACAAAAGACATTAATAATTTTTTTCATGTGTGTAAAGGCAGTGGGAGAGACTGATGATTAATATTTATTTAACAAATTAAATAGGAGAGTGAAAGGAAATATTTCTTTTAAAAAAATTAATATTCAAATATTTATGAAGAAAAGCTAGCCATGTACAATTATATATAAATTTCAAAACTTAAGATCGCAATACCATAATAAGTAAATATAAAAATATATATACAAGGTTAAAAAAATCAATATAAAAATACTAGAAACATATGAATGGTGTTGATCAAGCCAAATATCTATAGGTGTTAGAGTCATTTAATTTGGATCCCTTTGCAAACAGTCTAGCTTGATTAATGAGATTGTCAATTCCCATCTTGATTACTTTAGGGTAAAACTTGAAAGTACAACTCCAACATCTCAACACATTATGAAACCACATGTTGATACCCCAAATCTTGGGAAAATGATGTTCGGGACCCATATTACCCAAAAATGCGAAAAAAAGGCCCAAACATTACGAAAATACAAAAAAAGGCTCAAGGATTGACAATATGGGAAAAGGTCTGAACATTTTACGAAGTTGTTAATGAGGTGATCAAGTTGTTAGCGGGGGCTTATTTAGTTGTTAGATGGTGATTTAGTTGTTAAATTTTTTTTTTTTTTTTTTAACAACTAAATCGACTCATCTAACAACTAAATCATTTGCTAACAACTTGATCAGACCCGATAACAACTTACCTTGGGCCTTTTTGAATTTGAATCTTGGGCCTTTTTTCGTATTTTCGAAATGTTTGGGCCTTTTTTCGCATTTTTTGGATAATACGGACCCTGAGCATCATTTTCCCCCAAATCTTTTCTACTGTTCATAATTCTCACAATCCGTCTGGCATCCATAGAACTAGTTGTTATGGTCTTTGTTGTTGATTTGCTTTAGTTCTGGACGTTGTACGCTTTTGAGGGTTATCAATAAAACTATAGAAATACCTTTCGATTTTTTTTTTTTTAAAAAAATAAGATAATCTAAAAAAAAAATGATAAATATAAAAGATAAAGTGTTTTTTTTTTTTTTTTTTTTTTTTTGCCAACCGAGATAAAGTGAATTATAACCTTGTATTTATAGTCAAAATAAACCACTTTACTAACTTATATATATATATATATATATATACACACACATATGGGGTTTAAACTTCTCATGTTGCATGAGAAGAAGGAGATCTTACACATACATGAAATAGTGGGCCCACATATATATAATGCTAATTATATGTATATGTGGGTCTCACCATTTTATGTGTGTGTGAACGTGAAAACACTTCTCCTACAACATGAGAAGTGTTTTTCCCATATATATATATATATATATATATATAAGAAATGAGTACAATATAATTTTAGTTTTGATGTCATTGGAAACAAAGCAAATAAAAATGAAATTAAGACATTATTGTTTTGTATCCAAACAAAGTAACTATATATATATATATATATATACACACTCTGTAACATCCATTTTATAAGATATCTTCTATAAGTTATTTTTAATATTTTTTTTATAGTATGTTTTGATAGTTTCAGTAAGTATTAAATATTCCATATCTAATAATGGTAATAAGAGAGGGTTGAAATTAATCCTCCCTCCAGCCAGTCAAAAAACGTAAGGAATTTTTTTAGAAGAAAATTTTGACTCAAAATATAAGAGGTTAATAGGGCAATTGTAGATTTTCCCCCCAAATGTACCCTTACGAAAGAGAATGTGACATACAATAAATGCATATTTGAAAATTATATTCTTTAATAGGTGTAAAATAAGTATATTTTATCAATTTAATTTAAATGACTTAACTAACATCTTTTAATTTGTGTGGACTAGTTACAGGAGTGAATATAATTAATGTTAGAGTTTAGTATGATTAATACGAAAATATATATTTAAAATTCTTTAAATTTTATGATAAATTCCATTTAAGTGATTTAACTAACATCCTTTAATTTGTGTGAACTAATTATAGGAGGAAATATAATATTAGAGTTTCGCATGATTAATATGAAAATATTTAAAATCCCTTAAATTTTATGATAAATTCAACACTCTTAATTGACGAGTTATATAACGTGTCAATAGATTAATTGTCTGTCGACCTGAGAATTAGGAATTGATGGCGGAAGAGAAAAACGAGACGTAGACTCGGAGAAGAAAGGCGGTGATGAAATTAGGAGGAGAAAGTGGGGCGGTCGGATGGTGGTTCAGAGTCACATCTAATGGCTCTCATGCTTCTACACTTTTACATTGCAAGACATAATGGTAGGCTCAGACTTATCAGAGTCACATCCAATGGCTCTCATGCTTCTACACTTTTCCATCGCAAGACATAATGGTAGGCTCAGACTTAAACCGACCATATCTGGCGATCTTCTTGCGATGAAGCAACATTGAATTTGAACACTGTCACTGCTTATGATTGAGAGAGAGAGAGAGTCAATGTGTTACCTATATGTAGTCGGCTATGTTCTAGAAGGAATCTGGTCTTTTTGACTTTTTATGGTGCTGGTATTCTAATTCTAGATAATATTGCCTGAGCTATTCTAGTTTTGGTAATGTAGGAAATTATTTAGATTTCATGATAAATTTTTTTTAATGGTTTATAAGAATTATTAGTTTATCTTTATAATAAAGAGTAGATTGAGTATAAGATACCAACTATTAATTCTCACAAACTAATAAAAATAGTTTAAAACATTAAAGTTGTCCTAAAATTCAAGTGATTTTCAATATTACACATGCTAACTACATTAAACTCAAATATCATATCAATTATTATTCTCTCACTCTACCCTTATTAAATATAGACATATATAGAAAAATAAATTAAATGCTCCTTGAAAAGTTGCAAGTGACTTGTAAAAAAAAATCAACAATACTTGTTAGTTGATGCATTATAATAAGAACCAGATTAAGTATTATCTTAGTTATATACATGTAATTCTCCCTTTTGTCCCTATATATATAAGGTCATTTCAACTTAATCACGGGATTCTAAGAAATAGTTAAAATTAGTTTAAAATAATAAATATATAGAAAATATAAAAGAAAATGTCATTATTTATGAACGAGTAAGAGAGAGTAATAATTTACAAAAAGGATGAAAGAGAATGTATAGAGAATAAATGATGAGAGAGTAATTGATAGAAAAATAGGCACAAATGTATTTATTATTAAAGGATCCTATAAAAAAATAAAAAGGGGATAAACCCATTATAAAGTATTATAGGTAAAAAGAGGAACTAAGCAGACGCAAGGCACCAATACACAAGAGGCATCCCTTCATAACAATGTTTATCAGACGGAGTAAAGACTTTGAATACGATTCTTAAAACTACTCAAAATGATTAATGAGGTCAAATTAAGGTCTCCAATAAACTAAGTGAAAATGAAATAAGATTAGAGAGGAAGGAGAAAATGAGAGGGGAATCTGATGATGAGACAGGGAATGGTAGGTAGACAAAGAGGAAGCACTAAAATATGAGTGAAGAAGAGAAAAGCATGATGATCTTGAATTCATCATATAGAGAGCTATTATTGTCATATTGGACTTGTGCTGATATTAGTCAAGTCCTCAGTGATAATAGCTAGTCAAGTTTTCATTTAGATTTTTTAATGAGTTTTCTATTTGTGGATTTTGAAGGTCTAATTGTGAATTGATAATGTCCCTTTTTGTTAGCCTTTTTTTTTTTTAAATATTTCATCATGGATATAATTCCTTTTAAAACTTAGAGTCCAAAGTATTTTTGTCTCTTTAATAACCGTGCTTCACATGAATTAAATTTTTGTTTTCCTATTTTTATAGGACACTACTAGAAAAAGCCAAAATAGCGACGGAATTTGCGGCCAATGAAATCCGTCGCTATTTGCGACGGAAAAGTAAATCTATCGCAAAAGACAGATTTACTTTTCCGTCGCTACTTTTTGCCACGGATCGCAAAAAGCGGCAAAAAGGGTCCGTCATTTTGCGACGGATCTTGTGACGGATCAAAAATCCGTCGCTACTTTTGCGACGGATCAAAAAGTAGCAACATGGGGGACCCTTTGGTGATCCGTCGCTAAATGTTGCGACGAATCATGATCTGTCAAAAAGTGATTTTGCGACGGATCACAAATCCGTCGCAAAAAGTGATTTTGCGACGGATCTCTCCGTCGGTCGCAAAAATAATTAAAAACCCATCTCCCCCCCCCTCCTCGCGGTTATTTCCGTGATTTCTTCATCTTCCTCCCCGTGCTATTCCTCCGGCCCATCCTCCTTCACCTTCCGGCGCCCCTGGTACTCATCCCTCTGCCTCCTTCGCCGTCCAACGTCCTCCCCACCCCGGTCACACTTTGTGCTCGGCCTTCGACCGTCCGACCTTGTTTTCCAAGTTGGTTTGGAGTTGTTACTTGTTATGAAGTAATTTATTATGGTAGTTATGTAAATCTTGAATCTTCTTTATTAATTAGCCAAAAATTAAATCCTTGGTTCAGTATAGTACATGTCTAAAATCTTCTCTAGCTTTGTTATAAAAAATAAATAAATAAATCTTCTCTAGCTTTACTTTATATGGTAGGGTTAGTTAATGATTCAGTCCCTGAAAGAGTAACCTATCAAGCTGGCTCTTCAAATGTGAATCCTCTCAATAGTTCAAGGACTAAATCATCAAATTACTCTATATTGTAAAAGTTTTTATCCCTTTTTCTGTTGCTCCGCATGTGAATTCTCTTCAGAAAGACTATAATGGCTGACAAACTTAATTTATTATTAGAAGAGAGGAAATTATAATAACTATTTTTTATTATATTATATTTGCTTATATGTAGAGATATTAAATTTACGTATGATGTATAATCTTGATAGTTAGAGATATTTTAGGATCTAATCGGATTATAGAATTTGAATTTTGTAATTGCTTTTTTGTTTTATAATTCCTAGATATTAGGATCTTCCTTTTATAATCCTTAGATATTAGGATCTACCTTTTATAATTTTTAGATATTAGAATCTTGCCTTTTATAATCCTACATATTAGGATCGGCCTAAATTAATCAATAGATTATAGAATTTGAATTTTGTAATTGCTTTTATGTTTTATAATTCCTAGATATTAGGGTATGCCTTTTATAATTCCTAGATATTAGGATCGGCATAAACTAGAGTATCTACATGTATTAAAATCTTGAAGGCATATGAATAATAAAAATAAAAAAACTCAAAGGATTTTGTATATTTCTTTTTAATTTCGTAATTTTTTCTATACTTTTTTATTTTTTTTTTAGGAATCGAGTTTTGCAATGGAAAGACCAAATGACCATACGGTGCATCAAACACGGGAGATGTGAAGCATATGCGATTCTTCTTGATCCCTAATGAAGGACAAGGGTGACCATCTGCTTTGTCATTTAAACTTTTTTTATTACATATTGTTCACAACTTTATTATTTATATTTTGTTTTCTCTATGTAAACTCTTTATGATTGTTATTATATATATTTATGGTAAACAACTTTTTTCCTATTTTTTATGTAATCTTTTTTTTTTTTTAAAAAAATAATTTTTTATTTTTTAAAAAAAGATTAAATTTGCGACGGATTCTAAATCCGTTGCAAATCTGAAATTTGCGACGGATTCTAAATCCGTCGCAAATTTCCGTTGCAAATCCTGAAATTTGCGACGGAAATGGAATCCGTCGCAAATTTGAAATTTGCGACGGATTTAGAATCTGTCGCAAATTCGAATTTGCGATTGATTTTGAAATCCGTCGCAAATTTTGAAATTTCGACGGAAATTTGGAAATCGTTGCAATTGCCACTCGGCCACTCGACTTTTTGCGGCGGATTTTATGCGTCGCAAACATAATTTCTGACAGAAAAAACTGTTTTTGCGACGGATTTTTTCCATCGCGAAACCATTTTTTTTCTTCTTTTGTAGTGGGAGTAATTTTGATTAATTACTGTATCAACTAACAATTTATTGATTTAAATTAATATAGCATAATGATGTGTAGAAGTGAGACAAAAGTAATGTGGGGCCTGCATCCATCTTCTAGAAAGGACGCATAGTCAGTTGCTCCATCATCATATGCAATTCAATGTACTCATGTTCTTAATATAAGACATATATATTCAAAGAGTTCATCTTAAGTATAAGATAAAGTTTTGTAATATTTTTTTAATTTAATCCTATTGATTATCTATCAATAATAATCAAGAAGGAGAGTAAATAAGGGAATTAAAAAAAATAACTATAGTATTTTAGAAAATACATGTCATATTAACTAATTTAATCAATTTCTTTAATCTAATCAATTACGGTAGATAAATTAAATATGTCTTATATTAAGAATAAGAGGGAGTATTTATATATGGCTTTATACTTGCTTTCTCCTTCTCTTTCTTCCGCCTACATTCTCTTCAATAAAGTAAAAGATAAAATATTTAACATACAAATTCAATGAAGAGAGTATCAAAAAATTATTATGGGAAACTAGAAAACAAACATGGTAAAAAAAAAAAAAAACTTTAAATAGAAGCAAATGTCAGAAGCAATATTATTTTGAGAAGCATAATATGCCTAATTAAAAAATTTACAGGAATATAACTAAAAATTAGGAGAAACTATAGAAAATTGTAGATTAATATTATCCTTCATTTTTTTAATATCAACCATGGCGATAAGAAATTTAACAAACATTTTGAGCTGAGATTTTATTATGAATAGAAAATTCATGTAGAAGGAGATTCTTTGCTTTTTGTTTTTAATTAAAACTGCATGAGATTATTTGTCCCAAATAAATTGGTTGTTTCAGACTATAAAATCCCTAGATTTGAATTTTGTGGTAGTGGAACTGGACCTAACCATCACTAGACATAGATATATACCAAGTCATTTTTATATCCACATCACATGTACCAAAATATCAACTCTGGTACAACAGTATACGGAATCCCATCTATTTCTACCACGTGCTTAATATTTTTTTCCTTGACAGAAAAATTCAAGGTCGTTGTAATAAGGATTTTACACACACATGCATGCATACACACATAGAGATACATTTTTTATATTTGTTATTTTTAAAATTTTTTTTTACCTATATTAGTATTCATTTAACAATAATCAATGAGAAGAGGAAATGAGAAAATTTTAAAAAAAATGACTACGAATATTTTAAAAAAATATGTCATCTTAAATATATCTTATATTAAGGATAACATGAAGTAGGTAATAGTTAACGTGGTTATGCATGATGATCACTTAAATTTTTTAATCCTAGCTCCTTGTTTGGAAGAAAACTATAGGTTTAATCACTTAATTAATCTTTTAGGGTTTGCCACAACTTTTTACATTAATTTAGTAAGTCTTTCAAACAAGAAGGATCACAGATCTTTACGTGGAACTGTTTTGATCTTATTCATTAGTTAGGCTCTATCTTACTATATATTCTTCAATATCACACCAAATTTGTGTGGAGAAAAGAGATCAATCAAAATATTTCTTTTACGCTTTTTTTGTTTTTTTTTTCATGTAAAACTCCATAACACACGTTTACCTTATCTAAAAAAGATATTATCATTAATGGTTATCTTTTTTATAATTTCCTCCTTGATTTTGCGACCGAATATCTAATCAATGAGTAAAATTTTAGATTAAAAATTCAAGATTGGTTAAAAAAAAAATCAAGGAAAAATTGAGAGAAAGTCCCCATTAAAAATTTTATTGGTGAGAAGAATAATTTCACCCTCAACCCATAGATATCCTTTGTCTATATCTTTTATCAATGAAATAAAGAACCGTGGAAAATAAAATTAAAAATCATATTGACAAATGATAATTACGTAAAATAGAAGGGATTTGATTCTTTTTAATAGTAAGGTTGATGGTTTGAATCTTATGTGAATAAAAAAATATCATTTATATAATTAAAGCTAATTAACTATAATTGCAGTTAACCTGGTAACTAGGAATTAATATTATATGGAGTACAAGATTAATTATATAAAAGCCATATTGAAATCTTTTTATTGATAAAGTTCTTGATATATTTCAATGATAGAAAGGAAGAAAAACAGCCCATACGCGCCATTAACACTTTCCTTGTACTTAATTCTTGATTTAGAACTTTAGTCGCCTTGGGTTAAATTAAATTAGATTAAATTATGCAGTTAATGACACAACTCGGATCGTGTTCTCTTGAAGAGCATTGTTGTCAAATTCGTGAGTTGACTCTCTCCGGTTTACCGTTTTTACGCTTCTAACTTATAAAAACGCGAGTCGAGTTAGTCTAAACTCGTGCTAGTTGTAAACTCACTTAAACTCACGAGTTTATACGCGGAGTTTACCGTTTTCACATTTCTAGCTTATAACACCGTCTTAATTTACTCTTAAACTTATGCCAACTTTTTTATTTGATCATGCTCAACGGCTTTATATAAAAATTTCTTTATTAAATATGATAAATGATAAACGTTAATGGATTTAATTTCAATTATTTGGATTTAAAAGATATTTATATCAAATTGTTGTTATTTTTATATTTTAATTATTTAATTATACACTAGTAATACCTATTTCATAAGAAAAGTAAACTCTTACGAGTTTACGGTTCGATTTACGATACGAGTTTACGTCATTGTCACGAGTTTGCTTAAACTCGTGAGTTTGATAACCTTGTTGAGGAGCTTTTTATTTAATTCCTAAGCTAAACTAAGATTGGTTTGAAATTGATTTTCTTTTCAATAATGGAAAAAAGAACCAAAACTACTATTTTTTTAAAGGAATTACTGAGATAAATAATGAAATTTGATTTAAGCAAACTGATAATCGATGCTTTTTGGAAAATGGAATATAGGTTATCATTGATCAAAATGATTTGGGAGTTAAATTACACACTAAGTCAAAAATCAAACCTTGGCAACACATTAAGTCTAGTGATATCAATTAATGATTACCACTAGAACTCTAGCTAGATAATTACTTCTTAATACACTATTAAATACCACTTAGTGTGGAATTTAGGATCGGATTTATGTAGTTTGTTTCTCTATACAACGAACACTCAAAATTTTGACTCAAAATGCAAGAGGTTGACAGAGTAACTGAAGATTTTTTTAAAAAAACAATCTACCCCTTACGAGAGAGATGTGACATATAATAAATGCATATTCAAAAATGGCATTCTTTGGGTTATTAAGGTGAAAAAAAAGGCATTCTTTAATAAGTGTAAAATAGGTATACTTTATCAATTTAATTTAAATGACTTAACTAACATCATTTAATTCATGTGACCTAGTTAACTACATCGCATATTTTGTATAGACGAAGGGAAATCATGTTAGAGTTTAGTATGATTAATATGAAAATATTTAAAATCCCTTAAATTTTATGATAAATTTAACACTCTTAATTGTTTTTTCTTCGTTTGTATGAATTAATTAGAAACGAGTTATATAACGTATCAACAGATGTATGTATATATAATTCTCTGTCGACCTGAGAATTAGGAATTGATGGTGGAAGAGAAAAAAGAGACGTAGACTCGGAGAAGGCGGTGATGAAATTAGGAAGAGAAAGTGGGGCGGTCGGATGGTGGTTCAGAGTCTCATGCTTCTACACTTTTCCATCGCAAGACATAATTGTAGGCTCAGACTTGAACCGACCATCTGGCGATCTTGCTGTGATGAAGCAACATTAAATTTGAACACTGTACGGCTTGTCATGGTGCTGGTATTCTAATTCTAGATAATATTCCCTATGTTATTATTTTTTTTAGTCACATAGTAGAAGGAATCTTGGTTTTTGACTTGTCATGGTGCTGGTATTCTAATTCTAGCTAGATAATATTCCCTGTTATTCTAGTTTTGGTAATATTGAAAATTATTTAGATTTTATGATAAATTTAATGTTTTTAATGATTTGTAAGAATTATTAATTGATGCCTTATAATAAAAAATAGAGAGAGTATAAGGTATCAACTATCAATTCTTACAAGTCAATAAAGTTAAAAGTAGTAAAATTGTCTTAAAATTCAAGTAATTTTCAATATTATCTTTGATAACTACACTAAACTCAAATATCATATTAATTATTACTCTCTCACACTATCCTTATTAAAAATGGGCAAACATGGAAAATTAAATTAAATGCTCCTTAAGAACTTGCAAGTGGCTTATAAAAGGAATTAAGAATACTTATTAGTTGATGTCTTACAATAAAGACCAAAATAAGTATTATCATAGTTATGTATGTAGTTCTCCCTCTGTCCTTAGTGTCCTTAGTAATAAATACGTAGAAAATATAAGTTATTTTAAAAAAATGGCACTATTTATGAATGAGTAAGAGAGAGTAATAATAAAAAGAGAATGAAAGAGAATGTATGAAAAATAAATGATGAAAGGTAAAATGCATTATTATTGAGACAAACTCAAAAGAAATCTTATAAAAAGCAATCTTATATAGAGATGAAGGGAAGTGTAAAGGGAATTAGATATTTAGAGCTAATAAAGTAGGTGTAATAGAATGAAATAGGATTTTTTTTTATTATTATAAAATATTATAGGTAAGAAGAGGAAGTATGCTCACGTAAGACAGCAATATACACACCAGGCATCCCTTCATAGCAATGTTTACTAGACGGAGTAAAAAGACTTTAAATACGATTCTTAAAAATAAATAATGTGGTCAAATTAAGGCCTCCAATAAACTAAGTGAAAATGAAATAAGATTAAAAAATGTGAGTTTGAGAGGAAGGAGCTAGAAAATGAGAGGGGAATCTAATGATGACAGGGCCTGGTAGGTAGACAGAGAGGAAGCACTAAAATATGAGGGAAGAAGAGAAAAGCATGATGATCATAAATTAATCATATAGAGACATATTATTGTCATATTGGAGTTATATGTGCTGATATTAGTCAAGTCCTAAGGGACCATAGTCAAATTTTCATATAATATATATATATATATATATATATATATATTAGTCAAGTCCTGAGTGGCATCCTAGATGATTAAGATTGGCGTTTTATATTATCAATAATTAGGAATAATTTTTTTTAATGAGTTTTCTATTTTGTCGATTTCCAAGCTCTAATTGTGAATTAGTAATGTCCCTTTTTGTTAATTTATTTTTTAATTTCATCAAGGATATAATTCCTTTTAAAACTTAATTAGAACACAAAGTATTGTTGTCTCTTTAATAACTGTACTTCCCAGGATTTAAATTTTTGTTTTCCTTTTTATAAGAGTAATTTCACTTAATTACTGCATCAATCAACAACTTATTGATTCTTTTAATGTAGCATATTGATATGTAGAGAAGTTTGGCTTAGAAATTTGGAAAGGATACTTGATGATAGAAAGAGATGATGTCTATAAAAGAGTTTATATGAGACATGGCAAGCAAAGTTCTCCGATAAGAATAAAAGCTCTTCAAAATGATATGTTAATTAAGGATTTAGGCATCCCTGGAATTCGATTGATTCTCTAAAGTACCTAATACCTATTTAATGTACTGGAAGTTACATTGATTTGAATTTCAAATCATAAAGATAAAATTCCTCCTTTTAACTTATATCTTTCAGTATTTTCATAGTAGACCCAAATGAATTGAGCTTGGACCCTACTCCACCAACAGTGGACTAAGCATATTCCAACAATATGCAAGTGCCATGTTGGAAGAGAACTTTACAATATTTAATGATCTTTTTGTTTTAAAATTTTTTAACCATAGATTTATAATACAAATTATGCAGATAACTAAGTAAAGAAGAAAGCTTATTAGAAGAACCACAGACAAAAAGCTTTGGCCATTGTATTCTCTAAAACATTTATATATATCCATGAAACTTAATTGCAATGTGGGATGGATTAGCGACAAATGAGACTGATAATGACAATATATAAGTATTAAGATCATATCCAGTTCACTTTGCTTGTAAAGATGGCAGGGAGTTTTTAATAACTAATTATGAACCCCAGACATCACAATCTCAGTAGATCAAATTGAGAGGCAAGCAAACCAAATTGCTTTAGTGTACGTAGCACGAACAAAAAACATGCTAAGCAGAAGAAACTGATGTGGGTGCATAATGTGAGAAGGCTGCCATTTAGTTTGGTTGACAGAAATATTAGTGATGGATTGAAAAATAATATCATGTTATATGCAATTAGACTTGCTGATATCTTAATTCATCACAATAATGATGGATATAAAATAATCATATAAAGAGTTTAGAGATGGCCAAGTGCACAAGGTTCTTATCAAGTGGGCTTTAGGGAGGGATAGATATTTCACAGCCTTTCCCCTACAAGTAGAGAGACCAGTTCTAGGGTTTGAATCCGTAACCTCTAAGTCATATGTTAACAACATTTCCCCAGCGTCAAAGCTCACCCTCAATCATATATAAAGAGTATACCCAAAAAACAATTATATATATATAATTCTGATGATGTTAAATATATAAGGTGATGATATTAAAGATGGAAGGAAACTAAAGGAATCCGAATCTGATGAGGAGGAGGGCATGTTGTGTGATTTGAAGGAATGAAACGTAGCTAGGTGGAATTTTGGAAGGAGTGCGCCACCAAGGGGCACCGGCCAATAGTTTGATGTCAACATCAAAGCAACCGTTACCACATAACTGAGTTCTGAGTAGTGTGTGTGCATGGTCCCCCTGCTAATTCTCACCTTTTTATTATGTATATATATGCTCTTTGGATTGAAAGTCCCATAAAAAAATGTTAGTTGAAGATCAAAGTAAACACTCCATAAGGTTATAGAGTAGAATTTTTTGATTAATAATCTATCAAAAGATCTGATTTTTGATAAAACATAATGACGTCATGCGGTCTATGTAGATGACATCAACTAATAGAATAAGGCTTTGGTGTTGTTGTTATTGCTCTTTGGATTGAAATCTTCTATTCTCATTATTATTATTTGTTTAAAAAAATGTGTTTCATTAATTGCTTGGTAGTTGCTAAAAGACAAAATGATATTAAAATAAGTAAAATGTTTTACGGAGATTAAAAAAAACTAACTGGACAAACATAACTATTAGAATAACAATTAAAAATATAAGCTGAAATGACTTGACTATGTTTAATGTTAGTATTTAGGTGTCTTAGAGATAAATGCTGTGTAAGAGACGAGATCATCACCATTTCTACGTTATAGTATTTCATTATTAATAAATGAGCATATTTTATCTTTATCATATTTAGTCTCGCCTTTATTTTAAGGTAAATATGTGTTTGAAGATAAAAGCCCTAGGAATAGAACATGTGTTATTCTTAAGAATCAATGATAGAGATCATGATCATGAGGACTCGAGAACACCGGATATCTATTGCTTAAAACTTGTTCCTAGTCTTGAATCACCAAGAAAGGGCATTGGTGATCTCAATAAGACTAAAATGCGACATCGTCTACTTGTATAGAGATACAAGGTAGGGACCTCATGGAATGCGAGGCATGGAGATGCCTTAGGCGATGTCGTGGGTAGATCTGTTAGAGAACAGATAGTCGACCCGACCGAGAGACTCCACAAAGATTCATTGTAGAGAGTATCATTGGATATGTAAAGTCTCTCATCGTTTGGTAGTGCGGATCGTCTTGAACTTAAGGATATCATCGAACACTCTGTCCTAGGGTTATACTTTGACCGTACAACTCTATCCACCTGAAAATAGGGAGAACGGTGTACTCTTGGGTGTAACTCGAATGCATGAGTATAGATGGACATCTTGAGAGGACTCACGATCCCCTACAAAGGATTAGTCATTCACAAGACCGGTAGAGCTTGGATAGCTTTTAATTAACTCGAGAGTACGTGCGTACGAAAATGATCGAAGAGTCATGATTAGTTACGAGTTAATATAAGAAGATTCCTAATTCTATGAAATAGCTACATTTAGTCAATTAAGAGAGATGATACTCTATCTTTGCTCTCGACTAAATGTGAATGACGATGTGAGGGATGATGCACGCGGTATCCAAATATGAAAGGTAGATCACTTGATCAACTCAATTAGTTAAAGGGCCGCGAGCATTGCTAGTGTCTTATGAGGTCATTAGATAAATTGGGCTCGTTGAAAGAGTTTTTAATTGGTCCAAGTTTATTTATGTCGTGACTAATTGGGCCTAATGGGTCACACACAAAAAGGTTATTCGCGATTGTTTAAAATTAGCAAACTTGGGACAATAATTGTTATTGAGCTTTATCAAGAGTAAATGTGTATTTGGGTTGGAGTGGGACTCCAAGCCTAATGAGGAGAAAATGGTGTCATATATGGTGTCCCGAGTGGGAAATTAGTTTCTCCACAAAAGGGCCCAAATGTGTTGGAAGACCCAATGGGGTCTTAGGCCAAGTTGAATTTGGAATTCGAATTTTGAATTTAAGTTTGAATTTTAAATTTGAATTTAAATTCAAGAGGTTAGGTTATAAAAGATAATTCTGAATTATCTAATATATATATATATATATATTAAGATCCAATGATGATTGGATGAAGATAGGAGAAATAATAAATGAGGATTGATTGAAATGATTTTGAATTTTAGTTTAAGAGATGAATGTGATTCATCATCTTAAATTATTATTCAATCAAGATATGAATTTAATTCATTATGATTTGGAATTTCCAAATCAAGTTTGGATTGGGCCTTTCTTTAAAGCACTTAAATTAGGGTTAGACTCTTATAAAGTGCTGATTTTTTAAGTGCCCTTTTTATGGACTTTTTTGAAGAAGAAAAGAAATAAATGTAATCCATCATCTTAAATGATTGATTCAAACAATCAATGAAGATATGAATGTGATTCATCATCTTAAATTCAATCAATCAATCAAGATATGAATTCAATTCATTATGATTTGGATTGTCCAATTCAAGTTTGGATTGGGCCTTTCTTGTGAGTACTTAAATTAGAGTTAGACTCTTATAAGGTGCTGATTTTTTGTGTGCCTTTTTCCTGCACGTTTTTTTGAGAGAAAAATAAGATCCTTATGCTCTCTAAATTTCGGTCTTTACCTAAGGTTTAGGGAGAAAAAGGTACCATCCATAGAAAGGCAAGGTTCCAATGATCTTGCTCCTCCTATCTTTAACCTGATCCTAAGAAACCATCATCTTCTTGAAAAGATAAAAACCCAAGGAAACTACAACTCAACCTTGTCTTCGCCTAGCAAGCATCCAAGGAGTGGGAGGTTTCAAGAGAAGGAGTTCTCATTGCAATCGGGGGATAGGCTGTGTGGATCAACATTAGAGGACATCAACAACCTTGAAGTCTTCGAGTGATCTAAGGTATTCTAATCTCCAATAGTCGTTTCATCAAATTATCCTAAACCCCAATAGTTGTTTTAACGAGTAATCCTAAAACTCATGAGTATTATAAATTGTTATGAATTCTCATGAGTACCGTAAAGTTACGGATTAATAATTATTAACTAATTAGCGTAATGAGTTAAGGTTAATAATTCATGAGGACCGTAAAGTGTTACGGGTTTCCGCATCGATTAAACAAATTTTTGTTTTCAACCTCATGAAACTTTGCATGAAAGTCATGTAATAGGCAAAATTAACCAACATTTAAGAGTTAGATTCATCAGCAAAGCCAGAATTTTCTGGCATGTAGAGGGGGGGAACTGCTTGATAGTTGATAGGTAGAGGATCACCCACTTCTCCTTTAATTTAATTTATACGTAAATATTCATGTATATTAATCCATGCTTTTCGGCCCTTTCCATCGTTATTTTTCCTACCTGTAATTCCATCCTTATATATATAATTTCACTTGCTTTAATTTAATTCTCCCCCATCCCACTTCCTCACTCGCACTAGCTAGTTGGCTACTTGCCTTCTTTATTTATTTTTTGAATAATTAATGTGTAAGTCTTGGTGGTTTTGACTTTCGAATAATCTTTAATTTGATTCATATAGTTTTTATCCTTTTTTATCTGATCATATTACTAGTATTATAGTTTCACTTATTTTTATTTTTAACAAATTGTGAGCTTGTCAGATTTTAAAATATGACATTTCTTATTCTATTTACAGCAAGTTTCCTCTCATCTCTTTTAATTTGCTTTAAACCTCCTTTATAACAATAAGACCCATCCTTAGTGCTCTTTAATTTTCTCTTATGTTATCTCGTCAAGGGGTGCAACAGATGGATTGACGGAGAGGCCAGAGGCACTGGCTACGGTGGAGGGGGCGACGTGGTCGTGGCGGATCCAAGAAATTAATGAAAATTTGGGCATTCAATAAGTTCAAGTACATAAATTAATGAAGGGCGGGTATTGGGTATTCAATAAGTTTAAGTACATATATTTTAATAACAAAAATATATTACAATATAAATAATTACAATGTCATCTTTTTAGGCCTTATTTTTTAAAATTCCATCATAATTGTCTTATTATCAATGCTATCAAATACATCTTTTCAATCTAAGGCATTTTCGTATCACGAGAAAATAAAATTCAAGGGTGGGCACTTTCCCCCTTCTCTCTAACGTGGGTCCGCCTCTGGACGTGGTTAGGATCTTCAGTACTTAAACCATTTGTTGCCACCAACAAGTCTTGAGAAAGATCGAGGTAGTGAAGGAGGAGGGGATGGGGGTAGCAGAGGAGTTCCCTGTGATCTTGACATGATGAATGAGAGAAGGGAGTCCGATAAAAAAAAAAAAAAAAAAGTAGTAAGAATCATAAAAAATAGTTGAGTATAAATAGATATCTAATGGATTGCGTAGGTTATGAGTGATGATTTATGAAGGTATAATAAGGGCCTGTTTGGTATGGGGAAGATTTAAGGAGAAAAAGAAATTCAAAGGAAGGAAAGGAATGGAAGGGAAGGTTGAGAAGGAAATTAAAAAGTTGAGTTGTTTGGTAGATATGAGAAGGGAACTTAAGTTAAGGGAAAATGCATTGTTTGGTATAAAGAATTGGGTGTTAGTTAAGTGGGAATGTGAGGTGAAATACCAAAAAGGCCTCTAAATTTAAATAATAATAAAATCCTGGAATTGAAGATTTTTTTTTCCGCAGTGGGAGAACAACAAAAGGTGACGTTCGAACGAAAGAAGCTTGTTTGAACGCAACATGACAAATCTACACCATGACAGCAATAGTTCAATCAGAAGAAAAAAAGCAGGTTAAATGCAAAACATTGATGCATGTAGAGGAATAAGGCGATACTCTATTCCGGGTTAAATGCAAAACATTGATGCATGTAGAGGAATAAGCTGATACCCGATTCTAGCTGCCTCTCTCATTTATTAACATTACCTCACTCACCTTAACCCACAAACATGCGTATTATGCCACCAAAGAATGAACAGGGGCATCGGCAACAACGGAAAAAACAGCAAACAATTCTCATACCCATCGGAACTCACCTATATTGGCACCTGCGTTGAAGTTGAGCTGTGTCTCCAAATGCCACTGTCGTCAATTTCAGGTTCGGGGCCTTCGTTCAACTCCTTTCGTCAATTTGAGTTTCGTTGCTTCGTTCAACTCCACCCTCGAATCTCTTTTCTAATAAATAGCTCTCCTGTATTCAGAGGCTTTTTTGTCCTTAACATTCACTCTCCTGGGAACGAAAAACTATCCGTTTTGGAGGGATTCAACTTTCCCACTATTGTGCGAAGATGGAGCCTGGCGGGAAACCAATTTTCAGGGCACACAAGCGCCAAACTGTTTTTCTCCGTGGGAAGCCTGTCATTTTCCCTTTCCCTCAGCTGAAATCAGCGTACCAAACAAGCCCTAAGATTACGAAGGGTTATGATTACATTGAAGGTCCGAATGTTATGAAAGGTTATGAGAGAGTCAGATGACGGTTGTTTCTGAAGACCGTTATGTTTTGTCTTCGCTGATATAAGTGTTTGGAAGATAAGTCGTTTGTAAGTGTTACATAACGATTGTTTCTTAAAAATTGTCATTTTTTTCACTAAATAAATGACGGTTATTAATTACAACCGTTACGTTTGTGTTTCACGAATTCCGTCTCATAATATATGACGGTACGCATAATTTTAACCGTTATATTTAAGTGTCATATATCTTTGTCTGACCTTCGCCTCGACTTACATAATGTTTATTAGCTATAACTTTTATATATTAGACGTTATAAATGCCTAAATCTGTAGTATTGTTTGATTAAAAATAAGGTGAAACAGCAAGGGCATGATTATTTATTAAAAAAAAAAAAAAAAACTACAGTGACATGATTTAGAATAGGTGAAATTATAAGTGCTTGATTTAAAAATTTACAAGAATCTAACTAAAAATTAGGTGGAACTATAGAAAATTGTAGAGTAATAAATATCAACCATGGCTAATTAATTAGTTCCTTTAATTTTCGGTGCGATAAGAAATTTAACTAACATTTCGAGCTGAGATTTTATTATGAATAGAAAATTGGGAAAATTAAAATAAAGGACTCAGAGAAAATAATATTTATTATAAATGACCATAAAAATTGTAATTACTTAGAAGAACCAAACATAATAATATAAATTTTAAATTACTAAATTTTCCCTAATCAAACCTCATAATATATCATATCTTTTTGTCAAATTGGCCCTAATCAAACCTCATGATAAATTTTAATATATTATCTCTTGTATGCATAATTTAAAAAAAAAAACTAAAATTAAAACTAAAAATGCCCATATGATATATCATATATTTTTTTTTAATATACCATTTAATTAACAACCGTTAAACTCATTTTTCTCCACCAATTTACATAATCAAGTTGCCACATTTATATTATCAACGATGATACCAATTAAGTTCTTTTTATACTCAGCTTATTTCATATTTTTTTAGGATATAATAGGTTAATTATATTTTTTAAAAATTTTATTAACATTACATGAATTTTTTAACCCACATAAATTGTTTCTAAAAAAATTAAATCATATAAACTTTCTTGATTTAACATATATGATATATTATAAAAGACCTTAACTTTTATTAAAATTTTTGTTGATTTTAAAAAAATTATAATTTTACAAATTGAAGAATGCATAATTTTTTTATTTATAAATGTATATTCAAGTTATGAAAATGAAAATTGACAAAACTATTTTTTAATTTAATGAAACTTAAAATTTTATATTAGTTTTAAAAATAAAATGGGGAAGAGAGTATAGAAGAGATTTTAGAAGATTTTGTTAGGGGCATTTTAGTACTCTTAATTTTATATTTTTATATTTGATCCTTCTAAACAATTATAATTTTTATGGTCTTTTTCCATAAATATCTTTTTTCTCTAGATCCTTCATTCTAATTTTTCCAAAAAAAATCATATCGAAGGAGAATCTTTGCTTTTTGTTTTTAATTAAAACTACATGAGGTTATTTGTCCAAAATAAATTGGTTCAGACTATAAAATCCAGAGAGTTGAATTTTGTGGTTGGGGAACTGGACCAAACTAGAGCGGAAATCGGTAGAGCCGTTTAAGCCCGGCCCTATAGGGCTCGGGCTTAAAAAATCGATCAAAATTTTGAATTTGGCCTGTAGGTGGCCTATGAGGAGCTTGAAAGGCTTGTTAGGCCGTTTCACTGTAGCATTGTTTTTAAAAAAAATAATAATTACTTGGCATTTATTTATGTATTTTATATGTTATAGAGTTATTTATCCATTTAAGCACAACTACATAAATACATAATAACTATACTTCGAAGGTGACAATTGACAATGATAGTTGTATGCTTCTTATATTTTATGTGAGTCATCTAATCTTGTTTAGTTTAATGCTTCTTATATTTTATGTGAGTCAATTGTAGACAATGGTTTGTTTTTTGTTATGAATTAATGAATGTGTTTATTTGTTGGATGATTTGTATTGTTTAGATATTAATGTTGATAAAATTTATTTGATAGATTAGAATTTTAATGGTTACAATTTACTAATTATATTTCTCTGGAAAAAACCGGAAGAAAATTAGTTAAAATTTGGAATAGTAATTTTCAAACCTGTAGGGCCGGTCACCACAGTACTATCGGGCGGGGCTTTGAAAAACAGACATTTTCGTTCTCTCGGGCCAACGAGGTCCAAAATAAATTGGTTCAGACTATAAAATCCAGAGAGTTGAATTTTGTGGTAGGGGAACTGGACCAAACCATCACTAGATATATACCAAGTCATTTTTATATCCATGTACCAAAATATCGACTATGGTACAACAGTATACGGAATCCCATCTATTTCTACCACGTGATTAATATTTTTTTCCTTCACCAAAAAAAGCAAGCTATTAAGGATATTACATGCCCGCACAAACACACACATATATGTAGTCTATGTGAAATTGATCTTGGTCTTTAAATATAAGATATAATTTTTATATTTATTAGTATTTTCTGAATTTAATCATATTGATATTTTCTCAACAATAATTAAGGAAGAGAAAAAATAAGAAAATTAAAAAGAGTTAAGGAGTAATAATACACATAGGCTCGGAGTGGTCACCACGAAGGATTCAATTAATTGGTATTTTGAAATCTTTACTTTAGTTTTTTTTAATATTTACTTTCCATCGTGTCCAAGCCATCATCCACATCGTTCAAATCAGCTTGTCAGTTCAAATCAATGTCACGTCAACATTCCATCCAAGTTAACGGTCAACTAACGGCCCGTAGTATTTTTGCTCCTAAAACGTAACTACGTGTGTATTTTTATCCAAAAAAAAGCTCTTGGTGTTGGGCGCTCCTGAGAGAAAAGTCTATATGTATTATTACTCCTTAACCCAATTAAAAAAGCTGACAGTAAACATGTCATCTTAAATATATCTTATGTTAAAGATATAATGGAGTATGTAACAGTAATCACTTAAAGTTTTTAATCCTAGCTCCTTGTTTGGAAGATAACTATAGGTGTTTAATTCTTTAATAATTAATCTTTGAGGGTTTGCCACAACTTTTTACATTAATTTAGTAAGTCTTTCAAACAAGAAGGATCACAGATCTTTACGTGGAACTGTTTTGATCTTATTCATTAGTCAGGCTCTATCTTACTACAAATTCTTCAATATCACACCAAATTTGTGTGGGGAAAAGAGATCAGTCAAAATATTCTCTTTGACGCTTTTTTTTTTTTTTTTTTTTCCATATAAAACTCCATAACGCACGTTTATCATTAATGGTTATCTTTTTTATAATTTCCTCCTTGATTTTGCAACAGAATATCTAATTAATGATTAAAATTTTAAATTAAAAATTCAAGGAGAAATTGAGAGAAAGTCCCCATTAAAAATTGTATTGGTCAGAAGAAGATTTTCACTCTCAATCCATAGATATCCTTTGTCTATATATCTTTTAGCAATGAAATAGAGAACCGTGGAAAATAAAAAAAACAATCATGTTGACAAATGATAATTAGGTAAAATAGAAGGGATTTGATGATTCTTTTTAATAGTAAGGTTGATGGTTTGAATCTTATGTGAATAAAAACAATCTTATATATATAATTGAACGTGATTAACGATGCTTGAATTTAACGTAGTAACTAGTAATTAATATTATATAAAAGATTAATTATATAAAAAAACATATTGAAATTTTTTTATTGATAAAGTTCTTGATATTTCAATGATAAAAAGGAAGAAAAACAGCCCATGCGCCATTAACACTTTCAGTTTCAGACACATATCTTGTACTTAATCATTGATTTGGAACTTTACTTGCCTTGGGTTAAATTAAATTAAACTAAATTATGCCGTTAATGATACAATTCAGATCGTGTTCTTTTGAGAAGCATTTTATTTAATTCCTAAGCTAAACTAAGATGGATTTGAAATTAATTTTTTTTTAATTAATGGAAAATTAAAGAACCTAAACCACTAGTTTTTAAAAAAAAAAAAATTGCTGAGATAAGTAATGAAATTTGATTTAAGCAAAACTGATAATGAATGCTTCTTGGAAAATTGAATATTGGTTATCCTTGCTCAAAATGATTTCGGAGTTAAATTACACACTAAGTCAAAATTTAAACCTCAGCAACTGGTTAAGTCTAGTGATATTAATTAGTGATTACCTCTAGAACTCTTGCTAGATAATTGCTTCTTAATACACTATTAAATATAACTTAATTAGTCTGCAATTTAAGATGGATTTATGCAGTCTGTTCCTCTATATAATGAACATTCAACTGAGATATTCAAACAAAATCACAGCAGTCATAAAGAATAATACAACCACATGATCGAAACTAAAAAAGGAATATATAAATATAAATCTCAAACCACACAATTCAATCAAAATCACAATTAATCAATCCAAACTAAGATAAGCAACTCACAATCTCAATAAATTAACCACATAACATAAATCATAACTCAGGAAACTCATTACATAGCTAGATCAAAGGATTAAAACAAATAACTCCCCTAAATGTATTCCTATGGCTCAAACCCAACCATCCATCCCAAGAAGCACGAAAGAATTTAGCCCCTACTGGAGTTTATCACAGCCACAACTTCTTCAAACTTCACTACTAGAAAATAGTATATTGGCGGCGGAAACAATTCCATCGCAAATTGGCGGCGGAAAATAGTAGAATTTAGCCCCTACTGGAGTTTATCACAGCCATAACTTCTTCAAACTTCACTACTAGAAAATAGTAGATTGGCGGCGGAAACAATTCCATCGCAAATTATGCCAATTTTTACGACGGAAATCATATCCGTTGCAGTTTGCGACAGATTTAAAAAATCAGTTCCAGTTTGCGACGAATTTAAGAAAAAATAGTGAAGGAGTGGGACTTTTGCGATGGAAACACCGGCTTCCATCGCAAAGATAAGGGATTTTGAGACGAAAATGGGCTTCTATTGCAAAAAGGCTCTATTTTTTGCAACGAAAAATGGATCAGTCATAAAACGGCGTTAGTTTTGACACTGTTTTGCGTCTTCATCGCAAAAAGGCTCTATTTTTTGTGATGGAACAAGTTTCTGTCGCAAATACGCCTTCTAGCAACGGAAACATGTTCCCTCACAAAAAATGCAGCCTTTTTACGATGGAAGATGTCTTCCGTCACAAAACGACGTCATTTTGGATGCCTTTTTGCGATGGATTCCGTTTTCATTGCAAAAAATGGAACATTTTTGCAACGGAAACCGGTTTCCATCACAAATCGGCTGATATTAGCCTAAATCCACTTCAGAATTTCACATCTGCAATCTTTGCAACATCTCAACCGAACTAGCGAGCGTCTCCGCCGATCTGTCTCCAGTTTCCACCAATCTCTCTTTGGTCTTCACTGCAAGGTAACTGTTCTCCGATCTCTCTCATGTATTTGAAACATGGCTGCTGGTTTGGGGGAAAGGTTAGGAACAATTGAAGTAATTTAGGAGACGGTGTTGAATACAGTTTTGGATTTGGTTTTCCGACCTTGATCTTTGATGCACCATAAAAATCAGCTTAGGGTTGGAAAAAATTGGGGATTAGGGTTTGATATCATATCTCTTTTTGTACAATTATCTAAGGCTTCTAAATTCAGACACTTAATTGTTCCTTGAGGACTAGTGAACATGGTCTCTGATGCCGAAATAGCTTTTTTTCTTGAAAATTCTAAAAATAAAATAATTTTTCCCTTAGAATTTGGTTTACATCCTTTTCCTCCTTTAGTTTTCTAGAACTTAACATAAAGCCTATTATTTCCTTAGAGATAATTCATGGACATCCCCACATCAATATAAGAATAATATTTTTTTTAATGAATTTGACTATAAACATTTGCAATTATTAATGGTGGAAGCATTTATGTATTGTGACCCCTTTTTCCCTATATGCCTGGGCACTAATAAATTAGAAAATGATTATTATTTTTTTCAAAAAAAAAGGATTTGCCACGGAAATAAATTCCTCCACAAAATTCGAAATTTGCGAACAAAATTCAATTTGCGACGACATTTTTTGAGACGAACGTTGATCCGTCGTAAATGTGGGATTTTTTTGTAGTGCTTCTTCAAAGCACAAAGAATCTATGGAATGAGATAATGGAAGGAGAAGAAGAAAATTGAGCCAATCGTGGTTGATGATCGATGATGGTGGTAGAATGAGACGTTGATGAAGCTCAATAGTGAAGGCCATCTTTGTTCTCTCCATTCGTTCAAAGTCACTCGTCACTCCTTGAATCTCATCTGTGGCTGCTGGTTGTGACTCTTGTCTGTTCCCTCCTTTAATTGTTGGTCAATCTCCTCCAAAATATTCGCCTCCTCTCTAGGTTTATGTCCGGAGGTTCAGCGGAGGAAGATGCTGATTTTCCGGAAATTTGAACTAAATTGGCATTTTGAAAATTTTGTGTACTAAAATGATAATATCTATAGGTACTAAAATGTCATTTGCAACATTAGGGGTATTTTTTGTAATTTTCTATGATCTTTCTCTGTTCTAAAAGTGACGCTAATATTAGAGAAAATTTCCCTTAAACCTGTCAAAATTTCCATCTAGCCACATACAGGCATCTTTACTTTTTGGTCCTTCAGCTCCAACTTTCCCAAAGTCACCTACAATTCAAATCAATATCTTGTACAATATCTTCATTCAATCACAAGATTATAACAAATGTATCTTTTTAAGCTTTATTTTCACACAATCATCTTGAATCCAATTTAATCATAATAAACGCTATTCAACCCAAAATTAATGATAAAGTACAAATAAAATATTAAATATTATGATAAAATCGAAATATATCAATCATTTTGCCTGAGGGGAAAAACGAATAAAAAAAAGGATATTAATATGCGTGTTTTCATAAATACAATATCTCTATATAAGAGCCTAGATACATTGCATGTATGGGGCACCTGTACTTAATTATATATGTGGATGGAAGCTAGAACTATAGTTTGCGTGTGAGAAACAAAACCCACTTCTTTGTAGATATTGATTGAAGGATTGTTCCAGTTATATTCTACCAAAAAAAGAAAGCACAAAACCCACATATTCTTATCACCACTAATATTTAGGATCATGCTTGCTTGTACTAAAAAGAGCTATAGAATAATGCTTTAAGAGGATCGCTAAATGCCACGCACGTTCAAAATATTTTAGTTTAATGCTTATCATTAAATTGTACTGTTGATTTTTGAACTTGGCCTTGTAATTCTAAGGTCCTTGAGTTGTGGAAAATGACACGTTCAAATTAAAAGCCACTAATGCTTTATGCTTTAGGGCATAATTATTATCTTTGAAAATCCTCTCTTGTCTCTCTTTATGTTGCTATCACTAACACATTAGCTTTATCTTCTTTTATTTTGTTTTTCTTTTCCTTTTGAGAGACACAAAGATGTGTGTTCGTGATAAGGAGATGAATTCAACTTGAACTTAACATCATATGATTGCAAATCAATCAAACATGTACGCATGTACTTGAAGCTTAGACTTTTATTGATTAATTTCATCTGTTCTTTTTTTTTTCAGGAGAATGTACATACTAAATATGAACCATAGTTTTTTTTTTTAAGGAAAAAAATTATTCCCAGTTCATGAGACATGAGGAAGGAGTGAAAAATAAATCTATGTATAATATAAAGGTCCTCACAAATCATGCTACCTCAAAACAAGCTATATAAGTACATAGGAGGTAGTATTATTTATAAGGTATAACTAATTTTCATAATTTTGTATAATATACAATACCTAAACTTTTTAGGATGTGCAAAGATCCACGTCCCTATTAATTGAAAAATATTTAATTTTATTCTACCAAAAAAAATATATTTAATCTTCACAAATTGTGAAAAACCACAAAATAGTCAAAGATTAATTTTTTTCAATTAATAGGATTTAAAATATTAATTTATAAAAATACTAACATATAAGCATGTTTGGTCAACATTTAATTGCACAATCATCGCTTAAACCTGTTGAGTCGCATTTTCCGTTAAGTCGTTAACGCGTGTTACATTAAGGGACCAAATGTGCACTTTACAAACTTAAGGACTAAAATGATACTGAGGAGGCAAATATAAAGGACCAAATGTATACTTTAGCCTTTTCATAATTTTGTATAATATACAATACCTAAACTTCAAGTGCAAAGACCCACTGGTCCAATCCAACCCGGTCAAACCCGAGATGGTCCTATTCGGTCTAAAATAAATAAGTTCTATAATAAAATCGGGTCAAATAAGACTAAACTAGTTGGTTGAGTTGGACTGGGTTCTAGACCAAGTGATTAGACCACTTAGTCTAGTTTTAACCTAGATGATTTTTTTTCTTTTTTTTATAAATATTTTGTAATTTGTGGAACGTTGTTGGAGACTTATAGACTTATAATTAGATTTTAAGCCCCATTTGGTAGCATGGAAGAGTTTTTAATGGAATAGGAAGTGGAATTGGAAGTAGAAATGGAAGTGGAAGAGAGTTTAAAACATGTTTGGTAGGAGTGAGATAGAATGATGAAAGTGAGATATAATTTTTAATTAGAATATGTACTAATGCATAATATGAAAATCCCAAAATACCCTCAATTGGTAAAAGCCTCTTCCACTTTCACCCCAAGTTAACCGATGTGCATCATGTTCATAACGACCACCGTTGTCGCCGGAAACACGACTCGCCGAACACCTCTCATGATGAACACTACTTGAACGAGATTGCAGCTTAAACCAGAAACAACAAGTGAAAGGAGAAATCTTGTCTATGATCAAAATTGGGCAATCAAAATCACACCAAAAAAACAAAAAAAAAAAAAGGCTACAACAGTGAAAAAATCTTCCCTGAATAGAAATTGAAATAAGAAAACAAAATCAATGTCTATAATCGAAACCAGATAAAACATCACGAATTACATATTTGAGTTGCGCTATCTGACAAACGCAAATCGCGCGCTCGCTGCCGTTGGGTGTAGAGCTCGAAGAAGGCAAAGGTAAACATGGCGTTAACGTCAGTGAGCTTTTTAATAAAATATTAAGGCGCTAAAATTGCCATAAACCTTTTTTTTTAATGTAAAAGTAATTAAAAGTGACTTCTTGAACATTAATTCATAATTTTTTCTTTGACTTTTATATTATGAATGTTTTATCAATTTGGGGATTAAAATGACAAAAGTCAAAGAAAAATTTATAAATTAATATTCAAGAAGGTATCTTTTTTTTTTTTAATTCTTGAAAGAATGATGAAGTGAAAGAAAACCAGGGCAATGGAAGATCGCATATCCATCCATAACATGAATCATTAGCCTTAAAAGTACCATGATCTAAGAGAGGATATCTAAGAGGAAAACAGGGCAATGGAAGATCGCATATGCATATGGTAGAGTTAGGAAAATCCACGTCACCTCTGGCCATCACATATGTAAGTTGGACTTCAAATGAATTTTAATTATGAGATGATCAGGGGTGACATGGGATTCTTTTGCTTGTCATTCTTGCTGGAATTTAAAAAAAAAAAATGTGACTTCTTAAATATTAATCATAAATTTTTCTTTGGCTTTTGCCATTTTAAATTTCTAAATTGATAAAACACTCATAACACAAAAGCCCAAAAAAACTTATGAATTAATATTCAAGAAGTCATATTTTACTTTTTAGTTAGTTTTGCATCAAACAAAAATTTTATGGTTAGCTTTGCACTTTTAGCATAAATTAATGATTATTTTAGCATATTAACCTTTCATTTAAAAGCTCACATTAACGGACATTAAGTCATGATTACTGTTGCCCCCTTTTATAATGTTTATGATTACTTTTACTTTAAAAATAGTTTATGGCTAATGTTGCACTTTCCAAAAAAGTTGAAGATTGTTTAAATATCTTAACCCTTTTATCTTTATATATGGTAACACTAGATAGGAATATAAATTATTATTATTTCATCTTTAATATAAGATCTAATTTAAGATGAAAATTATACTACTATTTATATTTTATATTAATAACTGAATGCAATATTATTTTATCACAAGGATTACATATATTTATATATATATATATATATATAGTTATCCGTGTTAGCACCATAATGGAAAATTATAAAACATTATATTGATAAAAAAAGATTATTAAATTATTTAGGCATACATTTGTCCCGGCAAAACCATGGATTATTAATTTTCTTTGATACAAATGGGACAAAACATGCACCCAGCAACATGTCTAATCTATGGGGTTGGTTTCTTCTCTTTTTTTCTTTTTTTTCTCATAATTTTATATCCACGGTTACATTAAAATAAATAAATGGTTCAGATTCACAATTTTATAAAATTATTACTATAAACATAAATAAATAAATTTAAACTTTTAAAATCTAATTCATGATTGCAATATATATATATATATATATATAAACATTATAATAATAACTTTATAAAATGTTTAATGCATTCATTTCATAATCTAGTGGTGATTAAATTATGAGGAAACAATGAAAAAGAGGAAAATGAGAGTATCTCCTTGCATAATCTATGTCATGGTGCATGGAATGTGAATTCGAGATTCACATATACAGCTTAGTTTTTAAACTTAGACTCATTGCAATTCAATCCTTGAAGTTAAAGTAAGAGGTTGCAAGTTTTATCTCTATGGAAGAAAAAATGATCCGGCGTGAGTTCTTTTCATTTGGTGAATGATGATTAAAAAAAACGTTCACCTTCCTATTATGAGCCTAATTTATATGTAAACCGTGAGCATTTTTGTTGGTTTTTTTTATTATCAACAAATAAAACTATAAATGCACACTCACACACATCCCTCAAGACTGAACGTGTCACCACCTTCCCTCCACGGGAAGAATTTTCATAAATTTGGGGCATTTTGTCATTAGCCATTTATTGGCTTATTTAAAAACATAAAAAATAATAATAATAGCACAATGCACATGTTAAACCTCTTATTTCTTTCATGTATGTATAAAAACATCTTTTATTTCTTCTGTTACTATTAAATTACACTTCCAACTTTCAAAAGTATATCAAAAGTTATTGAGGGAGATGATGACACCAGATTGTGTGAGAGTTCGGAAAAGTCATAGGTGAAGTAGTAGAGGTCCAATAAAGAACAGATAATCAGAATAATAACTAGATGCCATTTTAAGTTATAAATAAAGGTATTTTAGGAAAACAAATACAATTAACTAATTTAACCATTATCCTTAATCTATCAAAAGTTAGATAAATATGTCCTATAATAAGGACATGAGGGATTATTAAATTCTGCGTATTATGATTGGATGGTCATTATAGTTCCATTGACAAAAAAGTATGCGAGAAGTTGTCTTGGGTTCAAGCTGGTTAAAAACTCGTTTATCAATTTTTACGAGATTCAAAAACGATAATAATGTTTATGTTGGGTTCAAAGTGTATTAATTAATTGTACAATACTCTATATATAAATATTTGATCATATGTGACTATTGTTGTCAAACTCGCGAGTTAACTCTCTTATCATTTTCACGTTTCTATTTTATAAAAACTAGTTGAGTTAATAATAAACTCGTGTTAGTCATAAACTCGGTTAAACTCACGAGTTTATACACCGAATTTATCGTTTTTATGTTTCTAGCTTACAAAACCGTGTTAACTTCCTCTTAAATTCATGTTAACTTTTTTTATTTAATCTTACTCAACGGCTTTATGTAGAAATTTTGTAGAAATTTCTTTACTAAATATGATAAATAATGAATATTGATGAATTTAATTTTAATTATTTGAATTTAAAATATATTTAAATCAAATTATTGTCATTTTTATATTTTAATTATTTAATTATACACTAGTAATACCTATTTAATAATAAAATTAAACTCTTACGAGTTTATATCACTATCACGAGTTTACTTAAACTCGCGAGTTTGAACCTTATATGGGACAATCTCTTAGTTAATTAAGCTTTATGCTTTCCAAGCTTGCATTGTTTGAATGTGTGGGGCCGACGCTTAATTACACAATTAACAGTTGGCTTTAATAATTATCCAACATTGAGAGGGGTCATTAATCGTATAGCGGGTTATTCATTATGGATAAGAATGATATATTAAGTTCCCTTTATCTTTAATATTATATTATATATTTATTTTTTTTTCAGAAAGAGATTCCACTTTGAGATGTGATTTAAAGACAGTGCTGGTGATGGTAAATATCTAGCCTAATCTTGTATTAAAAGATCCTCTTGTACATACTGTATCATATCAGTATCTTCTCCATGGAAAGTCTATGGGAGATAAAGGATCTGTTTGGTTTAAAATATTTTTTTTTGTCAGAAAAAATGGTAGAAAATCCTTGTTTAAAGATTTTATTAGTCATGATCATCTCGAATCCAGGTCATTCTGACCAAACCAATAATATTTTTTATAGGACTTTTCACCGTTTTTTTCTTTTTTTTTGGAAAAAAAAAAAATATGTTTGAAAATGTGTGTTCGGTTATATATTTTGGAAAACAAAAATAAAGAGTTTAAACTTATTCTGAAAATAAAAAAAGAAAATCAAAACACTTTTTTTAATTTTATGTTTCATTACTTTTTTGTTTTACAAAGTTAGAACAGAGGTAGATAACATCTTATTTCAATAATGACAATCATACTAACAAAAGAAACTATTCTTTCATCCTTGATTTCACCATTTTAGATATATTCGAGTAAGGCCGCTTACTAGCTCAACCAATATCTTGTCGGTACATTTTATTTTTTTAAAAATATATTGTTGGTGGGATATTTTCTGACAAAGGAGCTTGAGTTGAGGCTTTTCTTTATGAAGATGACAGGATACAATCATAAGAAAAACTTTTAATGGATATAAAAGCAAATAATGCCACTTGTTTTAAGAGGACTGTATAAAAAGGCTTCAACTATTGCCATCTTATGCATGCCACGATCCAAATTAAATGTTTAAAAAAAAGGTTTAATCTTGAAAATGTAATGCTTCGATACCTTTTTCCCCATCCATTAGCTAGTGCGTAGATGCTAACATTACTTATCATTAATAGTGTCTAATGAAATTTATACTAAAATAATTCAATTTATGTGTTATGTGACTTATTTCTTATATTAGGTATAATAGGCAAAGATATATGTAAATTAATAATATATTTAGAGCATTATTAATTAAAGGACTAAGTAACATCCAACATGACTTGAATATATATACTTTTTTCAATAGCACACTATATAGTAAATTAATTATTAGGCATCTATCACCTCAAAGTATTTTTTTAAATATTTTTTTCTCAATAGCAATGGACACTCCAAACTAATTAGGATGCTAAATGTTGTTATAAATATACTTTATCGAGTCAAGATGCGTTGAAAATCACTATAAGATATCAGTGATATTGAAATATATATATATATATATTTTATAATGATAGGTTCATCAAAAAATAATTTAAGATTATGAGTCCTGGTGCTAATTCACCCTTAATTAAATAAGCCAACTATCTCATTTGCCACCCATAAAGGAGAACAAGTAGGCTTTCGGAGAAGACAAATTAATATGTAGGATTAATGAAGATTTGGGTCAAGGATTAGGGAAAAGTGGGGACATGGGAAGGTAAATAAAGTGGAAAAGCACAATCGGTCAATATATATTTGGCCAAACATTGTGAAGATTTGTGAAGTGTGGTTGCTAATAATTAAAAAGAGAGACAATGGTATGAGGATTGGGTATTAATAGTGTAATTTCACTTTTAATACAAAGGGTCATCATTTTCAATTTCACCATTTGATTTGCTTATCTTATAAGTTGGAGGTAGGCCTTTATTGGCAACAATAATATAAGTTCAACATGATTTCTGTTGAGGGGAAAATATGAAATTTAATTTTAGTTGAATCATATCGTATTTATAATCTATAAATAGTACAACTTTTGTATTAGAAAATAACAATTGTCAATTATTATTATTATATTGGATGTAAAATGATTTTTTTTTTTTGTTATAAAGGAAGCAAATTTTTTTATTTCAAAACTCTGTCACTAGATTGTACTTATATCTCCCAATATAATACCAATATATAAAAAGGTCCATAACAAGTCAAAATATTCATGGATCATGGTGGGTAGTCTGAGTTATTTGCAGAAAAATGCATGTCTAATTATGAAATATGCTCACATAAAAATTATTATTTTTTACTATGGACAACTAATGATATAGAATACAATAATCTAAACAGTTATTTAGTGAAATGCGTACGGTGTCATATTAAGACTCCTTCATTACCTAATCATTAAATATAGATGAATATTATATATATAACTCAGCGTGATATTATGGATGAATATATATTAACCTATTTATATTTAAATATTAAGTAATTATAATTTTTAAATATAATTTCATTTAGTTTTTGTATGACATTTAACACACACACAGTTAAAAAATATAATAATTAAAAAAAAAATCATAATGAATGTCCCACTTTTGTGAAATCCGGACGAGACCCGCATCCTACCTAACAACCAACTGGCATGTCTTTATTTATCTATTCATCTATTTTTAAAATTAGAACCTTTAATCATGCCACTCAAATTTCAATTTGTGAAAATATAAGATTGAAGACTAGCTAGATTGAACAAACATAAATATTACAGGAGATCAGGTCAAGGACGAAACGGATTTTCTCCTATTTGGCTAATGGCTTGGTAGAGCTTCAATATAGTGTTTGTTTCAGTAGAAGTAGACGTTGTAAACTTGTAAAAGTATATTCACACAACTCAATGTACAATTCTTTTCACATATTTACTTCGTATACCGTAAATCATTATATAAAAACCCGCTTCTACTACTACGCAGCCAAAAACAAAATTAAAGGCATGCCAAATATTAGCTTGTTTGTTTAATTATTACTTATTAAGCGTTATATATTTAATTATTTATGATTTTATGGCATTGAAAGCTACACAAAATGCCAGTGGGTATGATATTTTCAGTGTTTTCTTTTTCTTTTTGTGGGTCATCTTAACAAATACTAGTAGATAATTAGAATACTTTTATTACACTACATCATTTTTTTTTTTAAATAACGAAAAATATAAAAAGTATAAGAAGACATAAGTATATTAAATATAGGGAAAATCCTCCTCAGGTTTGAGTAAGCAACATATTATCAAAAAAGGTCCAAAGATAAGTCACTTGTCAGAAAAGACCCAAGTTGTTAACGTTATACTGATTTACTTTTTAAGTGTACCGGTTTGGTAGTTAATATCGTACTGATATAGTTGTTAACGTTTAAAATAATATATATATATATATATATATATATAAAAAAAGACCCTAAGGCTTTTTCGATATGTGACTTTTCTTTTGGACATTTTTTTGACAATATGTTATTTACTTGGACTCTAAAAAAGATGTTCCCTTAAATATATGGCTTGTTCCATAAATCGTACAAATGTAAATAAACATCCCCTTTGCATCCATTGGGAGATTTTAAGATCTTGAAAAAAAGATAGCTCAGATTTTCTAAAAAGAAACATGACAGTTACTATTATATATACGACGAATGAAAGGCCAAAAAATAGTGCATAGAGTCATTCCTAATAAAGAGGTGAAGTTAACGTCAAACCCCACTACTCCACTCCACCGCCACCTTTGTTTGATTCCGTATTTCGTACCAATACCATCCACACACACCCACATGTTTTTCTTTGCAATTTATTTTATTTATTCGTAATTGGAATGGTCATTTATAATTATATGATCCAATATTTACAAATTATTTTTAAAAAAAATTGTAAAAAAAAACCTGACTTTTTTAATTTAAGTATTTTAGGAACTAATTAATTTTCATTTTCCCATATATTCTTTTGTTCCTTCCCTATATATATATTCCGTTTCTTTCTCCTTCGTTCCCAAACCACTTGAACCACAAGTATCCCACTCGTCCTTCTTCTTCTTCCTCTTCAATTCTTTCTTATTGCTGGTGTTATTAATCTGGAAACATAGAGGTGAAGACGATGATGCAGGAGGATAAGAAGATGAAAGTGAAGAAAGGATGGCTCGCGGTTGAGGTTGGTTTGGAGGAGGAAGAGGACGACGGCGAACACGGTGGCACTCGCCGATTTGTTATCCCCATCTCATATCTTCACCACCCTCTCTTCCGTCGTCTTCTTGATAAAGCTTATGAAGTCTACGGCTACCACTCCGATGGCCCTCTCAAGCTTCCCTGCTCCGTCGATGACTTCCTCCACCTCCGATGGCGAATCGAGAAAGAACCCAACCATCACCACCACAACCACCACCATCACAACCACCATCACCTTCCTCACGCTCTGTTCTTTCACTGTTGATCTCACAGATATATGCAATATAACTCAGGCCAGGCTGGTGACTTTTCTTTTTGGTTTATGTTGACTCCATCGAAGCAGAAATTTTTGTATCTTGCCGTGTTCTTCTCTTCTTGATTCTGCTTAATTTGAAGGCTTCAAGCAGTTTTGATTATTAGTCTACTTCACAAGGGATTATATTCTGTTTGAAATCTCAAGAGATAAGAGAAGATAAGATGGTCCATATATGCACTGTACATGAATTTAAATTACCATTTATGTCAATTGCCTTCTACCTAGTTGTACGAGAGCTCCCTTACAAATGGGAGGTAGCGGGTTCAATCTTTGTAACTTAGGTCATTAGTATTTGTCATTAATTCAAGTTTAAACAAAATTATGGTATTTACTTTTTTACCCCTAAAAACCGCATAAAACCCGAAAAAACATATCCTTAAGTGTTTGTTGGTACTCATGTTTAGTTTTTTGCTACTTTTCTTCCCATAAATTTTATACGGGCACAACTTTTTAGCAAATTTCTCTTTTTTGCCCTAAAATTGTTTGATAGGAGGGATTTGGAGAAGGGAGGAAAAATTTTAGTTGAATTTAAAAAATTGGAAAATGGTGTCATATGTATTTAATTAATTTTCTTACTATTCTATTTTATATATTCTCTTTATTAAAATTTTTTAACCCCACTTTTCCAATTCTTTTAACCTCAGCCAATAAATTTTTTTCTTTTCCTCACAATCCCAGTGAAAATACTAAAGATGTGGAAAAAGTACGAGTGATTGCGGCTTTGCGATCAGGTGAGTGTCAACTCGGAAATTGAGAATCATAGGATGAAGGGAAAATTGCACTATGTCCTAAATTAGGAAAAAAATATCAAAAGGTTCCTTTAAATCTCTAATTTATAAGTAAGTCTTGAGACTTTTAAGTCTATAATCGAAATGTCAAATGACTAAAATAACCTTAGTGTCAGCTGTCTCGTCCATTTCCAACTTTTAAGTAATATAATTAAAAGGGAAAATTACACACAAGTCCCAAGGTTTTGAAGTTGTGGTTAATTTATCGTTTTTTTTGTTGTTAATTTATGCATTGTGTTGTTAATCACCTCGGAAGTGAGGCATGACAAATTGAGTTTTCAAAAGTTGTGGTTAATTTATGCATTTTATGTTGTTAATTTATGCATTTTGTGTTGTTAATCGCCTCTCTGAAGTGAGGCACGTGACAAATTCAAGGTTTTCGAGAAGTTGTAGTTAATTTATGCATTTTGTGTTATTAATCGCCTCGGAAGTGAGACATGACAAATTCAAGGTTTTAAAGTTGTGGTTAATTTATGCATTTTGTGTTGTTAATCACCTCTGGAAGTGAGACATGACAAATTCAAGGTTTTCAGAAGTTGTGGTTAATTTATGCATTTTGTGTTGTTAATTTATGCATTTTGTATTGTTAATCGCCTCTAAAAGTGAGAATGACAAATTAAAGGTTTTCAGAAGTTGTTATTAATTTATGCATTTTGTGTTGTTAATTTATGCATTTTGTGTTATTGATCACCCCTGGAAGTGAGACATGACAGTACTAAGTGCACATGCATCAGATTTTCACAGTTCTAACAACAGATTCAACAACAAAAGCTAATTAAAATTAACCAACAATTCATTTTTTAGAATCAAACTCTACCAAAATAGAACTCTAACAACATGACCACCAATTCAACTGCAAAGAATTATTGGTAGAAATCACAAAACACTATGCCACACTATAACAACAACCAAATTCAGAATCAAAGATTAAGCCGACAGGATGAGGGAGGGAATGATTCTTTGAGCAAGGTTTAGGCGTCGATGAGGTTGAGGCCTCAGATTCCCGACCACAAGATCAACGGCGAACGCGAGGCTTCGAGCAACAGCGAGAGCGAGTGAGAGAGAAGAGAGAGGGAGAGAGAAGAGAGGGGAGAGAGAAGAGAGAAGAGAGAAGAGTAAAGTGTGAGAGAGCAGAGAGAGAGAAGAGATCGGTGGCCTCAAAGTCGTGTGTTTTCCCTTGTCCAAAAGGGTAATTTACTCATCTGAAATAATTACTGAGAAGTCCCTAGGGATTTCTGTGTAATTTGGTCATTTTGTGGGACCTTATTGTATTTTTTGGTCTTTCTTGGGACCTGTGTGTAATTTTCCCTAATTAAAATGTCAAATAACTAAAATAACCTTCGTGCAAGCTACCTCATCCATAGAGGTGATCATTTATAGGTAAGGCAATTGACACTGAGGCTCTATTAAGTACGTGGCATTGGAAGGATTGGTACTGGGCTTGACATTAGTATTGCCCGTTTCGTGATGTTTGATATGATGGAGTGAATATAACTTGAGATTGAAAGTACTACGAAGGTGAGATTGTAGGGAAGTCACATAACCCGGTATTGCCGACGTTTAGTCCCAACTGCAACCTTGTCCCGTAAGATGCATGAAAGAGGTATAACAACCGTCCTACTCAACTTCTATCAACTAGAGTTACATAGAGGGCTACTGTGTTTGTAGCAGTAGTTTGGAGCCTCGGGTATACTCGGGTGGGAGAAGATACTAGAAACATAGGGAAGCTCACTTCCTTGAACTAGCGTGCGTAAAAACAGAGGTACCTAAATAAGCCATACTGGGATTGTAAAATTCAATTTATAATAAATTTTAGACATAACTATCCCTCTAAAATTCCATCCATCTACATCGTTGCATCTCTATCACCGCAATGCCCTCACTGAAGCTCTGACCAATCGCGTCTACACACTGGCGGAGGCTGCGGCGCGCAAGACGCGGGGAGGAGGACGATACACGCTTAATCGAACCTCCAAGGAGAACGAGAATTCCTTAGGCGCCGACGTTGACGGGGATTACATAATCAATTGTATTCTGATTTATTGTATTCTGATTTATAGGAATCCCTGATTTGTAGGATTAGGAATAATCATCATTAATATTCATTATTAGTCATTATGAGCCATTACTATTGAGGCTCTCTTATCTTCTATATATATGTAATGTTTGTATATGAAATATAGGACACAATATTCATTCTTTTTATTTTGCCAAGTCACATAGTATCACAGCCTGGTTGTGTCCTCTCTAAAATGTTTTTTTTCCTAGGTTTTCTCGTTCTTCCCCTGTCACCTCCAGTTGTTTTTTTTTCTCATTTTCTTGAGCCTATTCTCTCGATCTCGAGACCTATTATCTCGATTGATCATGTTTTTTTTTCCTCGTCTCGAGACCTATTATCTCGATTGATCTTTTTTTTCCCTTGTTTTCTCGAGATCTATTATCTCGATCATTATTTTTTTTCTCCTTGTTTTCTCGAAACCTATTATCTCGATTGATCTTTCTTTTTTTTTTCTCCAAAAGAGAGTTAACATTGTCTCTCTCTAAGAAGGAGTTAACATGGTCTTCTTCATCTTTCTTTTTTTTCTCCAAGAGAGAGTTAACATGGTCTCTCTCTAAGAAGGAGTTAACATGGTCTTCTTCATCTTTTTTTTTTCCAATCAATTGTATTCTGATTTATTGTATTCTGATTTATCTTCTAATCACTTTTGTTAACCATTTGGTGTTGGTCCTTGATGATACCTTTGGAGTATTATTTACTCCCCGACGAGATCTTTTGGTGTTTGTCTTTGACAAGACGTGTGAAGTATAATGTTAGGTCCCTTGTGAGACCCTTTTTTGCCGACATATTCACAAAGCCAGTTCATCCTACTCAGTTTCATGAACTCAAGTCCAAGCTGGGCATCCAAGACATCCATGCTCCAGCTTGCGGGGGGTGACAGGGATTACATAATCAATTGTATTCTGATTTATAGGAATCCCTGATTTGTAGGGATTAGGAATAATCTTCATTAATAGTCATTATTAGTCATTATGTATGAGCCATTACTATTAAGGCTCTCTTATCTTCTATATATATGTAACGTTTGTATATGAAATATAGGACACAACATTCATTCTTTCTATTCTGTCAAGTTACAGACGTTCCCCCGGCCCCAAACAAAGAGAAACTCGCAGCTTCCTGCTTAAAGGAAGTTTCTGGATCGAGGAGTTTCAGTTATCTGAGGTGAATAAGGTGGAGATCCATGGACTCATCGAATTTTCCGAAAGGGAGGTGCCAGTAGCATGAATCTGTTTGGTCGTACTGGAAAAGAGCCTTATTCACAGCAATACGCCATTTCGTCGTCGTCGTCGTCTTCTCCTCCTCCTTCTTGTCTCTCCTCTCAATTTGATCCCCACATGATCTTCCCTTCTCCCCTTAAATTTACGGATTCTCATTGCTAATTAAACCGAATTTTCTTTCCAAATTTTGGGTGACCATATAATTGATTGCGTATGTTGACTAAGAGAAGGAAAATTTGCGAGGTTTCGGATATTTATTTTTCCGGTTTGCATATAGAATAATCGATTCATTTATGTTTGTCTATCTCCTTCCCGGGTTATTTTTATGTAAATAATGCTGCACATAATGCTCTTGTTAACAAATGTGATTGGAGAAGCAATTAGAGAAGTAATATGAAGATATTAAAGAATTAATCTTGATAAGAGCAACATGCTCATACAATAACCCACATGGGTTTAACAATGATCATCCCTTACTTGAGGGTGATTAACAATAAACCTTAAATCTAGGGATCTAGGAAGGACTTCCCTCTCTAGAGGGAGACCCAAGTTATCCTCTCACTAACATAGTAAGAGCTCCACACTCTACACACTTGGTGAGGGCTCCACACCCAACACACATCTCAATATTGTTAAAACCCTCTATTTATAGATTAGGCACTAACCAACTATTCAACTAATTACCTTATATTCTAACACGTCCCCTCAAGTTAAACACTATTGATCTTAAATGTGCTCAACTTGAACAAAAAAAAAAAAAGGGGATAAGGTGAATTAAATTGACTAACTTTTTTTCAATCACAAAACAATACAAAGATTTCTTCAATTCACAACACTCTTCTCCATATCCTCTAAATGCTTGCTGTTTCAATATGCATATGCATGTAGCCTGTTACCTCTTTGACCTCTTCATTTCCACACCCAAAACAAGGCTGAACAAATTACCCAGCCACAATAGTGCCTTTAATGATGTTGACCCCCTTGTTCTTATAGTATCCCTCATAGAAACCAGCTAAACCAGATGAGAACAAGGCGAGGCATGCACCAAGGCTCTTGGGTAGACCATGGTAACATCAATATTATGAAGTCTCGGCACTGCACTAAGCTCCAAACCAATGTATCCTCCCCCAACAACCACAGCTTTTGCATTCTTCTTCTCTTTGATTGCCGCATATATACAGAGTACACCTTGAACACATATATTTCGCTAGTCTTCCTCTTGGCTTATAGACTAGCTCCTAACCAATTATTCAACTAATTACCTTATATTCTAACAGCTCTCTCCTAAACAATGGACACAAAACTCGATCTAATGAAAGGCCATCGAGAACATTGAGGAAACATATACGGAGGGGAAGCTTGAGAAAGAAAGAAAGGCTTTCATGAGTAGGGTAAAATTTTCATTATAGTTTTTTTATAATTATAACTAATCATGAAATAAAATTAATTTAAGCAGTGACTTCAAGTATTACTTTATATCAAACATAATTTTAAAGTCTCAATTTCAATCCAATCCACAAAAATTCAATGATATGAATCAAACATGGTCTAAGAAAATTTAGGTATTTTGACATTTCAATTATATTAGTCAAAAGTCCACATGTTTAATTATAAATTGAAGATTTTAAAAGATATTTTAATAATATTTTTCCTAACTTCCGACCTCAATGCAATTTTCCTTACCAAAAGATAAGAGTGAAGTGACGAGTTCGTGCAAGTCTAGTGTTATGAGTCTGTTATATTCTGTGGTGCATAATGACGGAGTCAAGAATTTTAATGAGGGAGCGAAAATAAAAAATACAATATCATAAATAAAAGTATTTGAAATATAATATATACCTAATATACAAAAAATTGAAAGAAATCTATTACGAAATTAAGATCATTTCACTTGACTCTTACTATACGAGTTCTCATATTGTTAAACTTATCTATAATTGAATACATGCTAAAACTCAAACTAATTTCTTTTTCAATGTATGTAATCAAAAAATCATTAAGAAATTTTTATTTCATTCTATTTCAAAAACTGTTTTTGATTATTTTCATAACAAAGAAAAATCTTTCAAAAGTAGTTGTTGTAAGGACTAGAAAAATGAGTACAAGTCTAATCACTCTATCAATAAAAAAGAAGTAAATAGTGAAAGATTAAAGTTTTATGTTAAGGATATTCAACATTATTAAGTTTTCATGAGGGAGAATCACTGTAGAGGCCCATTTAACCACAATTAGCCCAATAAGGGCCCCAAGAATCTGATTTTTTCCCGGAAACAGGCCCTAGGGCCACGATTGGGATTGAATGAATAAAAGAAAAGACCAAAAAACACCCTTGATTTAAAAAGCAAAAAGGAACAAGTCTCGGAAATAAAAAGTGAACAGACGCATTATTCAATTTTGGCGCCCACAGAAAGAGAAGAAACCATCGTACAAGGCAAACGTGAGGAGAGAATAGGGTTTTTCTAAACCTATATTTTGCTCAACTCGAGGAGGAGAGAACATCTATATTACCAATCATCTATTTCGTTATAGGCTAAACTCATCTACCCATGAATTTGTTGTTCTTGAACCTTTTTTTCGATTGAAGGTTGGGTGGGCGAAAGGTTGGACCTTGGCCAAATTTATGTTATAATCGAGATAGGAAAAATGTAAGAAATACTAAGATTTTGCTCAATATATCATTATCACCATTCTAGTTGGTCTTTAATCATTTTTGGGTTGAGTGGAAAAAATGTTGCTCTATTTTTTGGCATGAAAACAGAGAGAAAGATGTGTTTTTAAGTGGGAATAGGTGCATGGGATAAAGCTACACTTGGTTGAAAAACGCATTTGAAATGGGATAGTTGTAAAGATGACCGATATAGTTGTAAATATGACGATATAGTTGTTAATATGACCGACATAGTTGTTAATACGAGCTGAATGTTAAAACGTTGTAGGTTGCTGTTTTGGGGCATGGAAACGGAGGGAGGTCTGTTTGTTAGGGGGAATGACCGAATGTGAAAACAAGTGAAATGATATTGTTGTAAATGTGATTGTTAGAGTTGTTAATGTATTAAAGTTGTTAATACTCACTTTATGTTGCAGATCATAATTAAATATGGCGATACTTGGGAAGAACATATTTACAACGAAAGAAACATTTACGAGAGGGCATTTACAACAAAGAAAAAACCATATTTACAACAGACAAAGCAACATTTACAACAAACTTTAAAAATTTGGATTTTCGTTCAAACTCAAGTCCTAAGCTTACAAAGGGCATTTACAACAGAAAAAAGCCACATTTACAAGATAAAAAGCCACATTTACAACAAACTTTAAAAACTGGATTTTCGCTCAAACTCAAGTCCTAAGCTTAAAGAGGGAATTTGCAACAAAAAGCCACATTTACAACATCAAAGTTCGAACGAGTAAGTTAAGTTCGAACGGGTAAACTATGCGTTGGGTACAACTTGTGTCTTTGAATATTTTTTAGGGAGAATGACGCATAAATACCAAATAAAATTTCAAAAACCCTAAAAAGGAAAACAACCTCGCATACAACGTTAGGTATTATAACTTACCCGTTCAACTTAACTTTACCCGTTCAAACTTAACTTACTCGTTCGAACTTTGATGTTGTAAATGTGGCTTTTTCTGTTGTAAATGCCCTCTGTAAACTTATGACTTGAGTTTGAACGAAAATCCAAATTTTTAAAGTTTGTTGTAAATGTTGCTTTGTCTGTTATAAATATGGTTTTTGGCTTTGCAAATTCCCTCTTTAAGCTTAGGACTTGAGTTTGAACGAAAATCCAAATTTTTAAAGTTTGTTGTAAATTTTGCTTTTTCTATTGTAAATGTGGCTTTTTTCTTTATTACAAATTCCCTCTTTAAGTTTAGGACTTGAGTTTGAGCGAAAATCTAGGTTTTTAATGTTTGTTGTAAATGTGGCTTTTTACCTTGTAAATTTGGCTTTTTTCATTGTAAATACCCTCTCGTAAGCTTAGGACTTGAGTTTGAACGAAAATCCAAATTTTTAAAGTTTGTTGTAAATGTTGCTTTTTCTGTTGTAAATGTGGCTTTTGCTGTTGCAAATTCCCTCTTTAAGCTTAGGACTTGAGTTTGAGCGAAAAATCCAAGTTTTTAAAGTTTGTTGTAAATGTGGCTTTTTATCTTGTAAATGTGGCTTTTTTTGTTGTAAATGCCCTCTGTAAGCTTAGGACTTGAGTTTGAACGAAAATCCAAATTTTTAAAGTTTGTTGTAAATGTTGCTTTGTCAGTGGTAAATATGGTTTTTGCTGTTGCAAATTCTCTCTTTAAGCTACCTCCCTTCCGGCGTCGTCTCACGAGATCAGAACCGAAGAAGCAAGGACAGCCTTCCTCCGTTGCAACACAAAGATCGAGTGAAAACAAAAACCCAAAATTAGAAAAACTTACAGATTGGAATCTGCCTCCTTCGGCAAGAGCAGATCGACAAAGAACAGGGAATTGACAGATTCACCAAACTCGATCAAAAACGCCAAACAACCGAAGCGATCTAGTGTAGAGATCCAAACGAAAGAAACAAACACCGAGTAGCAACAGATTTAATCAAAACGAGAGAGAGAGAGAGAGAGAGAGAGGCGAGTTTTGAAATCGAACCCCTTCCTTTTTCAGCTTTAGTGAGGGGCTTTCTTGTCTTTTCATTTAACATTCACATGTCAAAAAGGGCCCTAGGGCCTGTTCTGGGAAAATCAGATTCTTGGGGCTCTTATTGAGCTAATTGTCGTTAAATGGGCCTCTACAGTGATTCTCCCTTTTTATGAGTACTAGAGTATGCATAAAAAGAGGCGCAATTTTTCAACGGCTGTTAGACGTGCTTAACGGACGTCACTTTATTTGTGGGTCCCACGTTCTCTCTCATCCCATCACCTCTCCCCTGTTCCCTTTCTCTTTATCTTTCGTGGTTCTTCTCTCCCCTTGGATGAGATTAAGAATTTACGAAGAAATTAAAAGCAAAAGAGGCAGTGACTTGAAGGAATAGGTAGATTCAATTAATGAAATTTGGTGTGGGTATGAAACGAAGGACAGGGGGTCAAACACCAATGCTTGCCTTGATCATGGCGGAGGAGGAATCGAGTTTGTCTCCTACATTTTTTTTGGGGGGGGGGGGGACTGCTAGCCCCCTGCAGAGCACACATTCTAGTAATCTCCAGAAATGTGGTCCAGTTATAATATGCAGGTCTAGTTTATATCTTGGAAAAATCCTAGGAAAATATGTTTAAAATAGGAAAAAGACATATCACCCCTGACAGCATTTGGAGAATTCAAATTGTCAATATATATACTGAAATTGTTAATTGTGATTCTTAAATTGTTATTCTCTATACCTAAGTAATTAGTGACGCCTGACATGTGTAGCTTCAAAATATTACCTACAATGTTTTCGGTATTTGTAGAGCTCAAGTTGTCAATATGTATATTGAAGTAGTTTACTGCAATGTGTAATCAACTTAGATATAGAGAATAACAACTTCAATATATATATTGACAACTTGAGCCCAAATACTGTTAGGGGTAGATTGGCCATTTGAAAATATTTTCAAATATCAGATTCCTTCTACAGGTATGACTGGAATTTGTGATATTGCACTTTCTAATCTATTTTATTCCTATTTGAAATATATTTTTCTGCGTTTTTCACTTTTATCTTTGTTATATATGTGGCTTAAATGCAAGTAAGTTAAGTAATTAAACTATATACATTTGTCGGCAATAAATACATGTTTATATATAATGTGAAAATGTATAGAATATTATATTATTTATATGTTATAAGTAATGTGATTAATTGTCACCCATGCAAATTTATATCCTATAATAGCAGCATACATTCAATTATTAAAGCTCCTCTTTATCTTTTTATACAAGTCTTTTTTTAAAAGAAATTCTAAATCCTCTATATATTCTGCTTTTATAGGATGGGTTGGACCGTTGGAGTAAGGAGAAATTTGAATGATGAGATCTTTTACCATGTGTTATTCCATCAATCGGTACACAATAAATGGTAATTGTCAACGCCCATTCTTCTATGTTTTCTTTTGGCCATGATCGTATTGGAGCTGTGAGATATGTGACACCTCCTTAGTTGTGTTCTTTTAAGGGAAGAGCAATAGTCCAAACTTGAGTTTTACACCTTTGGCCAAGTACATCTCTAGAATTGGTGAGCTTGGGACAATCTAATGAAATGGATGAGTTTCTATTGGACTATGTATTAACTTATGACTCCAGTTAGCGGTTATAAGGCTAGTAATGGGTAATGAGGATAATCTATGCATCAATCAATTGTTTGACATATTATATATGTGATTTATGATTTCAATAATAGAACTTTTGGATAATCATTTTTCTAACAAGGTTGAGACATATTTTGTGAAATCTCTTGTGAACAGCATTTGGAAAATGAATTGATGTTCAATCGTTTTAAAACCCTTTTTGAAAGGGGGTTTTGGTAACCAAATCGAGAACTAGTTTGTGAAGGGTTTTATGTTAATAACATTAATAGATTATTGTGAGTTGAACTTGATTTTTAAAACGTATGTTCTCGATCTTGATTTGCATATATATTTCTGAATAACCAATGGTTATAGAGATTTTTGGATCTTATGGTTGCTATATTTATTTTTTTTAGGAGATTATTAGGGAGCAAGGGAAGGTAAATATGGAGTGAGTCTTGAAAGCTCTTTACTGTTAGAACTCATGTTATGTCATTTGTATTTGTCATAATCTTAAGACTCTCTGCATTTTATTAACTTTGAAATAATTTTAAAAATTTAGTTTGACAATGTAAATATAATTTTTTTAGTTAAACAAATTTTGGATTTTGAAGATTTGGATTATGAGCATCCTTATTGAAAATATTTTAAATATTTTATGGTTGGATATGGGGCATTACAATATATATATATATATATATATAATTAATTATTATATTATTCTTCAGAATTTATATTATTAATAAATCTAAACAATGCAAATTATTTTGAAATTTCTGGCAAAAAATAATTATTTTGAAATTTGTATACAGCAAAAGATTTACTATGGTACTTCCTGATGGTTAACAAAATTTAAAAGTATCCTCAATCAATTTTAACTTTACAAAATTGACGGCACTATCAAGCCATGAATATTTTTTTGATTAAAATACATCAACTCCCCTTTATTTACTTTAAATTACAGATATCTTCTTCTATTTTGAAAACCTATATATGAATCTTCCTCAAAATCAAAATATATGTTGTATAAACTTCCGTTCTAGTTTTGAAATTCAACTTTCATCTATCTAACAGTTAGTTGACTATTAAATCACAACGTTGACTCATTATTTTGACCAAAATGCCCCTCCTTAAAATAAATATTACTACTTGCCATGTAATCTTTGGCAAAAAAATAATCATTTAATCACATATCTTTATTTAAAGTTTAACAAAAATTAGTATATATTTTTATATTTTTGTTATACTTTTAAATTTATCATATTATAAAGTTAATTAATTTTACCATTATAAATTTTAATTTTTTTGATAAAATTAAATGTTTAATTTTTTTATTTCTTAAACTTATCATGTAATTTTTAAATACGCATGATGATATTTTGCAATAATACATACATATATTCAATTGAGTTATATAATTATAAATTGATATTATTATGAGATTCGCATATTAATATTTTATAATTTAAAATTTTTAAGAATATTTCATTAAACATATATTCTTAAAAATAATTACTCACATTTTGAACAAGTTATTTATATAGAATAAACCCAAATGTTTATAAAATTACATTAATCCACATTAGTAAAAGTTTCAATATTTTCATTTTATACTTGAGTCCCTTTATGAAACTTTTAATGGGGACTCAAGTTAAAAAATTGGAAATTTTATCTCTTTTTTAATTAAAAAAAAAAAAAAATGAAATTACTTAAATGAAAAAGGTATAATTTTTTAAAATTTTGGGTTAAACTCTATAATTTTAGGGTTTGTAGGATTGTAGTAGCTATTGAACCTCATGTACTCCCAATTCCTGAAATAATAAAAGAAAACGGTTTAGCCCCCCATGTAGGTCTATCCCTATCACTACATCCAACAACTACCTTCTTTAGCGGCATATAGTATTGAGAGTATTTTGAAGTGCATCTAATATGATGAAGTATTTTTTCAAGTGTCTCAAATATTTTAAGTTATTTTTTTTACATTCACCACCTTAAAGTATGTTTTAGTATATCAAACACCCTAAATTACCTAAATTATTAAATGAAAAATGCATAAAACTACTTTAGAGTGATGGACGCACCTGAAAAATACTTGCATCACAACATACTTTAAGACACTGAATGAGATGAAAAATACTTCAAAAGTAGTTTTTTAATCATGATTTACATTGTATGAGAAAAATGTGTGAGAGAAGTTTTGTTTTATTTATATAAATAAGTGCTTTCTGAGTGTCTAATCATGATCCCATACAAACACTTTTTGACACTAAGGGCTTGTTTGGTTCCATAAAAATTGGGAGAAGGAAACGGAAAATGGGCGTTTTTCCTCTGGTGCGGCTGTTTGGTTCGCATTTTCATAAGAAAATGTTTTCGATGGCGGGCCATTTTCCATTAAACATCAGAAAGTCGGTTCCCATCTATTTTGGTGAGAACCCATTTTTTTGCGAGATAAAAAAAATGGAAGAAGACCAACTTACCCTTTTTAGTGCTTGGGAGAGGAAGAGAGTGATGCCGGAAAATTTCGTGGGAGGAGGAAGAAGCCACCGACATAGCATATCCATCAATGACCACAGCAGAGAATGAAGAGTGGCGTGGTAGGACTAGCTCTTGTCGGTTCTTCTTTCCCTTTAGAGCTACCACTATGTCTCGGAACCAACCTCGAACCACGATGTCAATACAGGGAGGCTGGTTTTTGGTCAGAGGAGGCTACGAGGGAGTAGATTGGTGAAGTTAGAGCAGAATCTCCATGATGATGACGAGATCGGCCATGGCCACATTGATCCAGTCTTCGTCGCACATCTTGCTAAGATTGAAGGGGCGGGAGAGAGAGAGAGAGAGAGAGAGAGAGGTGGCGGCGAAGAAGAAGGAAAGAGAAGGCGAAAATCTTTTATGAGGGTGTGTGTCGTTGAGAAAATCTATAACAATCCAGTGTCACTCAAGTGTGCACTCGAGTGCACCTTAAAAGCACTCGAGGTTAGGGGCAAAATGGTATTTTTCTACCTCATTTTCTTCTAACCAAACAATTTTTTTTTTCTATCAACTCATTTTCTTTTCTAATACAAACTAGATGTATCGAGGTAAATTATTTTCCGTTCAATTTCATTTTTTTTTTTCATTTTCATTCCTACATTTTCTTCAATCCAAATAGGCTCTAAGTCATTAAATGAACGAAAGGGTGAATTGCATTAGGGATGTCATGTGGCACTCTGTGTTTGGGCAATGAGGGGTAAAATAGTCAATCTTTTTATTAAATTATACCACTCTGGTCCTATTTATAAGTCCCCTTTTGACCAAATCACACATACCAAGGAGAGGTAGTTAGCTCAATGATTATAAGGTGAATTTTCAACTTTACCCTCATTTATGCACCTTCAACTCTTTCTTCTCTCTCTATTTTCATTGGTATAATTAATATGGGGAAAATTGTCACAATCTCATTTATTTGGTCAAAGAGAACTTATAAATAGGACCAAATTTTTTTGCTTTGGTTGTTTGGACACTTGTCAAAATGTCTCCATAATTGCTTAGTGCCGTCATTCGAAGGATGACAAAATGGATTTATAAATTAGTGATGAAAATTGAGACCAAAATCATAAGTTTGAAACTTAAGGATGATTTAGTAAAAAAAACAAAACTTAAGGGATCAACATCATAAATTTAAAATTTGATGGATGAAAATAAAAATAAGAATAAACTTAAGTTTCCAAAGTTGTTATTAAGCCTTCGTCATACCACCGTCAGAAAGTAAACGTTATCTTAACCTATCAATCAAAGGTTCCAACTTCCAAACTTGGAACTTCGAAGCGGGATATCTGCGTTGTGGTTTTTTCCCCTCTGTCAGTAAGCTTCTATTCTTCCCTAGATATCTTGCTATACGTAAGCTCTAGTCTCGGAAATCTAATCTGAGTTTTCTATCGACCTAGATTCTCCTTATTCGTCATATGGCGAGATATTGCTGATTATCGTCCCTTTTCTTCTTTTACGTGCTTCATCTAAATTGACTTAGTTGTTCTTGTTTTTTCGCCCTGGTAATTGGATGAATGATCAGATCTCAAGGATATGGAACCTGGTGGTGTAGGTGAGCAATTTACTATACCCTAATGAAGTTTGAGATTCAGCGATGTTGTAATTGTTCTTATGTACTGATAACTATTTAACTAGGCTTGAAACTCTACCGCTTTAAATACCAACAGTGTGCTAGAAACGACCTAAATCTATGTTGTCTATTTAATTGCAAACACTCCTAAGTATTGTACTGGACTGTTATTATCTGAAACTGCTTAAGTGTAATCTTCTTATGAAAAAATTAATGCTTCAGAAGTATGACATAGTAAATCATAAAGGCTTTGTTCACCACTTTACAATAACTCAGGTTGGTGTGGGTTGTAAGAACTCTTATTACTTAGGTTTGATTATCTACTTTCATGCATGGAGTAAACCTCCAAGGGGTTTACTCTTTGCCAATCCTAAGGAAAATTGATCTCTCTTGAAGGATATTTTTGTTGTCTACCAAACGGAAAAGTTGAGCACTACCACAGATGTGGTAGCCTAAAACTATTTTAAGATATGGAGTAATGCATCTATGTAGACTCTAGTGTGGATTTTTAATTTATTCGTTCTCAGTTCTTGCTTCTGGCGTCCATTTGAATTGTCAATTGATCGATTTTTTTAGATTATAATTTAAGTTTAGAATATGTCAAATCAACTTGCTTCTACTGGTCATTGCCCTAGCACAAACAATGCACTCAAGAGATGAGATGTCATAACTCTAACATAGTTGGCTTGAGCAAATATCAAATGATCAATATTTTCCCAGTAAAGTAGCAAGAAAATAGCAGTGGGTGAGCTTGAAATAAATTCATGAGTTCATCGTCAGCATTAATTAAAAAAGAAAAAAAAAATTTGTGAGGAGGATGAAAAGAGAGGTTTCAACTTTCAATCTAATGGCATCTGCAGCCACCTTGCCTTCCTCAAATGACCATTGAACGCATCTACTTGGTTGAAGGGACATTGCTCTCTCATCAAGTGAATCAATGCCTTAGGTGTGCTTGATGGCTTTTTTAGGTTCACCATGTCTAGGAATTTGGGGAATGCAAGTGATTTCTGAAAATTTTAGAGTAATTTACCATAAGATGCTGAAATACACTGTTGGCAAAATGAAATTGAGCCTGCCAGATGGAGACATGGATATCTGTGATGATTTTTAAGTTCTTTCATTTTCTTAAATTTCTTGATGATTTAAATATCACTCTATTTATCTGTGGAGTCGTGATTTGTATCTTTCAATTGGTATGCTAGACCTGCTGACAGAGGCAAAGAAACTTGAGGCTGAGGTATTATCTACTATCAAGTTTACTCCTGCACATGTTTCTGGTGGTCTTGATAAGCTGCTTAAGGATGCTTATGCTATACGATGCCCAAAACCTATTGATTATTTCAACAGGAAGGATTTAATTCGTATCTTCAATATTATAGCAAAGGAAATATATGGTAACCTTCTGTTACAAAGTTCATTAAATTTCATCCTGATTGTACATTTGCAGAGATGGTAATTTTTATTTTTTAAAGTCATCTGATGTTCCTGTTTCTATATGACTGCATATATGATGTAGTTTAGTACAATACTAAATAGTAAATATGTCATCTTTGAGCCTTCCAAACACAGGCTACATGTATTGCTAGCTTTTCTTCTAGAAATAATAATTAATATGTACTATTTAGTATATTTAGTACAATACTAAATAGTAAATATGTCATCTTTGAACCTTCCAAACACAGGCTAAATGTATTGCTAGTTTTTCTTCTAAGAAGTAGGATCTGGTAAAGATTAATTATTATATCTTGTCTTTCTCCCATGCTGGCTTTTACCATATAAGCAGCCCAATGAGAAACTACATATATTTAATCAAATAATCATGTTATTACTACCATCTTGATTGATATGCCATGTTGCATTTTTATTTTTTTTTCCCCTTTTTAAAGAAAGGTGTTCTTGTGTGGGAATAATCTTTATGGTGGCATTTAATATTTTACAGTGTCAGAGATAATCCAAAATTGGCATTGTTGCTGCAATTCTTTCAGACATTATAGATGGCATCTGAAACATTACAAGCACACAATTGTTATTATCACCTGATTCTGTTTCAGGCCCCTTTACTTTTTCAAATGTCATGAGGTGCAAGCCTACTTTCCTCGTAGATTTGATTCTGCTTTGAACACTGTTTATCCTTTTCTTTTCAGGCAACAGTAGTACCGCCCCAGTTGTGGAAGGATATGGCTCTTTTGTTATGGATATGTTCTGTGATGGAAGTGATCTGGATTTGTCCATAAATCTTGGAAACAATTCAAATGAAGTTCCTCGGCAGAAGAAAATTGAAACCCTTCGAAAGTTTGCTAAGAAATTTAAAAAATTTCAAAGTAAAGTTCTCACTATATAAATCTAGTGTAATTTACTTGTGTAGTTTTTTTTGCTTAGGAAGTCATTCAGCATAAATATTTATATTACTGCACTAAATTTTAGAATTGTAGTTATCATCTGCATTAATGCTTTATGACAATTTTCAACAGTACTTGTCATTATCTATAGTCACTGGGAACTAATTCCAATCCCTGTGAACAATGAATTGATTGACTTGTGTTGTATTTAGAACCCTAATCAGACTGATTCTAGAAAAATACCATTCATTGGTTATTAATTGAGGGTATTTATATATCTAGGATTTTGAATCTAAACTGGATAGTTGATACATCTAATCTCATTGAAAGTGATTGTGGTCGAGTAGATCTTATTTTCTTTTCTGTGTAACACATTCATAATCGTAAGTTAGAAGTTCTATCATCTTTGATGATGAAGTTCAAAATATTGACACAGATGACTTGTGCATTGTAGGAAAAGCAATTGTTAGAGGTGTACAGACTATCCTGACTGCCAGGGTGCCAATTGTAAAAGTTATTGATTGTGGTACTGGCATTGAATGCGATTTATCAGTAGACAACAGGGATGGCATTGTTAAATCTCATATTATTCATGCAATTTCTCTTATAGATGAAAGATTTCAGAAGTTAAGTTTTCTGGTAATTGAATACACCCTTGTCTTTCAATGAGCTATTGCTCATTTTAGCTTCATGATGATGCATATTTTATTTTGAAAAATTCAAGCATATGCTATATGCTACTGGTCGTATTTGTGAGTTTTAGAATCAGTGATACATAAGGCCAAGTTTGAAATGAGAAGAAGACAAATACAAGGACTCTTTATAAGGTGATGAACCTAAAGCGCAAGACAATTGTATGGCCATCTGAAATAGTAGTAAAGGCCTGCACTTATGATGTTAAGTTTGGACAACATGGAATTCAGGCCAAATGCAAGATTAACCATGCCTTTTACAATGAAAGTCTAGGAACATGGGCACTAAATAATTTAGTAATCTTAGTTTCCTTGATCTTTTCTCACTTGTGGGCTGGGTACTAGGGAACTTGGCCTATTTTGTCAATTTTTTTGTGATGCTTTTTTTGCATGTGGCAGATGAAATGCTGGGCAAAAACACATAACATCAACAGTTCCAAAGACCGGACTCTAAACTCTTTATCTATTGTCTCTTTGGTTGCTCTTCATTTACAGGTATCATAGACATTTTTATCCTTTTTGTTGGGTTAGCTGATATATATTTTTGAATAAAAAACCTTCAATAGTAGACTTTGGATTTGGTGCTTTTTGGTTCTATTTCCCAAGCAGTATATTTGGGTTTGGAATATCTTTTCTTGAGCTGTGAAATAAATAAGGACATTTGGCTGACTTTTCCTGTTGGTAAAATGGTGCAATGATTTCCACTTGTGGTAAGCACACATTTGCCTTGGTGTTATAACAATCTTGGATGTAGTTTTTGAGGATACCAATATTGATAAATGTGATTGCTAAACAATTAAAACATTATTTCCAAGTTTGCTAATGGCTGAAAAAGATACCTCAAGAAAAAGATGTACAAGAATTCAGTTAATATCTTCTGTTTTCTGAAGTTAAAAATTTACCAGTTTTGAAAATATATTCGGAAAGGGCATCTCTAGGTAATTTTGAAATATTCTTAAGCTGTCAAGAACACAATGAAAGAAGCACCGTAAACTATTGGTGAACATGAAGTTGTGACTTCTGACGTTGAAATGCCACTTGATTCCTAAAATGATTCTTGTTGATGCCTAATATATATGACGGCTCTTTAGATATGTCTGGTCTATAAACATGTATCATTGTTTTTCTTTTTATTTAAATTTAATACTTTGTTTATTCTTATTTTTTATGCAGACTCGCAATCCTCCTATATTACCTCCCTTCTCTGCTTTGCTTAAAGGTGAGAGGCCTGCTCGTAGTATCAGAATATTCTCTTGAGATTTGATTTGTTTAGTTAAATCCCATGGTAACCGTTGGCCTTTATTATCTATTAAAAGCAGCCGTATCAATTGGAAAAGGCCAAACGTTTTACTACTGGAATTTCTCTTTTCTTTTTTAGTAACTGCACTTTTAGACTTGACTATTCGAGTATTTTTTGTAAGCAACTTAAATTGGCTGATCACTTTGATACTGAATCTGTTTCTTTAAATACGTTAAATCTGATTTTTTTCATCTGATGTTTGAAATATTTGATAAACACTATATTCTGCTTAAGGCTCTCATGAAATGTCGGGGATTTTTGTCTTTTGTTTGCATGGAAGACCTAAGATCCCATACACTGTTAAACCGAAGTCTAAAATAAAATAAATTATTATTTCAACCAAGAAATAAGGACAGGGAAGAATGAGCGAGATGCAACAATGAACAACTTACATAAATCCTTAATGACTTATTCTAGACATTCAAAGGCCAATTTGAATTCATATGTAAAAATAGGGCAATAGGCACTTATAAATTGGTACCGTGCATGTGCTCACATAAATGAATAGTAGTAATAATCAAATGTGTACTATATTACTCAAAGGATACCAAAGTCTGGGAACTTAAAATGTTTTCTTGGCTCTCCATTTGAAACCTTTTTCACAATTGCTAGTTTGATTTTATGGAGTCTATATTTTTCAAAATTGATTTTGAAATTCACTTTACAGTCATGTATATTTCATGTTCCAGATGGATTTGATCCAGCAGCAGTGAGGAAGGTTGTTGAGAATTATATATCCTTTGGGCAAAAGAACGTTGAGTCATTGGCTGAGCTGTTTATTACTCTTTTTGTCAAGGTAGTTACTGTACTCCTTTGTATGTGGTTTCTTTGCCGTTACAGACACCAGATTAATCCTAATCCCCATAAGTAAAATTGTGTAATGAGTTATACTATAATGTATTTAAGCTATACCATAGTTTAGGTTGTCTCAATTTCGTGAAGTATTTATTTGATAACATCATTCCTACTGCAGCTAGCATCAGTTGAAAAGCTTTGGGAGAAAGGCCTATGTGCAAGCTTGTATCGAGGATCATGGATTTGTAAATCATGGGGCTCTCGTTCTTATTCATTAAGTGTAATTGAATTCTCTCCTTCTCTGGGTATTGAGAATCCTTCTCTGGTTAATGGAGTTAATTTTTACTGACTATTTCTGTCTACTAGGTTGAGGATTTCACAGACCCGTCTGAAAATGTTGCAAGAGCAGTTGGAACCGAACAGTTAAAAACAATATATAGATATATCCGTGAATCTCTCGACTACTTTAGGGAATATCTGAATGGCAAGATGTCGGGAACCAAGTTGATTGATCTTTTGTTTGGAGGGGATGCTCCTTCTACCACTGGCCTTGTGGGTGCTGGGGACATTGACAAAAATATGAAGAATCTTCCTATTTCAGAAAATCAGCGTCCGACAAAACGGCAGAGATTTGTGGAAGATTTAGAAATAAAGCAGTTTCAGAAACCCATTGGAGGAAACCATCTTGTCCAAGGAAATCAAAGACCAGAGCCATGGAAAGGTTCGGTACTAACCCATCAGGCAGGTGTCCTACAGGGTGGGACCTTCCAACCTCCTGCCATTTCTAGTTCCTATTATAATTTGCCTCAAGGTTATTATCCAGGGACAGGTCCTTTTTCTCCTGCCCAAAATCAAGTAGGTTTTGGAGGGTCTTTTAACTCACCCCAACTATCAAATCTTGTTCCTGTTCTGAATTCCATTGGTTATCTTGGGGGATTTCGTCAGCAACCTGTACATCCAAATACTTTTCTTGAACCCATTCGTTCACACCATCCTCTGTTTAGTAATAATCCATACGATGGAGGACCATCCACTAGTTTCCATGCCCCGAAGAGATAAATTTCCTTTCCTGGCCTCTCTCGTTGTTTCTTGTATGTTATTGTTTCTAACTAAGATTAAAGTCGCAGAAGAATTCACAGGTAGACCACCAATCCTCAAGCCTCTCCTTGAGTGGGACTAACATAAAGCAGCAGTATTATGGGTTCACTTTTCATGCTTCTCCCTTACATATTCATCCTTCTAATTAGAGGGATGTGGGCCTTTTTTATATATATATATTTTATTTATTTAGATTAAATTATATGTTGCATACTGAATTTCTTTTTGCGCCTATATCAAATTAATTATTTTTCGTTACAAGAAAAACATTTTTGAATGTAGAATTAAAAATTAATTAATTTAAGATACTGAGTGTAAAACAAATTTTAAGATATAACATATAATATAATCTAAATAAACAAAATATATTTTTTTTTTTAAAAAAAAGGCACCCCCATCCCTCTCATGAGAGGGATGAACATGTAAAGGAGAAGCATGGAATATGAACCCTAAAAGATAAAGGATCATATAGCAACCAACTCTTCATTACGTAAGCTTCTTGACCTCTAGCATCTAAATGCTTGAAGGGCAAATTAATGTTTTGGTCCCTAAGGTTGACTTGATTGTAACTTAGTTCAGTTTGACTCAGTGCAACCCAGTCCCTATAGTTTTGACCCGGTCATAACCCAGTGCCTGAACTTTGACTCACTGCAACTCAGTTTCTATCATTTTAAACGTTTTATAATTTAACCCCTATGTTTTAGGTAATAAAATCATATACATACATCCATATACATACACTCCATTGAGTGTCTATGGATTGGACAATTTAAGAGGAAAGATTAGTTTTTCATTTAATTTAATTGTATCAATAAATGATTCCTTGTTGGATTGTGAAATTTCAGAGCTAATTTAGTCAAATTATTTTGCTAGACTTCTCACTTAAATGGTGGAACATGAACCTCTACATTTTTATCTTTGAGCGATTGGTTTCTTGTCACAGTAATACTTCTGTGTTTGGAGTTGGAGTTTCTTTCTCTGCTTCTTCAACTGTACTCATCATTACTCATTGTTGCAAAATATTACTCCTCTGATCCTTAATACTCCTTCCGGTCCTAATTATAGGAGCAAGTTTTGGAGTTGGTTTTGGTCCTAATTATAAGAGGAAGTTTTAACTTTTGTCAATTTTTTCCTATAATACCCCTATTTATACTTTCTCAATAATAATTAAAGACAATAATAATTTAACAATAACCTATATGTTTTATAAAGTAAATAATGTTTTCAACTCATTAATGTCATATACACCTAAATTATACTTTTTTATATAAAATAATAATTGTAAAAGGTTTTGTTCAAAATATAAATTATATTTATATACTCATATTAATTTAGCTTTTATATAATAAGTGATAGTTGACCGTTAATGGGCCGCTGAAGATTTAAAATTGAATCTTAAATAGTTTAAAAGGCCAAAAAAAAACAAAGAAGCTCACGTGGCATATTTAAACATTGATTTAATTTCATTTTATATAACGCCGTTAATAGAGTATATAAAAATAAAATTTAACAAAAATGCCTTTTTTTTTTTTTTTTTATAAACAACGATGATTCGGTCAAAAAATAAACGGCGATAATTATAATAATGTGATTTTTAAACTTTGTTCATAAATCAACATTCAATTTTCCATATTTCAAGGAAAGATAGTTTATGTTATGCGGATGATAATTTTAATATTTGTCTTAAAAAAAATTATTGTTATTGGATAACAGTAAAGTCACACAAATTTTATCGTTCTCCAATTATATGCTGACGCCATTTAAGAACCGTATGCAAGCGTTTCCTTTCCTTAATGTCATTTTAAATTTTGGGTAGGGGTATCTTAGGAAAATACACATAATTAACTAATTTAACTCTCTTCTTTAATCCCTCCAAATTCTGGTAATTTGTTCCTATAATTAGGACCGGAGGGAGTATAACATATTTACCTAATTTGATTAGATGAATGAAGTTGGCTAAGTTAGTATGATTTGTATTTTCTAAAACACCTTGATCATCTTTTTAATTACCTCATCCCCTCTTCTTGGTTATGATTGAGAGAGCACTAATGGGGGTAAATTAGGAAAGTATTAAAAACTATGTCTTATATTTAAGATTAAAACTAACTCTCTAAATATATCTTATATTATAGATAGGAGGAGTTTATGAATTTCTTTGATTATGGGTGAACATATGCTCAGTCTTGTGGTACAGTAAAAGTGTAGCGCTTGAAAACATTGTTCTTTCGAGGGATGAGCTTTCGGTGTTAGGTTTGTGTGGGGAAAAGTGACTTATTTTTTATTTAAATTTTGTATAAGGTAAGTAAAAGTCAAATTGTAAATGTGTTTTGTATTTGGATTGATGGGACAGAAGCGATTTTTTTCAAACTAAAGAGTGTTTGGATTATTATTTCAAAAATCAGTGAAATGAAAAATGACTAAAAAGGGTATGAATCTTATTGAATATTACATATATGTATATTAATTATATATATTGAGATAATTAAGATAAAAATTTATATTTAAATTTTTAAAAAAATTAAATTATTATTAAAATCCTTAATTTATCTATTTATCTTTTAATGATTTTTTTTTTTTTACGTGGAATTGATCCGTCAATTTATTTTTTAATGATTTTTTATTTATCTAAATAGCTATTCACTTTTGACCGATGAACAATGACCCTTCTTCCTCCTTTCAGCTTTTGGAAAATATCTCCTCTCCTTTGCAACTCTTGCTTTCTTGAAGATAAAACCAAGATCCACAGTCGCTATTTATTTTTTTTTATTTTTTTTTTTTTTAATAAGAGTAGGCTAAACAGCCCTAACAAGAATTACAAAGAGAAACAAAACAGGAAAAAACACAGCACAAAAAGCTTAAAACAGAGGGGAAACATTTCCCAAACCCTTCTGGATTAACCGCCCTTAAGAAGACTGGGCATTCATCTAAAATCGAAGACTTGTTCAAACCAGTCTGGGCATTCATCCACAGTCGATATTCACTCACGGCGAATTGCTGCTGCATGGAGGACCTGCACGAAAATGAGATAGAGAAAGGACAAGCCCCTCGCCCAACGTCAAACGCTCAGTGAATCAGCTTATGAGAATAGGGCTTTTTTGGGAGAAGCTGGTGAGTGAAAAACTAACCCAAACATCTCTGCACTGAGCTTTTTTCCCTGTTGAGCTTTTTTCAATGTTGCTGAGCTCCAATCAGATGGATGGAAGCTTGCGTTTAGGAAATGAAATTTTGTACGTGTGTGTGTGTGTATAAATATAAATAAGGGGGAAAAGAAACTCATGAGGCCTCTTCAATTGCCGAATGAGAGAGGTTAATTGTGCATAATCTCCTCCAACCTTAGAATAATGCAACTCACCCATTTAACTGATGAAATTAACAAAAAGAGGTCATTTTTATTTGAAAATTGTGTTAGCAAATGTGATGTGCACACGTGATTTTACAAAACCAATTATAATAAACCCTCGTTATTTTGTCCTCGTTGAAAACGCATTTGTGAAGATTGGAAACTTTCTTTGGTGGGTCAAACTTTCCCGTCATACTACCTCTTATTTTTAAGAGATAGGATATTGTCACTACCATATTATATCACTATCATTGAATTTTGCCAAGCAGTGTTCTGCTTTCTCTTCAACTTCATTTTGTCCTTCATTTTTTTCATATATTGTCCGTTGAATTTTGTTCTGTAATTGCAACTTAATTGCACGATCCTCTGCATCATGGTCGGAGAATGAAAGAAGAGGGACGTTTGGTTAATTTTGTTAATTTCCAATTGTGGCGCCATTGATTATTTGGAGAATGAAAGAAGAGGGGAGGGACGGCAGCAATTCCTAGCGGCGATTAAGAGAACGGAAGAGAAAGAGAGAGAAATATGGAGAAGGAAGAAGGTTTTAAGTAAGTTAAATCAGGACCGTTGGATCAAATAATAGATCTGATGGTGAGAAAATGGTAGTAACATAATATGGTAGTGACAATATCCTACCTTTAAATTAGAGCCGGCTGGGTTTGGAAATTGGAAGAGTGAGATGATGTTTGGCCAAAAGGCCGGCCCTAGAGGGCCAAGGGCTTAACGGGCCGGCCCATCGGGCCTTTCAATTTTTTTATTCTTTATTTTTTAAAGTTGAACACTTGTTGAAGTTAGATCCTTCAATAATTTATATGTATTTTTTATTTGTTATAGAGTTATTTATCCATTTAAGTACAAATGCATAATAACTATACTCTAATTTTATGATTTGATTTATTATTTGTTGTAGATAAAGGTTATAGATGTGTTCATGAAATCGAAGAAGAAATTCATGATATTCTTACTCATGAATCAGAGCTTACTACTCAAAGTGAATAACAATCAAATATCATTGAAATTGATTATAGTGGCGAAGATGACGACAATAATAGTCATTGTATTAATGTCGCTTAGTAGTTAGTAGTATGCTTCTTATGTTTTATATGAGTTATTTGTGAACATAGTTTGCTTTTGATTTTGAATTAGTGACTGTGTTTATTTGTTAGATGATTTATGTTGTAATTTACTTATTATATTTCTTTGAAAAAACGGAAGAAAAATAATTAAAATTTGGAATAGTAATTTTCGAGCCTTGTGGGCCGGCCACAGCCCTGGTGCTCTCCGGGCCGGAGCTTTGAAAACAGGTGTTTTTCTTACTCCGGCCCTGGAGGGCGACCATGACGGCCCCCCTTCACGAGCCCCGCCACGAGGGGCGGCGACCTTGATTGCCGCCTCTACTCCAAATGTATAACCCCTAAATTTATAATTTTTTAAAAAATATCTTTTTTTTTCTTCAATTCAAAATATCCTTATTATATGAGAGTAGTCATGATGGTGAATGATGGTAACTTGTATTTGTTACAAATAATTTGCTCAACTAAGTTTCTTATCTACTCAAACTAGCCAAGGGAGAATTTAAGTTTTACGTGAGGTATACTTTTAGTCCTTTAATTTTATAAAATATACTTTTAGTCCTTTAACTTTATAAAATATACTTTTAGTCATATATTTCTAACTTCGTTAATATTGTTAACGAGAAAATGTTATGTAGCAAACTCAATTAATGATTATACAGCTGACAAAGATTTAAATTTTAACTTCTTAATATAATATATTTAGATTATTAAACTAAAATAAGCGGACAAATCGCTACAAATGGAAAAAAAAAAATGTTTTGATATATAAACTATGGAATTATTATATTTAGATTATTAAACTAATTTTTTTAAAATACAATCAAGGTTTTGATATTGATTTTTTTTTTTTTTTTTATCAAAGTTTTGATATTAACTGCTTTATCAAGTTTTTAGATATTTTTCCACTGACACATATTTTAAATTTTAAATTAATATATTTAATTACACAGTTATCATCACTTCATCATTTTTCATTAACAAAGTTAGAATTACAGGACCAAAAATATATTTTATAAAATTAAGGAATTAAAATTATACCTTATCTAAACTTAAATGACTAAAAATATACTTTTGACTTAATCTATATTTTATTGTCTTTTTCCCATCAGTCAACCAACTGTTACGAAGAAGTCCCAATTACCAAGGGCAAGCCGTTCGTTTTTTGTGGTCGAAGGGCAAGCCATTTAGGCATTTACCGTTAGTTCTTGATCAAAAATAGTAGGGCCCAACATACAAACTATGGGAAAAAAATTCCGACATTGCTTTAAAAAAAATCCGCAATTTGCTTCCCGTAATCTTGATGTAAAACTATAAATTTGTTTATCTTGAAAAAAATAAACATATTGAACTTCTTTTTTTAATTTATTATAAGGTGCCAACTAACAAGATATTTGGTTCTTTTTATAAAACACTTGCTTGTTTCTAAATAACATTAAATATTTTTTTCCATGTATACCCATAATTAAAAAGGTAGTGAGTAATAATTAATAAAAAATTAATTATTATTCTTTTTTTGGAGGAAAAAGAAGAAGTAATAATTAATATGATGTTAGAGGTCAGTGTAATTAATAGGGATAATATTGAAAACTACTTAAATTTTAAGACAAATTTAATTACTTTAACTGTTTTTATTGACTTGTGAGAATTGTTAATTGGTTCCTTAAATAAAGACCAGGATGGAGTATTTACTAAATAGTATCAAATAACCTGGAAAATAAACAAATAATAACAGATAATTATAAATTAAAACAATATATAAGATGATACTAATCTTTTCAAATCTCAAACAAGAATTTTACTTTCCTCGCATCGACCTAATGAGTAATAAAACAAACATTATCCTTACATAAAAGATAAAAAATTAGCTAGGGCCGAATTTGTGGCCAAATAAAAATCATATGATAAATACATATATATTTTAACAAATTTTATAAGATCAGTCGCAAAAATGTATAAATGCGTTCTGCCACTGATGCTTACCACCTTACTTGAACAGGATCTGTTCTATAAGGCTCGAACCAACGTGTCCTTGAGTTCCCAGAAACCAGAATGCTCAATGAAAAATTTTCTGGTAGTAACTTCTGTATAGTTATGATGCTGCTCAGACAAAGTACCCAACAACTTTTACATAAAACACATAATGTCTTAATAAACATTTTCGTTCAGTTAATGCTCCTCATCTTCCATGTCTTCTGAATCTTGTCCATTTGCGTCTTCATCAGCAACGTTTTCTGAATCTTCACCATGTTCATCTTCACCATCACTATCTTCTGAATCTTCTCTATCTTGATTCTCATGCGTCTGGTCATCATTTTTCCCTTTGCCACCATCGTTTCCTAACAAGAGAGGCGTAATCCAATTGAAGAACATATATTTCATCAAAAAAAGGTACATTTAACAAAATCATATGATTAAGAGAAAAGGAGTAACGGTGGCAAACGAAACTGTCGTTCTATATGCAAACCAGGCACACAAAATGCAGTCATCTGATGCAAATAGCATGCAGTCATCTGATGCAAATAGCAATCTCTAATCTAGAACAAGAGATCAATAACAAGAATCGTCACGTAGCAATGATTTCTTTTAACATCAATAATAAATGTTTAATGAAAGAATTCTGGTTGGATTTTTAAAATTTAAGAGAGAAAATATCCTAATTGCGAATAAAAAAGGGTTAAGGTCTCTGAATGACAATGCTGCTATTTATCAATTTATAATGCCTGGTAACAGATATTTTCTTAGCACAGGAAGGAAAAGGTAAGAGATACCGTACCGTATTCACTGAAGAGGACTTCACCCGAACACAGCCCTTTCTCAACCTTGATTAGTTTAAGTGTCATTCTGGGCCCAACCTCTTGAAGCTTAACCGCACTTTTTGTAGAAGCACGATTAACTCTACCAAGATCACTTGCTAAAGTTACTGTTGCCGCTTCCTCATCTGCTTCACTCTCTGATCCATAGCCAGCCCTTCAAGAGCACCCCAAAAAAAGACTTAGAACAAGAACAGGAAAAAAAGAATATTCAATATGATTAATTATTTTCCATCCTTAGTTTTTGGCTCGTTTCTCAAATCCTGTTCTCTCAGAATGTAAAAGATTATAGTATAAAAAAATTGTGCAAGAATACAGTTCAAGAAATATCTCACAAGAGAAGGATCCTTGAAAAACCAGTAGGTTAATTCATATACATAACTGTCCAAGATGCCAATCTCAAGTTCTTAGGTATGTAATTTGATGGAGCTGAAGATTCACAGAAGATTTTTAAATCATTTCCAAGGACCGATAGCAGAAGATTAAGGAAGGGAAATGATGTGGACAAGGGAAATATTCAAGAGGATTACGATAGGGGTCAGGGTAAAGAAGGGGTGAATAAGTAGGTAGCGTACATTGTAACTTTTTTGTTCTAAATCCTCTAATGGTTAGTGAAGTGTGTTTGGGAGAGTACTGGCCTCTTGAAAGTCCATGCCTTATGTTCTGTGGTGTATATTTTATATTTATGCTGTTCCTTGTACTCTGTAAATGTTATTTTATTGTAATTTCTGTTGATGGGTGTACGAGTGAGACAGGATTGGCTTGAATCATTATTCCCCGCTGTAACCCTACTTTGTTGTTCAGTAATGATATCATCAATCCCACGCTGTTTGTTGTCTATTTCTGGTTTTTTCATGTTATAAGCTTAGGCTCTATCACAATTCCTAAAATAAATAAAATATGCATCAAGTTCTCTGGTAAGTAATTCAGAAAATATGAAGGTTGAACGTCAGGAAAACCTGACTACAAAGGCCATAACTAAATCATATTAACCCTCTCCCCAACCATCTTGTAAAGATTAAAAACAATAAGATGTAAAGCAAGTGTCTTACTTTGTGATAAAATCACTCACATCATGAAGATTCCTTAAATCAGGGACTTGATGGTTTTGCACAAATTTTCTTATTCTGCGAGAAACACCTACAGGTTGTAATCTTACGGAATAATGCCGAAAATCAATGAGCTTTGTGTCTTTGTTGTAATTAAGCAGCACAATTCTCTGGCAAGAGGAGAGTTTAACCTAAAAAAAAAACATTAAGTATTAAGTAACGATAAAAAGGATGAAAGAATTGAGAATGTTAAGCCAATCATTAAGTATGCCATTGGGTTTAAAACTTACAGTTTTAACATCAATAGTTGGGAATATGTTCTGAAACATGTTAGTTGTAAGCTGTAGAGGAAGGTCTCCACTCACAAAACCAGAAAGCACAATCTACCAAAGATAATTAACCAGCATCTTAAATAATCATTTCTCAACATTCTACTAGCAAACTAATAACATCTGGAAATAGAACACAAAAGCAAGTGACTTCCAATGAACAGCTGCGGATAAGATATTTTACCAAAGCTGAATTTTTGAAAAGATCTTTCGGGCACCGAGGACGCAACTGAGATTGAGCAATGTCAGCTGCCAATGAGTATTCATTTATCTTAAAAGTAAGAGTAGGTCCTTGAGGGGTTGTTGCAACCCTCAAATAAGGTGCAGTTGCAGTTTTTGACAATATCAGGAAATGCGTAACACCCATAGGTCCAGCAACATTCAGAAAGTCTTTTAGATTATTTCGTTTCTTTTCCTACAAAAAGAAGAAAAGATGTATAGTCGACAAAAAAGGATTTAACTAGGGACAGATGTGTAAATACATGCAGAGTGCAGCCTGCAGATTCCAAATGAAATAAATATTGGTGCAAAGCAATAATAAGGCTGAGAAATATCAACGTTTGCAAGCTTTAAGCTACCAATAATCTACTTTAATTTCCAATAGAGGCTAGATTCCTAAGCTTAAGTCAAGAAGCAATTCCCTTTGTAGTTTAGGGTCTGTTTGGCAGGAGGGAAAGGGAGGGCAGGGAAAATTTTTATAAGTTGGATTTAAAAAAATTAGAGAAGTGGGGTTCTACAATCTTAATAAAGATAAGATGTAGAATAAAAGAATAAGAAAAATTAATTAAAAACTTTCAATCCCACTTCTCTAACTTTTTTTTAAAATCTAACTCAAAAAAAAAAAAAAAAAAAAAAAAAAAAAAAAAGAAGAAGAAGAAGATTCCCTCGCCTCCATATCCCTCATACCAAACAGCCCCTTAAACTCTTCATAGTATGACAGTCATTTCCTACCCTCCAACGTCATATTTCACAATCAAGCAGAACAGTCTAAATTCCAAGAATGCACAGTTTATTAGTTGACTTCCATATAAGTATACACAATTCATTCCAAAATGTTCAGAGACCTGCCCATTTGTTAGACTTGTTAGCAAACAGATAGCACTTCACAATTAAAACTAATTTTTCTTCTTCTCATAGTTTAACTAATCTTGTGTAGATGACACTGCAGTACAATATGAAAAGAAAACAAAACAAAAAAGTAAGAAACAATGTAGAAACATTTACCTTGAGGTTGAGAGCAGTATAAGGCAGCATTAACTTTCTCAGGTCCATCTGAAGTTGTCTGAGAGGACCAGGCAACTTCCCTCTTGAAAACACAAAACTCTTTGGGATCTTCTTTCCCGTAATAGGATCCACAGATGGTTGGTGTTGCTGCTTCTGATTCTGATTCTTGATGACAACAGGCTTCCTAACGAAGCTCTTCTTTTTCCTCTGATTCATTCAAAAGGATAACGAAACACAACAAATGGTTAAGCAAAAGATAAAGCCCATAAAAGAGAAGAACCAAAAGTGGAGGTGATCTTGTTGGATGTCCAAGAAACTTCAAAAAACAAAAAAAAAAAGCAACTTCCAATTCAGTAATAAGAAAAACACCGTATATAGACAAGGAAAGCTTTAAACTAACAGTGTTGCCTCCCGGTGTCTCCTCCATCTGACTAATTTAAGGACCATTAAAGCAAGAATATTAAAACAGAACAAGAGGGAATAGGTCATCTCACCATGGTTAGCGAAAGAGTGACTCCGCGGATCTCAAAGGAATTTAGCCTCTCTTTCCACAGTACTCGGAAGAGTCTGATAGGGTAGAAAGAGTTGCAGTTGCAGAAACACTGTCAAATTGATAATACAAACCCAACGAAGTTAAGATTAAGCATTCAAGTACAAGATTCAATCAATAGCAGGAACATTGAAAAAAGGCAGAAAGAAAGACATATTGTAGGTCGGAGGGGGTGGAAGGAAGTAACAAGAAATTGCAGAATCGACAGTGACACAGAGCTTAGTTTGGACCATAAAAGGGCCAATAGCCAGTAGGTAAGGGTTTTGGAGCGGTAGGGATGGAAAAAAGGGGGCAAGAGAGGGCGAAAACAGACCTGAGATGGAAGACAGAAGATGGTGCAGCAAGGAGCCCGTTTGGGATAATGCGGCGGTAGAAGTGGCTTTTTTTTCATGGACTTTTTTTGATGGACTTTTTTTCTGATGGACTTTTTTTGATGTGATTTGTGTTTGGGATAGCGATGACAGTGAATTAGCTTTTTTTTCGATGGGACTTGTTTGGCGCATAGATTTTTGAAAAGATAAATAAGATGGAAAATGACCGAAAAGGGCATAAATCAAATTCACACACAAACACACATATTTGTATAAAATGTGATAATTTGAGATAAAAATTAAAAATAAATATAAATGTACTAAATAAAATAGTAAAATTACCATTAAAAAAAATTACAACACATTGAAGTGCTTTTAAATAAACCTACTCCCTACAAGTTGGTTTCTGATCTGATCACGAAGACGATTCATTTGTGTTGAAGATAATAATGAGGATGCTTCATCAACTGGATCATCATTATCTTCATCACCCATATTTCCTTCTTCAACTTGATCAAATTCCACATCATTTTGAGAATATCTCCGAATAAAATTATGTATCGCCATTGTTGCAAACTATGCGGCCTTGTGTTCGAAAGCTATATGAGGGCATATTTTGCAAGATGTGAAACCTATTCTTCCGACTCCAAACGTCCTTTCTACCGTGCACCTCAAACTTGAATGATAAAAATTGAAGTACTCATTGGGATTTCAAAATCCCGACTGTCGCCTAAATTCTGGAAGGTGATAACGCTCACGTTTATACGGACCAATATATCCAACTGGTGTTGGATAGCCAACGTCAACCAAGTAATATTTCCCTGATAAATGTTGACATTTATTTGACATTGTGAAATAAAGATGGAAACTAATGCAATTGAAGTGGGGATGTTAGAGATATACCTTCAGGTGGATGGGGGAAGTTCATAGTTGTAGTCTCGATCGCAGTCCGGAAGAGACGGGCATCATGTGCAGTACCCTCCCATCCTGCCAACACAAAAGTAAAGCACATATCCCAATCACAAACGGCCATGATATTTTGTGTTGGATATCCCTTTCTTCCAATATATTTGTCTTGCTTCGATTGGCTGACCACACACTTGATGTGAGTTCCATCAATTGCTCCTATGCAATCATTGAAATATGGGTGATATCGTGGATCGGTAGCTATTTTTTTGTGACACGACTGATTTAAACTCCGGATCAAGTGGTTTGATATTTTTTGTTGAAAGACGGAAAGAAGCTTTTAGAACCTTGTGGAAAATCCTACTAACAGTTTCGCCTGAATGTTGAAATCGTTCCTGGATTATTCTATTTCCTTGTCCATGCCCAACTATATATAAAAACATGGCAACCATTTCTTCAACGCCGATGTTCCGAGTGTGCCTTAATCCATGTTCCCTCAATTTAGAACATAACAGCCTAAATACATGTTTTTCCACTCGGAAATTTTCATGACATACTACATCATGGCCTTGCAAAACCTCCTGCACCCACATTGCCCCGTTTGCTTACTAGTTCTACGTGGTTGTTTGCAAAAAGAAGGCGCGATATACTTGAGCCATCAAGTTACCAAACTGTGCATACTTTGTCATTTGTTCGTTTATAATAGCAAGTTGTAGGGACCTTCTCTGTTCATAAGACAATTCTAGTTCCTCCGAACCGTCTGAAAAATCCTCATCACTCGAACTTGCCATGTATATATAATGAAACCTGTGTAAAGGCCAAGACTTAACCGAATTAATACCAATGATATATGTTGTAAGATTTAATCAAATCAATACTAATAATAAATGTCATTAAATAATATCTATTGATACATGTTATCAATAGATAGTGTCATGAAATAAAGATGCGTCATACAAAATATAAAAAAATAATGAAATAATATGATTTAGTGCTTCGGGCCAGCCTGCCAGGTGTGGGCTATTGTTGGCATGCTCGCGCAACCAATCCAACAAGGCACATTTATCTCCTTTTAAGCCTAAAAACATGTTCTGAGGCGTTCGGTGCATCATCATATTACAACATCGCCTTCGAAAATCACTGTCACTGACAATCTCCTGAATGGTAAGTAATTCAGCTACAACGTCACTTGTTCGATCATCACGTTCAGAGATCTTTTTGAGGACAGTTGTGCTATCCTTAGATGCGTCAGCTATCACACTAACAGCATCAACTAATTGTTTCTGGGACGTTTTTTTCTTTGTTGCTCCATTTCCCCCCTCACCCCTCTTTCTCTTCCCAATGCTTGTTAAACCAGTAGGTGCACTAGGTTGGGTGTTGGATGTCAAGTTCACGCCTTCATCAATATCTTGAAGCTCTTCCTCGCTATCACTTGAGCCTTCTTGTCGGTCCATTTGCGGTCGATACACATCATCTTGTCGGTCCATTTGCGGTCGATACACATCATCTTGTCGGTCCATTTGCGGTCGATACACATCATCTTCATCATCACCAAGTGACACCCGTCTAGTTAACGATGGACATTCAAATCCTCTCCCGATGCTAGAACATCCTTGAACATTACTTGCAATTCTCTGGGAAAACTTCATACCTTTATACCTATATTTTCGATACTCTTTATTCTCCTGCAACAAGAAAATCAACCAACTTCAAAGCCATATCTAAAATAATGGTAATAATAATAACAATACATATTAAAAGCTTAAAAGTTTGGTACCTTTATTTTCCTCTCCCACCATTCATCTTCTGCAATAACCACATTCTTTGCATAGTCAATGGATATACCGGTCTCCTTCAAAAATAACTTCTCCCAAGCTCTCCATTCTCTCCTCAAGCTATCTAACCTATTTTTCAGTTGTTTCTTGGTATATTCTAAGCATGTTTTTTCTTTGAATCCGGTAATAATGTACTTCCACCCGTCCCTCGTAAATGATGAGCCAAGTCGTTCTTTTTTATATATTTGCTCAATGCATAAGTCAATGAAAGTCTTAGTAGAACCTACATCCCATTCTGTTGCTATGGTGGTCATATTTCTATGTCACTAATGAATAAGTTAACACAAACGATTATTAGTATTTAATAGTAAGAAAAGATTATTAGAACATAAAAACACTTTAAGATAAGATCATTCCAATATGTGGCTGACAATAGTCTAACAATACATTAATAACTATTTATATTTTCAGATTTTAAGAAAAGATTATGCTATTTTGTGACAAAAACTAGTCTAGGTGATTGGTTTCAGGTGGCTGCTTATAACATATTACCATGTCTAAGAACACCAATCCAAATTCTAAACGTGTAGATTTATCCCAAACTATCATGCTCTATTTATAAAGCATCAGTGGTATATATAGCTTAGCTAACCACTATACCATTCTCTTCTCATTTTACTGGTAATAAAAAAAGTTTAAGTGGGTAAGCTAAGCTCAAAAACAGTTTACACTTGTAATTTAAGGTTACACATAAATAAAATTCGAGAAGGAAACTAGACAAAGCCAAAACCACTACAAATAAATCATGACAAAGGATAACAACGATACTATCCTGCCAAATTAGACTTGCTTTAGTCAGTTACATTATCTTCCATCACAAGCAACACAACACCAACCCAGGTTTTGGGGAAAGAACAGTGAAGTAACAACAAAACGGGGAAAAAAATAAAGGGTATATAGGTAACTATTTAAGCTTGAAAATGTGATACATATGTGTGATTCTTGCTCCATTGTGAAGCCACCAAGGCACCAACCTCTCTGTTAAATGGAAAAATTACGCCATAGAAATCACAGAAACAAGAAAAAAGAGAAAAATGAATAAAAAATACATATGCTCTGTCCTCAAAATTCATTGGATTATAAGCATGGTTTCATAAGGAAAAATAATCAGAAAAGAAACAGCACAAGGTGGAGGCACACCCTAGAAGTATCATCTTTCTCTTAAGTGCATAAACAAATTTCACTCATAATAGAATCATATCAAAGCAAAAGCGAAAACACGAAATTCCAAGGAAAAAAAAGAGATAAGAAAACAGATTGAATGATACAACACCACATCGAGACAAAGATGTAAAAATACTCATCAAAGACAATCAGCTGGAGCTACACAGCAAATATGAAAGCCGACCCACAATTGTCACCACTCACCATGATAATCATAAATAAAGTAAAAGTGAAAGAAGATGATAAAAGATCAGTATTCTGCCATAAATCATTAAAGTATATCAAATACCTTCCTTTCAAAACTTATCAAAGTATCATCCAATTTATAGTAGAGCAAGACATCATTCATTATATAAAATCCAGCATAAAACTTTCTGATTTTACTACCGCAGCCCCAAGCTTCCATTTATAACAAATAGTATATTGTCAGAAAATACAAGGTAGCAGTTGCTAAGGCAAAAATGGGGGAAAACTTCCATTTTCTAGAAGGTGAAATCTAACTATCACCAACAAATAATATCAGGATAACTTGAAGATGAAGACCAGAGAAAGGGGCAAAAAAAGGCCAAAATGAAAAGGGAATACACATGTGAACCAAAGTCATTATAAAGGCTCTAATCCGATAAACTTCAATTGCAAGGCATCCAATTCTTTCTTATGACATGATATGCTTGCCTCTAACCCATCAGAGATAAGCGTAAAGCAACTCAATTGAAATTCCAGAAAGATATATTGAATTAGCAATGGAATTATGCCGTCGGTAAATATATTGATAGAAAGATTCTATTGGTAAAATCAGTCAAACATTTATTTACCGATTAATTTTTTCCGTCAGATATTACGAACAAATTCCCGATGAAGCAGAGAGCAATGCGAGAGGCTCAAAGATTGGGGGAAAAAAACACAGCTTGAAGAACAGTATAAGAGAAAAAGGCATATATGAAGAAAAAAACAAAGCTAAAGGAAGAAGAAAAGAAGATGAAAGAAAGTACCGGCGAGGAATCTTGATTGTGTTGACTGGAAGGGTGAGAAGAGACGATTGCGAGAAGAGGAACGGAAAGAGCAACGAGTCGAATGAGAAGAGGAAAAGAGAGCCGAATATTATTAATAATTGAAGAGGAGTGGCAGGGTGGACACGGTCTTTTCGGCGCTAAAAAAAGGGAGAAGTTGTTGTGATGGGGTTAAAAGCTCCAAGGGCTAGCTTCAAAAAAAAAGAGCATCACAACTTGAAGCCCATCGAAAATGATGCTATCCCAAACACCTTAAAATTACGGTCCGATGTGGCTGGGCCGTGGATGGACTTATTTTAGCTTCCACAGCTATGCCAAACAGGCTCAAGGACGGCGGCGCCAAAATGACAGAAATTTGAGCTTCGCTTAAACTTTAAACGTCCATCCCCCAAACGCACTTTGCTCCCTCCTTTCCTTTCCGCTTTGCAATCATGTCTGATTCACCGTGGTAGAACTTTTTTTCCCCCAAATGTTGGAGACTGTTTAACTTTGCAGTTGAAAAGTGAGTTGAGATGTAAAATGATTAAAAAGAACATTAATCTTATTAAATACTTAGTTATAATAAATATGAAATAATTAATGGGATAGGATATTGTTACTACCATTTTTTGTTACTACCACTTTCCCACCGTTAGATCAGAATCTTAATAAGAGAGAGAAATTATAAAGGTAGATGAAATTCTGATCTAACGGGAGAAAAGTGGTAGTAACATTGGTATTAACAAAAAATGGTAGTAACAATATCTTATCCCACAATTAATATATTATAAATGTAGGTATACAAAATATATATCTTCTAAAGCATAAAAATATTAAATTTTTAACTAAATAATATTTCTATATAAATTGAAATTAAAAATCATTTTTTTAATTTTAGAAATTAAATACTTTTTGAGTGAGATAAGACAATTTTAGGGATGTTTGTAGGACCAATGGAAATTTTTTTCCCATTGTTGGACACTTGGTGCAGTGCCGCTGGATGGTTAGACCAAAAGCCACTTTTTGGTAGAAGTCAGATGAAAAAGAAGTTGAACTCAAAAAAATAAAATGAGCGGGCTTCTAGACCGAACTTTTAAAAAAATAAAATAAAAAATACGGGTTGAAATGCTTCCAAACGGGGACTCCAAACAGGCTCGTTATTTTCTGCCCAAAGCTCGTCCAAAGTTAATTCATAAAAGTATATAGATTAAGAGACAATTTTACCTTGAAGTTGTCATCGATGAGCAAACAATTTTACCTTGAAGTTGTCATCGATGAGCAATTGTGTCTTGAAAGTTTTTCGAAAGACAATTTTGCCCGATAAGTGTAAAAAATGAAACAACTTTACCCTAACGGTTATACCACTTGATTTAATCGCTAATTGACCAAATATACTAAGCCGACAGTCCACTATTGTCCAAGTCATTTTTGTTAAGATACAGAGTTCATGTGTCATCTACTTTTTTTTCAAAGTTAGATTCAAAATTTCATGGACAAATTTGCATTTTAACAAAATGACATGGATGACATGTGGATTGACATGATCAACTAATGGTTAAAATTAACTAATATAATAGATATGACAAAATTGCTCCCTTTTTGACACTTCCAAAAAAAAAAAAAAAAAATGCCCCTTAACCCAAAGTATAAACCTACTCATGAATAAATTAATATATTTTAAATAATATACTCCTTTTCTCCTAAATATACGACAAAGTTTATAGTACAATTTGCACTACACTTTTCTCTATAATTAAGACCTGAGATAGTATATTTTTTGATATGATTATATTAATAGAGGAAAAATAATTGAAAAAGTCCCTTTTTACTGATTAGTGTTATGAATATATTAATTTATGTATATGTCGACTCTTAATTTTCCATAATTCATAAAAGTCATTTGGTATAGTATATTATATTATATTATATTATATATAATATATTATATTATATATGCCATTTGCATCTCAAGTATTAAATGAGGTGTGTGTTTTCTTAGATTATAAATAGCCACACCAACAACAGCCTCAGGTACCGTCATATTTTCCAAAGAGAGTGAGGAGAATTGTGGAAAAGTATTGGAACAATAAGCTAATGAGAATTGCTCCTAGATTTCTCTTTTGAATTTTTTCTCTCTTATATCTTACTCTTTTATCCCATATTTCTCTTAGTTCTATAAAATATGAAGGATTTTAATTGAAATACTAATATTTTCTATGTATAAAAGTATATTAAGTTCTTTTTGCCAATAAATTTTTATATAGAGATTTTTCACCAATTTTTTTAGTATTTATATGTAGTGTAAGTATAGATGGCGCCCTAATAAAACGAGGAGGCAGTGGACTAAATATTGTTTCCCATCAATATTTTTACCCGAAATGATGTCATTTGGGAGCAAGGAGGGCAACGAACTAAATGGGAAAAAGGAGAGATGAAGCCACGTCCCCCAACACCTGACTTCACAATTTTCTATGAGTCTGTTTGAATTAACGGTAGAAACCATTTTTTCAATATAATTTACTGTATACAGACTACAGAGTAAGTTTGTAAGAGTAGTTTTATCTCGACTTACGTAAACGTATTTTTTAAACACCAACTCAAATAAACCCTATTGGTTTCCCCTAGCTGGCTAACTCCAATTCTCCTATGCAATTTCTTTTTATTTTGAATTAGAGGGACATGCAATAATAACATGAGATGATAAGAGATATCAAACCCTGGCTACAAATTTTTACTTGCTATGCCACTAAATTAAAAGACAATAATTAGGCTACTCCTTATATTGAACACTACAAGAAAAAGGGTAAATACCAACCGATTTATGGAGGCGGTTTTAAGTAATCCGCCTTTAAACTACCTTTAGAGGCGGTTTGGTCGACGTAAATACTAACCGCCTCAGTATTATCATCAAATAGAGGCGGTTTTGTTAACCCGCCTCCAAATGTACCCTATAGAGGCGGTTAGGGAGGCGTTTTACGCCTTGCCCATTCGGACTAATTACGGCGGTTTAAAAACCGCCTCTAAATTTTAATTGAGGCGGTTTTGGAGGCGGTTAAGCAAATTTTTTTTTAAAAAAAAATATTCACTCCTTTTACCCTAAATCCCTCATTTCCCATTCGGCTTCCTACTCTCCTCCCCGACATTTCAGTCTTCAGATCTCCATTTCCCATTTTCGCCCATTTCGAAAACCCTAACTCCGTCTCTGTCTTTGAGATTCAATCGGAGGTGCCATCTCCATCGGTGCCAAGATCGTCGGTGCGTGTGTCTCAACTCTGAAGCCTGATCCTCTCTGTCTCCGTCTCAGAGATTCACCTTTCCGTCACAGCACCTGGTAAGTCGACCGCTAGTTCTCTTGTTCACTCTTAGTTGGTCACTTGTCGTTCATCACTTGCGTCTTTTCCCTTGAGAATCCATGTTTTGGTGTGTAACGGGGAATAATAGTGATTTTATCTCGGTTTTATGTGTTGCCTCTTGTTAGCGTTTGTTATTTCCGACGCTAATCTGGTTCTAGTTCCATTCAAGATTATTAGTTATCAATGGTTGTTTTAATATGGTGGGTCATTGCCCTCTTTTTGTCAACTTAAGTTACATATCTTCAATTTCGAAGTTCTGTTTGAATTGGGAATGCGTATTGTGCTGTGAACGCTTACATGGTTGACGTTGAGGAAGGGCATAAACAATAAGAATATGTCTTTTACCCTCCTTGCTGCTTTGGGTTGCGTAGATTGAGGGTTTTGTTGCAAATATTTGGTGGCTTGGGAGTTAGTTTCTTCTTTTCTTTCATTTTGTTTAGTTGTGCTTCCTGTCAGATGGTATTACGATTTATTAAATATGGAACTGGGCGGCATAGGAGAGAAACTAAAGAAACTGAAAAATAATGGAAACTGCAGTCCTGTCGATGCTATTTCTCTGTTGGCTGCAAACAAATGGACAACGATGATTTGGATATAGTGATTTGCTTTATTAAATCCTTATTTTCCTCTCTTTCTCGATATCCCCTTATTTGTTTATTTTCCTTATCTAAAGGTTGATTTTGTTAGTACTTATGACCTTTCAAACTTTGATTATCATGAACTTAAAGTCCTTGTAATCCTTCTTATAGATAATAAAAAAGTCCTTGTAATCCTCTGCCTTCTTTGCAACTTTGTGGTTATTGTCATCTATAAAATGACTTGGGCATAAATTTGTAGGTATATAAATCACAATCTAGAAATAGTAAGTTCTCTGCCATGACCATTAACATCTTAAATCAGCTAGAATTATATCAGCTGAAGTCAGTTTAATGTGCCACAGTTTCTTCAACAGGTCTCGAGCTGTTGATACTGTAATTGGTCTTCCAAATGCGCGCATCTTGGAGGATTTATTACTCTTAGTTTATGAAATTCATATTTAAGCTTTATCAAAGTGGTTAAAGCTGCATTTTTTTTCTTTAAAAAATTTGCCGTCGCCATTTTTAGAGAAGCTGCTTACTTGCTTATCATGATTAAAGTTCAAACTCTCCATCAAATTAACGATTCTATGATTGAAACCAGTGTCTTGTAAACTTTGCTTTAAATTTAAACTATACATGATGTTTAATTTGTGTTGGATGACCAAAAAAAAATTGTCAGAAGAGAAAAGAGAGAAGTACGAGAGTCAAGAGCAGAGTATAAGATATTCTCCTACAAGAAATTCAAGAGTATACTAACCGAGAGAAATGAGAAACACGTTAAGGAAGAAATGAGCATAGTATATGATGCTTTGTCTTCTTTGCAATGTCAAGAATTGGGATCTGTGGAATAAGCGTTTAATTCGGAATTAGGCAAATTTGTGACACACACTCATGCACACGCTCTCATATTAAGATGTGCGTGTGTGTGTGTAAAATAATTTTAGAGAAGGTAGCAATTCTTGATTCATGCTAAAATCAGTGAGGATGAAAACAAAAAAAGTATCAACATGCAATTCTTGATTTTGGAAATGTGGATGTTGTTAGTTCTCCATATTAATGTTTTGGTTTTTTACTTTCTTGTTTGTTGAAATAGTGGTCATTCTACATCTTATTATCTTTAAAAGCTAACTTGCATAAACAAACTAATACAGATTAAGATAAAAATGGGAACTACATTCTCTTTCCCCCTAATCCTAACATAGAACCCTAACGGTTTATAAATAGTGGTAGCAGTGTAAATATCTTACATTCATAATATTATATTATTGTCCTATGTTGATAACTTGGACAATAAAATATTGGCACATTTTTGTCGAAAAAAGAGTTTGACAAGAATGCTTCATCTATTTTCAGAGTGAATGGACAAGTCTTGGATTATAAAACCGCAAAATTATATTCAATTGAGTATGATGAAGGAGTTAGGAGATTCATTGATTTTGCTTTTCAACATAGTTCAATTGAAGGCAAAATACTATGCCCTTGCTCACCTTGTGGTTTTATAAAGTGGTCATCAAAAGAAATAGTGTATGATCATTTATTGTGCAAGAAATTCCCTGAAGGATACACATTTTGGTTCTATCATGGAGAGTCAAAGTTTGGGTCAAGTAGTAATGTTGCTGGTGGATTCATGTCACATGGTGTACGAGACCACAATGTTGATGTAGATCCAATGTTCAACATGATCAATGATGCATTTGGCATAAATAGGCAATGTGACAATGAAGCACAATTTCAGTCAAAAGGAAAACATTGCCCAAGATGAGGGAACAAATGGTTTTGCAAATGAAGAAGTTAATGCGAGATAAAGAATTTTATGAATTAGTAAAAGATGGGGAACAACCATTGTATGGAGGGTGTCAAAAATATTCAAAGCTTTCGTTTATTGTGAAGTTGTATCATATTAAGTGCTTATGTGGGATGACTGACAAGTCCATGAATATGATATTAGAGCTATTGTGCGATGCGTTTGAACATACAAAGATTCCATCTTCATTCTATGAGGCAAAGAAGACCATTACCAAGTTAGGATTGGACTACCAGAAGATACATGCTTGTCCAAATAATTGTATGTTGTATTGGGGAGTGGAAGATGAAAACAGAGACAAAGTTGCAAGGTTTGTAATGTATCTAGATGGAAGCCACTTGTTAAAGAAGGTGATCATACATCTTCTCAACAAGGAAGAAAGAAGCGTAATGTGGCTGCAAAAGTTGTTCGATACTTTCCCCTTAAACCACGCTTGCAAAGACTATTTTTATCAACAAAGACTGCTGAAGATATGAGATGGCATGCTATGCATGATAAAAATGATGGCTTGATGAAAATGCAAGTTATGAGCAAAACCTTGAAAACTATCCTGAAGGTATGACTCGAGAACAATGGGCTGCCTTTTTGGCATATAAGTTAAGCAAGAAAGCTAAGGTAATGACATAAGCTTGCATATATTTGTTTAATTTGGTTTACTTAACTTAATTTGAAGTATTTTTTTTGGACAATGTAGAAATACGAGTGAGATAAATACCGAAATAGAGCAAAACAAACAATTATGCATACCCTTGGATCCAAAAGCATTGCATGTTTAAAATATGACCTGGTATGTACATCAATTATATTCTTTTTTTTTTCTATCTTTGATCTTTTGTGAATTTAACTAACCTTTTGTATCTTGACATTGCTTTAGGAACAAAAATATCAACGCAAATTTAGTAGGGGGGAGATGTACGCCATTTCGCACAAAAAAGGATGGCGCTTTGTCTGAGGAAGCTAGAGAAAAGAATATATGTATTTTCATTGAGAATGAGGAAGCTTTGTACATGCTATTTGGTTACATGTTTGATGTTGTATTGTAGGACCAATTACTAGGCGAGATGGAGGAAACGTCTTCGAAGAAGAGGCCTATGAACAAGTCTTTGGGAAAGAGCACCACGACGCGTTAGAGGAATGGGGTTTGGGGTGGTTCCATCTCAAATGCGTAAGCGCTATAGCGTTTCCGCATCATCTTCTAGTGTTGGTCCTTCTCTGCGAGTATGATTCCCTCAAAGAAGAACTTGACACCTTAAAAGGGAAAATGGGAGAACTTGAGACCTTGAAAGCACAAATGGCTACTATTTTGCAACATATTGGTGCTCAACAACCTTCTCATTTTCCCTTCAATGAGGTAAATCTTGTGTCATAATTAAATATATACTTTGGAATTAAATCGTAGGTTCAATGTTTGTTGGCTATGTTGGACATCATTTAATTTTTCTGCATTATGGATTATTTGCATATATCTTTATTCCATATGATTACTTTGGAGTGGTGACCCTTACGTTGATGATAAAGTAGTGTCCACCGATTTCTTTATCCCGTTACGGTTCACCCTTGGTTGTATAAATGCATGAACACCTCTGTTTTGGATTGAAAGTAAATTAGAACTCACAAGTTTGATTTCATGTGTAACCTCAAATTAATGTATGTCTCTCTAATTCATGAAGAAAAAAAATTGAAACATGAGTCTGAGTAACTAAGCTTCTTAATATATGTCTTAAATACACACAAAGGTAAAACGAATCAAACTTGTTCACTATAAGAGCCTATGTTAATTTATTGATTACTTAAGAGATACTCATTACGAAACTATTAAACTTTCTTTTTGCCATACATAAACTATTAAACTACTCAAGCTTTTTTGCCAACAATAAAGTACTCAAGCTTTAATTGATATTAACAAATGTTAAACTGTTGACTATCAAAATGATTTCTTTTATTCAAATTAAAATGGCACCTAATGATGATTAATCTCACAAGAACATAAGGGGGTAATTAAATTGAACAAATTCAAACGCAATTTGCTCATTAATTAATTTGTATCATAAATCGTGGTGTGTGTGTGTGCATGTTCAAGGGGGACAAATATTACAACAAATCAACGATTTGATAATTATTGATGTGATATTACACATGAAATCAAATTCGATCTTGTTGATGTGATATTTTTATTTAGACATTGAAATTATTGTTTCTTGGTTGGTTATATTTTTATAATTATTGACTTAGAATTCCCGAAGCTTGTATGCAAAGTCTGTTGGAAATCAAATTTAATTAAATCTAATTAGTTAGGCGATTAGGTGCTTATCCGAATTTAAGTTGTTAGAGAATTTAGGGATTAAGTTAGATTTTATCCTTTTGAATTTTAGGGATTAAGTTAAAACAAGTCCTGATTTAATTCCTATAGGTTAAAAGATCAAGTCCCTTTTTCCCGAGGAGACGTAAGCACAAGGAAGAAGAAACTTTTATTTTTGGCATTGAACTCTCATCAAGTGCCTTTAGCAACCATCTCAAATTGAAAGTGAAAAACGCTTGGCCGACAAGAAAACAATCAGCAAATACTCCTCTAGTCCTCTTAGCTTACTCTAACTCTGTCCAGCACGCAAGGTCGTTATTAAAGAATCATTTTCCTTTGGGAACCTTCTAAACAAGCATAAAATTAAAACTGCATAGTAGTTCATATACTAGATCAAATAGGCAAGAGTTCATGATCTCGATACTTAATTTACTAACAAAGACCACGAAAATGTAAAGCTAAAGCCGGTGACCACGAGGACTAGGTAATAAAAAACGACAAACAAGATCATCCCTCGATTTTACGTACAAAAGCGAAAAAGCATCGTAGTAAATTTCATGGAGGCAATTAATCAATGCTTAAGAGGCCATCGTGGTAAGCACCATAGGTAATGTGAGCTCTAGAAATAGGACCATTCCTTGCGTAAGGCGAGATTGCTTCGTTCCATTTGGTAGCATGCTCCATCACTTTCTTAATCCTCTGCCATTAACACCCACTGTCAGTTCACCACCCAACTGTAAATTATGATCACAATATTGTACTGAATTATAGGTCAAAATAATTGAAAATAAATTCTGATACTGTTGATGTGATATTTTATTTAGACATTGAAATTATTGTTTCTTGGTTGGTTGTATTTTTATAATTATTGACTTAGAATTCCTGGGGCTTGTATGCAAAGTCTCGTTGGAAATCAAATTTAATTAAATCTAATTAGTTAGGCGATTAGGTGCTTATCGAATTTAAGTTGTTAGAGATTTTAGGGATTAAGTTAGATTTTATCCTTTTGAATTTAAATCGATTGTAGGAGTTATCTAGGTTCTTGTTTTTGTCGCAGATTGTTCTTTGTTTAGTGAATGAATAAAGATATTGCATTTTGGACTCTTTCAAAACTCAACGTCGGCCTTCATAGGTTTATCTATCTATGTAGTTATCCCATTTAACATAAGATTTGTTATTATATTGTATATATAAACCCTTTACTTGTATTTTGTCTCATCAAGAAATTTAAAAAGCATTCAAGTCACTCCTACTATTTTTAAATTAATGTTTATTTCAAAATCTTTAATTACTAATTAAAGATTATTATTATTTGTAGCGGATAACAAGAGAAGAAAAATAGTAATTAATAAGGATAGGGATTATTAATTTTCGAATGAATGTTGATTTGTTCTGTACAGGCCTACATGGAGCTTGAGAGCTTTCTTCTTTTTTTATTCTTTATTTTCTTAAAAAATAGAAAATAGTTTGATTTGTTTGAGAATTCATTTATTCTTTTTCTCCGATCAGTCAAAGCTCGAAAGGTATCTATATTTATTATATGTGCGTCCGGTCTTCCGGCCTTAAATTGATTCAAAATAATAAAGGATTGACACAAAATAAGAAATATTTATCTAATTAATTTAGATTAAGGAAGTTTTAGTTAAAATAATTAACATGACATATTTTTTCTAAAATATCTTAATCATCTTATTTAATTCCATTTATTCTTCGTTTACTTGATTATGTTTGAGGGAGTATTAATGATAATAAATTGGGAAAATATTAAGAAATAAATTTTATATTTAGGTAGAAAATCAATTCCACAAAGGAGTATTATTTTTTTCTCTCCAAGCACAAATGAGATTTTAAAAAAAAAAAAAACAAAAAAATACAAGCAAGTGTAAACATTGTTGTCAAACTCATGAGTTTACTCTCCGATTGGGCAAAGTAATGGGAGGGTAGGCAACCCGAGACCAAACCCATAACCACCCATTTAACTTAAAACATACTTCAACCCATTTAAACCAGTGTAAATGAGTAGGCAAACCGAGTTTTGGGTAACTACATTTGACCTGTTTATTTTTAGAAAAACCATACATAAGTATTAGACATCCATTCAAATTCATCATTATAAATTCTGAAATATGAATTTTCAAAGTTCGATCAATAATCACAATTCACATAAAACAATATAAATTTAAACAAGTATTATAATAACATAAATTTATTCAGGATTAGGAGTCAGGGAACGCCTTTACCTTGTGCCAGAATGCGGAATGAGATAGCTAGTCAATAAAACAAACACTAAATGGACGAGTACGAGCGGTTCGTAGGTGTGCCCATAGCCCGTCCATTTAAGTCTTAAATGAGTGAGTTTTACTTTTAACCCACCCCATTATGAGTCTTTTTGTGTGGGCTCAAAATAACTTAAAATGGGTTGCGGTGGGCTTATGGGTTATAGATTTCATGCTCAGCCCTACTCTCCGAGTTTAACGTTTTACTTTTTAAGTTTGCAAAATCGAGTTGAGTCATTGGTAAACTCATGATTATATTGTTGTTAAACTCACGAATTTGTATATCGAATTTAATGTTTTTACATTTTCAAGCTTACAAAATCATGTTAACTCATCTTCAAAGTTGTGTTAATTTCTTCGATTTGATTATGCTTGGTGGCTTTAAATATTTATATTTATAGAAATTTCTTTGTTAAATATGATAAATTATTAATGTTGATGGATTTAATTTTAATTATTTGGATTTAAAAAATATTTGAATCAAATTGTTATTATTTTTATATTGAAATTATTTAATTGTACACTATTAATATCTATTTAATGATAAATGTAAATTTTTACGAGTTTATTATTCAAGTTCACAATACGAGTTTATATTACAATCACGAATTTTCTTACACTCAATAACCTTAAGTGTAAGTGCATATACACATCCAACACAATCCCTCATTCACCATATTTTCTTTCTTTTCTATTTTGCCTACACAAAATGATTACACATTAATATGTAATAAAGCATTACCATAAAGGGGAACAAATTGTTCCAGAACATGAACCTTTTGCGATAATATAAATTTTGCAAAACGTGATCACACAAACCTTATTCACTGCAAGGAAGAAAGAAACAGTATACTGAGAAGAAGCATATAGAGAAAGCGGGGAGAATGTCTGCAAATTTCATAAAAGCCATCCTCCTAATAACACTTTCATTGCTTCTGGTAGCATCAGATTATTGCAACGGAACAAAAGTGAGAGTGAAGAACAATTTAGAAGAGGGCCAAATCCTAACCCTAAGTCGCTCATATTATACAGCAGATAATAAAAAGACAGGGACGGTGGTTGGAGTTCTTAGTGGCAACCAAGTGAAAGAGTTAAGTTTGGATCCAAATGCTACAAAAACCGTTGATTGTAGGTTTAAATGGGGAAGTTCTTCTCAATCATTCTCAGTATACTCGAATATAGGGATAATTTTTATTGCCTCACCGAGTGCACTTGGAGTATCAAACAAGATCGTCCTTGTAGGGTTCATCCAAACAATTCTCAGATTACATATTACTGCGATACATGGGTCAACTAATTATTATATATAGTCAAATGTTTGCAATAGGCATGATGATCTTTGTGTTTGCTGCTATGATTATGAATACAGATCAAATAACGAAATAAATATTTCATAGCTATTTGTCTTGTTTAATTTTCATATTAGAATATCAAGGATTTGGATCCCCTTCTTCTCATTATTTTTTTCTTTAATCTTCTTCTCGTCATTCTATGAACTGAGCTAATAGGGTTGAGTCTAATGGAATAGGTTAGTCCTTCACAACAAAGTAAACTAAGATTTGAGCTAGAAGAAGCTAAGTGCCTATCGAAAGTGTCTTGAAAAGGATACCCATGCTTGGTAGAAAGAAACCGACTGAGGTATTTAACACTTTATAAAACCACTATCTTTTTTAATTTTTTTTTCCAATTTTAAATAGTCTATACTTGTGAATTGTTATTAGTATCAAATTTTAAGTATAGTAGAATGAGCTAGCCCGTCACATTGTGGTGAACCTAATGTTTGCTTTGGAAGATGTGCCTACATGTAGTGTCTAACAATTTTAAACATGATTGTTTAAAATATAAAGATGCAAGTACGCATATAGGGCAAAAACAAAAAACAAAAAAAGCCTTGTTACTTTATAAAACCATTATCTTTTTTTTTTCCAATTTTAAGTAGTCTGTAATTGCGCATTGTCAGTATCAAATTTTAACAGTTTATTTTTATTATCTAATATTATGACATAATTTTATAAGATATTGAATTTCAACTTTTTAATCATTCAATTTTTTATCCAAAGTACAGATAAGATGAAGAGCATAGGAAAAGAGAAAAAGAATGAAGGGAGGATCCAAATCCAGAAATGAATGAGTTCCATCAAAAGCTACAAAACAGAACAAGAATCAAAGTATTGCCAAAGGCCACAAATGAATCGACGGGTTTGAAGAACACAGGAGGAGAAGGGTGGAAGAATTTGTGTGAATTAAAAAATAATAATAATCTTTAATTTATATTTTACACACATAACAACTCCTTAATATACAATAAAATGCGATAATTATTTAGAAAAATTGAGATCAACGATATGATACAATACTCACGTACGTGAACCTATCCTGGATATTACCTGTAGTCTCTTTGTTACAACCTTGCATTTCTTAATTTTAGACTATATTATTTTTAGCATACTGTATATAATACAAGAAATGAGATAGATATTCTTAAATTTGAATAATACTGATTTACATGATTTTATGTTTAAATTAAACACAAAAACTTAGTAGATTTTGCAAGTGAATTCAAATTACTTAAATGGACTAGCTATTTAGTATTTAGTGTGCGTGTGTGTAATGTATAAAACAGACAAAGGTGGCAAAAATGTGAAGATACGCAATCATTTTCCCAACGGATCCACTATTGCCCATTTGTGTGAATGTCGTTGAGGGCCCCACTATAACGACCAACGTTGCACCAATCTATTGTGCTGCTTTCACCCAGAGGACGCTGGGATTCCACGTGGATGCCGCTTGTATGGTAAAAGGAAAAGTTTCGTGCACTCATGAGTAGCTCTGTAATTGCCCGCTGGCGCCAACTGCGTTGGCGGGTGGCAACAGGAGGTGTGAGTTTTTGCATGCTCTCCATTTCCCCTTTTCTTTCTGTTTGCCTTCTCCATTTGAACATAACCTGAGCTCAACTCTTTCAGACTCCCTTCAAAGACGTATAGCTCACCGGTTCTCTCTCTCTCTCTCTCGCCATGTTTTACTCTCATCAGCTTCTGGCTCGCAAGGCTCCGCTCGGTCAAATTTGGTATACGTTTCACTCTCATTTTGCGTCTCCTCTTTATCTCTTGATGCTCTTATTTGAACTTCGATCTTGCTGCTGTTATATAGTTTGACATTTAAGCTTGTCATTCTCCGATTATTGCTGTTTTCATGAAATAAATGTCAACTGTGGTTACAGTGATCCAGACCTGTTTACTTCACTGTTTCTCTTACGCTAGTCGCTCCGTGTCTGTGTTTCAAGTGCATTTTTAGCTTCGCGTTCTCTGGCAAATGAGTAAATAGGAGCTAACTTCTGTTTCGTTGTGTTCTTGATTAAGGATGGCCGCGACTATGCACGCAAAAATTAACCGAAAAGGGCTAAACAAGCTTAATATTATTAAGATCTGGTAAAAAGTAGTCATCTGAGCTTCCCTCGTCTTGTATTGGCGCATTTTTATCGGACTGATTCCCAGATATTATTTCCTCTGTTTTTTATACAGCGAAGAGATTTTGAACCCATCGGTTCCCATGGCTCTCAGACTCTCTGGAATTCTCATGGGTAATGCACACACTCTGTCTCTCTAAATTTCCGTCTACGATAATTTTAGTTTCCGTATCAATTGATAGGAAATCTCTTTTCATCGACGTTGTTATCAGGAGGAATTGTAATTGTTTATGAAAGGAAAGTGAAGCTTCTTTACGGTAACCTGTTAATCCCTGCTAGCTGCTTATCAATTGGAAGGATCAATACTCAATGATCTCTGTTTTTCTCTCTTAATTTTTCTCTGTTAACTTGTCTACATATGTTTGCAGATGATGTTACCCGTCTTCTGGTACGAAGTTCAACTTGCATATTTCCTGTTACCTTAGCCCTTCACTATTTTCTTCACTACAACGTTTTCCATTTCAATTGTCTTAGCTTGAAATAAACACAGCATGGAAGGTGAAGGTAGAGCCAGATCCTACAATACTTCCTAAAGGAAAATCCAAGGCCAGGTCAGTCGTTCTTTTTCCAAATTATGTTTCATTTTTCATTCTAAAATTGTAGATTAGCGTAGGGAAAATAACGGCAAAACTTGGTTGGTTAATAGACAACGTATATGTTTTCGAGATAATTACACGTTTAAGAGGGAAGTAATGAAAGGCTAGGAGACAATCCGTTTGTGAAATATTCATTTATATATTTTTTTGTCTGCCTTGTGTCCTATGCAGGAGAGAGTCAATTACCTTGCCTGAGAATGAAGAGACAAATGATGGAGACGTTGAGCAATCCCTTCGGTTTTCTAATACAGTGAACACAATGGAATTTCAACATGCTGCCTATTTTACCATGGTGCCTACATCACTTATTTACTAGGGAGTTTTCTTTCGGATGGTTTTATTCGATCATGTGAAAGAATATGAAAATCATTTGTACGATAATCGCCTTTTTACGGTAACTTATTGCGCTATTTAATAAGTATGCGAGTAACAATCTCTCTGGGAAACGACTTACACGACTTGAATTGGGAATTTTCTTTCAATAAAAACAGAAATTACCACCAGAGGGACAATTGAGATCTCCAAAGCTGAACTCCGCAGGAGTAAAGTGATTTTAAGGATAATCACAATATGTTGATTGGTGAAGGGTTTTTCTAAAACACTGGTTTAAATCCTCCACATAACTCGGAGCTGATCTACGATTTATTTTATTTTATTTTTTTGATGTTTTTGCAGCGACTTGATAATGTGGACGAACCCTACATTTCTAATGAAGCAAATGAGCAAGATCCATCCCAACATCTTCATCAAGGTTTTTCTAGTTCAGTCTTTTCATCATTTACACACCGTGCAATTCGTTAATGTGCATGTATCCTGACTCTCATCATTCTCAGCTGAGGCAGAGAATATTACCTTAACTGAACGTTTTGAATCATTCCGAGCAGCGGATCCATATTATGGCTTTGAAAGGTTATTTAATTTTGCTGTCCTTACTTTTTTTACATGTACACTTCTTTCTAACAGTTTGCATGTTACCATTTTAAGGTGAAAGAGTGGACTATGTTTGTTAGAATTGGGATATACTGACAAGTATCTAACGTCTAATTGGATGAACCCAGCATTAAGATAATTTATAATATCATCACCTCATGAGTTGATATGTGAATGTTATGGCAGGTTTGATATTGAAGGAGATGAGGAAACGCAAGTGAACTTTACTTACGGAGAGAACGCTCAAATTCCTACATATATACCCTCCCCTCCTCGTCAGGTTGATCCAACAGGAGGTGATTGACACAACTGCTCATAAACAATAACATCTTTCATAAGGCAGTTTCCATGCCTTGTTGAAATCATTGATATGTTAGGAACATAAACCATATGTTATCTTCACTTGCAATTTCTTCTCGTAATTTCTATTTTATATACCCAGGCAACGTCAATCAAACGCAGGCAAAATACTGGCATCTAAGCCAAGGGTATAATAGTAACAAGATTAAATCTAGTTTCTTCAAGCACAATTTCTTGTCTCATCACTACAAAATTGCTTCTGTTGCTGTGAAGAATATATACATATACGCTACCTAATCTCAGCAAAATCCCAATTCTGTTAATATGTTTATCATGCTTACCAGCTTATGCCGTTGTCTCTTCCTTCCATTGTTTTTCTATCCGCCTCTATGAAATTGTTTAGCCATATGCTTGGGAATTAAAAGAAATTTTATTTGAACTATTAAAGTCACATATAGCATTAGGATTGTAAAAAACTTCAGACCAAAATACCTAGCATGTACTTCCTAAGCAATCCTACATCGTGCCCTGTCTCTTTCCTGAAGGAGTTGAACAACAATTAACCAAAAGTGCGGTAAAATATATAGTACAGTACTAATTTTCTTCAACTGGAAGTCTAATTTTTGTAAGAAATTTAGTTTGGAACTGATGATATTTGTTTCTTGTCATGCATGCATTATTTTCTGTTACTGGCATTCCTATTGGAGACTCATTTCCCAACTCAGTTAATTATTTACTTCCAGACAAATGTTGCTTAGATTAAATAACCACTGTCAACTTGGAAAATAAATGCTTGTCTGTCTTACTTTCCTGCAACAGAAATAATTCCTTTTTTGTGTGTGTGATAATGCAACAGACATAATTCAAGACCTGCATCCAGGATCCCAAGTCAATCAGCAATCTAATCAATGCATGGAAGAAAGAAAGGTAGCATGACCATTTATCCTTCGTGACCCCCCTCCCTGAGGCAGAGGAAAGATGACCAACTCATTGAATGCAAATGAAACAGGACCGAGGAAGACAAGACCTTAGGAAAAGGAAAAGAAGGCAACCACCAAGAAATGCAATGGATTTTGAACAAACCATCATTCCTGTTCATTTATATCAGTCATGGCTGCAAAATGCTTCTGATATTGTCTCAAGAGGAAGGAAGAGAAAGGTTCGTGATTTAATACAATACGCTATCTACCCATCGTTATTAAATTATTTTATTAAAAGAATTTCTCATGATGAGTGTAGAGTCTAACATTGTAAACATTGGAGATGAAATGAAGGGATGGCCGATTTGGTTACTTATTTATGCAATACTATCCTGTTTCTTTAATCTATTGCAGCTCTCTGGTATCACACCTAAAAGAAAGATAGCTAACCTCATGGAGCTGCCGCCAGTTGTGCTAATTGGTAATTTATTTACAAGTGGAAATAGAGATGTATATTATCCGCCTCCTATTCTAGAGTTATGGTATAAGAGCACTCAACCTTCCCAGGAGTCCCCATCAGGTCAGTGTAATTTTTAATTTTTATTTTTTGGATTGTTTCCATGTGTGTGCTTGAGGGCGGGCGAGGGAGCGTTTTAAATCAGTTGTCACCAACAACTTCCACAACCTTACCATCGTAATTCAATGTAGAAGGGACTTCAATACCCCCGCCTCCAGAGCCTTCATTTTCGTCACCTCCAGGATTAAATCAAGACGATTTTGTTGGAATTGTAAGCTACACCCATCAACTTTCTGTTTTATTCATTTTAGAAATATAATTTCACTTACTTCTCTTGTACGTTCCAATGCGAAGCCCGTTGAAGACTTTCACAGTGGTTCAGACGGCCTATTAGCTTCAAAGGAGAAGCTACGGGACAATGTTATGGATACTAGAAAATTCATGGATGAACTGACCGCTAACCTTGACAATGGTTCAAGAGCGCCTAAAGCAGCTACTCCTAAGACTGCGTCAAGAAATTCTGGTATATCTATGACGTCTTGGTTTAATTATTCGGTCTTTAGTTTCTCTAAATTTGGTCTTGAGTTGTCTCGTTTATGATTAGAGTACATGCCGTATAATTTTGTTCTCTCCTACTGTATCATTTAAGGAGATAGTGCAGAGAACTTTCCAAGATCAGTATCTGAACATGGTCTCTCCTCAGATTCAGAGTTATTTATGGGATGGTAATGCAATAATCGAATAGCTAATTATCAAATATTGAGTAAAATGAAAAATAGATACCGTGTAAACTCTTCATTATTGTTTCAAGGATTGGTCATTCTTTGGCCAGAAAAAAGGATTAGTCATCCTATCTTTTGATATCCAATGGCCATTAAGAGTTAAAAGAATTGATCTTGTTTGAAAAATTGTGGCTAATTAATGTATGAGTACTGTTAACAGTTTGAAGAAGAAAAGGCATTCACCATCAAGATACAGCAGCAGAGGCCTAGAGCCAGTGGCTGAGAATGCGAATTCCAAGTTTGCTAGGTTGTCTGGTTATAGTCTTACGCCTGATCCAGGTACTCTCTTTTTTAAAATGTTATATAGCTAGGGTCCCCTTGGTGCATTTGTCAGCCTAACGAGTTTATTTGCAGAACTACTTGTGGAAACAGGACGCACGCAAACGCAAACGCAAGTGAACATTAAGGATCCTATGGACAATATAACTGATTCTATTAGAACGTACGGTTCTATTTTAGGAATTTGTTTGCCCATAATAAAAGTAATTTTCAGTATAATAAGTAATTAAGGAATATTTCTTTACAAACAGGCACATAAAAGCTCATTTTGATACGCAAGGAGCTCCCCAAGTAGAATCCCTCGATGCACTTGCAGCTGGAATGACTCGGAAATCTGCAGCCCTGCTCTTCTATCAGACTTGTGGTATATATATTCATACATATTGCCACATTCGCGTTTTGATATATTTTGGTATTTTTTAGCATCCATGTTCCGATTACTATTGTCACTATGTTGTGGATTATATAGTTCTTGCCTCCCGTGATGCCCTGAGAGTCGACCAAAAGATTCCCTATGGGGAGATCCTGATTTCTAGAGGATCAAAATTATGATGAAAGGTATGTCTCTCCCAATAGTTTGCCTCCTTATTCCCCGTACGAGTCTTACAAAATATAGAGCGACACGAAAGTGAAAGAACACAACAGGGTCGTCACATGTCCAACATTATCCTTCTTCAATCCATGCTTTGCAGGTCCTGGACATGAAAGTTTGGTCGAAAGAGCCTCAAGCGCCGCTAATTACACCATTAATTATCCTCCTTAACGTACAGAGCGTAACCAAGATCAAAACTATACACTTCTTGAGGTTGCTCCAAGTGAGATCCTTTCCCATTTTGTTATTCCCAAGGGTTAGGAAGGATCTTGGAGGTCTAATTTAGTATTTTGCTAGCTGTCAGCTTTAGTTCGTACTTGAAGTTATAGCACTGTACTTGGATTCACCCCTGTTTTATGATCATTTCGTCTTTCCAAAAGAAAGAAAAAGAAAAAAAAAGAACCGTGGCCTGAAATATACTGTCATATTTCCATTATAATGAATATTTTCTTTTTTTCATTTTTTATTTTATACAAATTAAACACACAGATGTATAAAAATATGTTAATGAAAGACTTGAGCCTAGGACTTAATCGATATGTGATCGGTCGACGCTACCATTGAGACAACTTGTCGTTGATTATTTTCATTTGACCCAAATTTTGTATAAAAAAAAATAGCATTAACATTTTTTTAAAAGATAGAAGATAAAATTTTTACTAAATAAAATGTTTATTAAAAACATTAAACATCTATTTTCAACTGGCGGGACAAGATGATTATATTTGTCAAACAAAATTATCATGTGTGTTATATTTATTTTGTTTAATGACAAGGTATTCAGTTTTTTATTTGGTTCAGTCATTTTTTCTGTCTATTGATAAACAAGGGCCTATAAATTGATTTAAACTTAAAGAAATACACTAATCTTCAAAGTAATAGGTACCTAGAGACAAAACTCAATAAAAGAAAGATGAATTATTAGTAATGTATTGTGTTTAGCTATATTAGGATAATGTATCTACTTGTTTAGAACAGCGATTGTAGTGTTTAAAGTAGTTTTTAATTGTGATTTACAGAATATAAGATAAATATGAAAGATGAGTGTTAACTCAACTTATATCCATAAACACTTATAGCCTCTCATTTTTGGATCTTTGATCATCCACCACTTTGAAGTTGGTGGTGGTTTATGATGAACGATTTATAGCGTCTAATGGTGGGTTATGATGAGCGATTTGGAACTCTTGATACTAATGAATCATTTTGTGTGAGGAGAGTATGATTCATATAATTAGAGCCAAAAGAAGATAGGATTAAAAATGGGCCAACAGATGGGTATACAAAGATTTCTTCTCTACTCTGATTCTCTTAACGCCATCAATATCCGCATGAGAGATTGCTGCTACGCTGATCACTCACTAAGAAACATTATTAAGGAGACTAGAGACCTTCTTTTCTAAGACTGGAATGTGGAGCTTCACTATACTCCAAGAGACAACATCTCATGTGCCGACTATATGGCCAAGGAAGGCCATGATGCTCCTGTTAATGCTGACGTGGTTCTAATTCCAACAATTCTTAGAGGATGCCTGAATATAGTTTTGAAGGATCCAAGGGGGTTAGATTTTATAGCCTAGTCCTATCTCACTTTTTCAAGTTTCGACTTGCTTGTATTTTTCTCAAAAAAAAAAAAAGAAAAAAAAGAATCATTTTGTCTTGTTTAAAAAGAAATCTAACAGCCTCCAAATTGACCATCGCAGCTCCTAATAATTATTACATGAATCAGCATTCAAAATGTAAAACCCATAATACGTATGAAACTGTCAATGTGACCCATGACTAACGAGTAAAAAGCTCGCTGGAGTTGACCAAAAAAATAAAAAAGCTCGCTGGGAAAAAAGAAAGAGTGAAAAGCTCGAGGATACTCACACCCTGATACACCTATTTACCTCGAGCCCCAAAAAAAAAAAAAAAAAAAAAAAAAAAAAAAAAAAAAAAAAAAAAAAAGAAGGGAAGGAAAAAAAAAAAAAAAAAAATCCAAAGAAAAAACCAGAGGGGCCGAGAAAGGCGAGGGTTAAAACGGTCAAATGCAGGCATCGCTACATTCTTCTGCACTTACCGCCATAACTTGAATACGTTGCCTAAGTGTAAGCCATCAGTTTCAGTTGCTTCTCTTATTCTCTGTTCAGTTTTGTTTATTTATTTTTAATCAATTCGCGATCATCTAAGATCTACTCTCCTTGTGATCTTTCTTGAAACTTAGATATATTATCTGTCTTCTACCCTTCTTGATTCTCCATGAACTGCTTCTAAATTATAAGCGGAAAAAACGAAATGAGGCATCGAATTGGATTCCATTTTGCGAAATTTAAACTCAGAACTGGACTGGGGTTAGGTTTTGGGCTTTTGAGAAGATCGTTCGCTAGTGAGCAAGGAAAGAGGTCTGCCGTGCTGTGGGGCAATGGCGATTATGGGAGATTGGGTCTTGGAAGCTTAGATTCTCAGTGGAGACCTGCGATTTGCTCTGCGTTTCAAAATCAAAGCCTTAGAGCCATTGCTTGTGGTGGTGCACATACTCTCTTCTTAACAGGTTCTCTTTTCATTACTCTCTCAATAACTACGTTCTCTGAGGCAGAAGTAATTTCAATAATATTATTATCCTTTCTAATTGAGAAAACACAGCTTTCCTCACTGATGTAATAGACAGATATTTCGAACCAGAAATTTGCTTCTTCAGAAGGGCTTTTTAGCGCAAAATTTTGTTGAATGTCATGAAGTATTCCGTTAGTTGAATACCAGAACCTTTAGAACAAATATATTTTATGTAATCAAATGACTGGAACATAACATTCTTCTAATTGTTGATGACTTTTGAAGATTCACTGTAATTGTTGGGTAGAGGCTCACAATCATCTTCCTGTCACAGATGATGGACGTGTTTATGCCACTGGTCTTAATGATTTTGGACAACTTGGCATATCTCAAAATAAACAGTACTCAGTGGTAGAGCTTCTAGATCTTATACTATACATGCATAATAGGTTATGCTGTTGTTCATTTTTTCTTAATTAAATTTCCTCATAATCACTTCTTCATTCAGTAATTCCAACTGAATATTTAAAAGATAAGAAAATACTATGAACTTTGCCCATGTGATACTTTCACTATTAGTACTGCTATTCTCAGAATTCATACATTTGTGGATGCATAGTATCATATTTTCTCAACCTTCAGAACTTAGTCTGCTAGATTTTGCTGATTTCATCTGCTTTTGTACCTCCTACCAATTTGATGTTTGTTCTGTTTCTGTATTCACCACTCACATAACACACTCATACACCCCTAGTTTATTTCCCCCCTAATGATTGGTATACCTGCCCCAATTTGACTTATTGGAAATAAATCCCTTAATTGTTCATGTTGATGTAGGAACCAATTCAGGTTTTTGGATTGAAGAAGGAAATTGTGAAAATCTCTGCTGGTTATAATCATTCTTGTGCAATTACAGGTCTGTGCTATCAAATTTCTTGAGTTGCTGTTATCAACCATACCATTGATAACTAGGCTCAACCTATAATATTTGAATCTGGTTGGCAGTTTTCAGAGGCAATTGAAAAACTTATGTAGAATAACAATGAAAGATAGAAAAATGTAATAGCATGCAAAATTCTATATTCGAAAACACTGAAATTAATGAATATAATCTTGCAATGGAAGGATAACTAATGGGTGTTGTTCAAAACCCATAATGAATTTTGATATCAGAATATGACCTTTCTTTTTCCAGTGGATGGAGAACTGTACATGTGGGGAAGGAACACAAGTGGACAGCTTGGACTTGGAAAAAGTATGAAAATAACCTTATATTTGGTCATCTTATTTGTAATTTTTTTCAGTCTCAAAACTGTTACCAGCAGTAGCCATTCAGGCACTTATAAGAAAGATTTGAAGACAGCAGATTGTTTTGAATATATAATTCCTTTTTTGAAATGCAGGAGCCGAATCTGCAGTTCCTCTGCCAACTAAAGTGGAATTTTTGGAGGGAATCAAGATTAAAATGGTAGCTCTGGGTTCAGAGCATTCGTTGGCTGTCAGTGGTATGCAATTTGACATCCTTGTTTTGTTTGCTGTTGAGGCTGTTTTCTATATTTATTTTTTTATTTAGTAATGCTGGTACATGAGAATGGATGGTTTAATGTGATTGCAGCGCAAATCTCCTAGTTGTCATGTGAAGAAATTTAAAATTTATAGATCGGAGTGAAATTTTCCTTAGAAATGGGTTCAGATTTTTTTGTTTTGTTTTTTGTTTTGGTTCAACCAGTCTTAGCCCTAAAAAGCTATCAAATGATTTTATAGTGGCTTGGATATGGCAATGTGCTATGGTGTTCCCATTAGTCACATTTCTGATGCAAACAGTAAGTTGTTAGCTGTCATAGTCACATGGCTTGAATATTGTGAACTGTGAAGTAGATTTACACAAACTAATACAAATACTGCCATGCAAATCTTGTGCACAGTTGCACTTAGTTATGTTTTGGATTTTATTCTGGAAACAAAAGAAGGGTTGGAGGGCTGCATATGAACATTTCTTTCATTCTTCTTATTTAGGCACATGAAGCTACAACATGTGCTTCCATGTTTGGCTACTCACTCAAATCATTGCCCTCACCGAGAAAATCTTAATGCTCATGTGTGAACCTTGGGTCCTAAAATTGAAATTCACAAAAAAAACAACAACACTAAAGCCTTTATCTCACTATGTGGGGTCGACTTCATGGATCGTACGACGCCATTTTGCTCTATTACAAACCATATCTTTAGATAGATTATTAACTAATATATGTCGTTCTATAACCTCATTCAGTGTTTGCTTCAATCTTCTTCTACCTCTTTTTAGAGGACTCTATACTACTTGATCAACCCTCCTAAAATTGAAATTCACCCAATGCCAACAATTTTTTTTTTTTTTTTATAAATGTTTACCTTAGATTTGGTGATGACTGCATTAATATTCTGTCTTGCGTGGGATGCAAATAGAATGCAAATAGGTCCAAATTGGTTGATAGGTGCTCTCAAATCTTTCTTGATCTTAAGCTTGCTTTGTGTTTCTTCATCGTGCTATTATATTACACCGTTCTAATTGTATTTTATCTGTTCTTACTCACCTCATATAGCATGTTTGACTCTTCATATTGCCTGATAATTATCCTTCACATCTTCAAAACTTGTTCTCTTAGATGGAGGAGAGGCCCTAAGTTGGGGAATGGGAGGGTCTGGTAAACTTGGTCACGGCCACGAGTCCAGCATTTTAGGATTCTTAAAAAGTAACAGGTTCCATCTTCGTTTTTTTTTTTTTTTTTTTTTAAAACAAGATTACTTTCTTTTTCATTACATTAATTGATATAACTATTTGTCTTTAGTTTATATTTTATTCAACTAAGTCAAAGAAAATATGAGAGTATAACTACCATCAGTATCTCAAGAAAGATTTCCATTAAAAGGGTTATATCAATTTATTTTTATTTTACGGTATGTTTTGATTAATGCAGTGAGTATACTCCAAGGCTTATAAAGGACCTTGCAGGAGTCAAGGTGTGGTGTTGACTTTAATACCTCAATGTTGTTTGTTTCGAGATGGATATATTAGCTTGAAGATATTAATTGTTATCTCTCTTGTTTTGGCTTAAATCTTTATATATGCCTAGGTTAAATGTGTAGCTGCAGGGTTGCAAACTTCAGCTTGTACAGATGGTATTTGATTATCTTTTTTGTTATTATATTTTAAATAAGATATTTTCTCTACTTTGTGCATAACCTTGGTTCTATCCTCCATTTATCCTTTGATTATATCTTCATTCATGTAAACTTGTGCAGAGAATGGTTCTGTTTTCATATTTGGTGAAAAAGGGATTGACAAGTTGGTATGTTTGACAAATGATGAATTTTTTGCTTGCATATTTTTTTATCATACATTTTTCCTTATACAACCTGTAACGAGTACTGATATCTTCATACAAAATATTTAGCGCTTTGGAGGGATGAATAATGCAACAAAGCCATCATTGATTAGTGATCTTCCATGCTCAGAAGAAGTTGCATGTGGTGGCTATCACACCTGTGTGCTTACAAGTAATTCATTAGTTTCTCAGATTAAGCATGTGCTGATATAGTGATCATATTTTGTTTATGTTTTCATTTTAATTCTTTGTTTCCCTACAGATTCTGGAGAGCTTTACACTTGGGGTTCAAATGAAAATGGCTGCCTTGGCATTGGGTAACTTGACTTTTGAACTGATTATTTGAACAATTCCTTTTTCTTTCTTTCTTTTTTTGTTTTTTTGTTTTTTTGTTTTTGTTTGGTATCTTCACGCTTTTCTTGATTTCTTTTTAAATTCTTAGTTCCTCAGATGTTATTCATCAACCTGAAAGGGTTCAAGGTCCATTCCTGAAGTCCTCTGTTAGCCAGGTTTGTACTGTTGTTCATTCTTACAGTTGATTCCATGGAGATTTGTTTGGAAGTACATGAATAAGATTAAGAAAGTTGCAAAGATAGTGGTTTGCAATATGATTGACCGGAGTAGATTTTGGGCACTAGGTTTCGATATTAATAGTGGGCTTCATTTTCTAATCTAGCTAGCTTGCATTGTGTTAGAAATCAGATTATTACCCATGATACTAGCCATGATCCTAGCTCTATCTCATCCCATGATCCTAGCTCTATCATATCCCTTGATTCTAGTTGTATTAGTTTAGGAAAGATTTCTGACTGATTGTAATCAGTCCTTTATGTTGTAATCCCTTTAATCTTGCCTTTGATATCTCTCCTAGAGCTTATATAAGTGTAATCCTTTCCTATGAATAAATAGCATTGAGAGTGTTTATGATTTTCACATGGTATCAGAGCGTAGGCAAGAGTGAGAGAAACAGTGAGCGATGGTGAGGCAGAGAGAAATAACACAGTGGGGTTTTCCGGCGACTCTAGGGATCTTAGTAGGCGGCGAGTGGGACTACACCACCTAGCCCAAAAGGACCGGAGGGCCCCGATCGGCGAACGCCCAGAGTCCGGTGGTCAACCGGCACCTCCACGGTGGCACGTGGCGTGCACGCGCCCGACGGCCAGCAACCTTGAGACGACGCATGGCGGCGCGTGGAGATTCTTTTCCGACGGCGACTTCCTCATTCTGTCTTCCCTTGTGATTTCCGGCCATCCCCAGAGCTCATTGCACTCTCCAATGAACTTTTGATTTTTTTTCCGGCGACTCTCCGGTGAAATTTTTCCAGATCCCGGCCAAATTCCCAAATTCCGACGAGCGTTCTAGAAAGAGGAAAAGAGAAGAGAGTGCTATGGTAGGAGTACTCATAGCAACGCCGATTGCCACCTTCTCCGTTGGACAACCTCGACCTCACTGCCGGAAAATCAGAGAAGCTCGCTGAAATTAATAGGGTTCACCAGATAGTTCAGAATCTCACCGGCGTTGGAAATCACGTTATCACCGCCGTCTCCCTTCCTCGCCATTGTTGCAGATCGAAGGAGAAGGAGAAAAGAGAAGGAGAAGATGAAGAAGAAGGTGTGTCCGGTGAAGAAGAAGAAGGATCCGGTCTGTTCTCATCCGTGGTGTTGTGAAGAAAAAAGAAGGAGAGAAGGTACCGAGACGCATGAGGAAGAAGTCATGATAGGAGGAAAAACGGATCTGACCTGAATCATTATTGTTAATTTTTTTTTAAAAGAAAAAAAAGGGGGGACAGATGGAGCCAGAGATCTGAAATTTTAAAAAAAAAAAAATCAAAACGATTGGGACTTCTAGAGAATTAAGGGACTTGAGATTCTTCTGGGCAAGTTTTGCTAATCAATATGGGACCTCTGAGACTCCAAAAATGAGTACAAGCCCAATATGGGACCTCTGAGACTTAAAAAGGAGTACAAGCCCAAACAAAATAGATGGGCCGCTGAGACTCAAGAAGAGTACAAGCCCAGACAAAAATAAATGGGCCGCTGAGACTCAAGAAGTACACGCCTAAAGATTTTGAAGATTGAAGCAGGTAGAACGAAGGTTGAAGGATTTTGAGGCAAGCTGGGAATGATCGACAAATACTCTCCAGCTTGAGGGGGAGTGTTAGAAATCAGATTATTACCCATGATACTAGCCATGATCCTAGCTCTATCTCATCCCATGATCCTAGCTCTATCATATCCCTTGATTCTAGTTGTATTAGTTTAGGAAAGATTTCTGACTGATTGTAATCAGTCCTTTATGTTGTAATCCCTTTAATCTTGCCTTTGATATCTCTCCTAGAGCTTATATAAGTGTAATCCTTTCCTATGAATAAATAGCATTGAGAGTGTTTATGATTTTCACACATTGGTTAAGAAAACTTGTTATTATTTTACGAATGATGTTGAACTGAATTCACGGGGAAGTAATACGTGGGGTACTCTTGTGTTACTGCTGATATTTTATGCTGTGTTTAATAATCAATTACATAGACTAGCTGAGCTTTCAGAACTAATTTGCCATGTGATTTTGCATGATCTTGTTCCCTTATCTGCTATGTACATGAGTGCTATGACTGCATTCTATCAGTGTACTAGATGCATTTTTAGTTAATCTGTTTGTGTGCCAGATGGATACATATACATAATCGCATACTAATAACTTTGATGCATTTTTTTTAGCATCATTGATAATCTTTTGTTACTTCAATTTGTAATGCAAACAAAGTAGAGGATGTGCATTGACTCCACACTTAACTATTCTTTTAAATTTCTATGCTATATACATGATATGGGCAGTAGGTACAATTTCTCCATAAACTGTAGATAAAAATGTTTGACTTGTGGTAATAAAATCAGCATCAAACTCAAGATTTTAACTCCATCATTCTATCCATTTTGTATTTCAGGTATCCTGTGGTTGGAAACATACAGCAGCAATTTCTGGTAAGATCCCTCCCCCACTATTTTCATAGGAATTAAACATATAGAATTTGTCTGATAATATATTATTTACGTCATCATTATTCCCTCATATTCTTGGTATGTTTCATTATCAGTTTTGGCGTTTCATTATTGCTATTGAAGTATCCTTTGGTAATATGCATATTACTTTTGCCCATAATGATTTTTATCGTATAATATTTTACAATACGTGTAATTTGTCTATCATGACTTATATGTAAACTAAATATATATTCTAAACAAAAATCTTTTCATGCAACACATGGGAAATAAAATCAACTTGCTTCTTATAGATATGAGATACTTTGTAATTGACCTGTTATGAAAGTAGACACATATTTCCCATGCAAATGAACCGCACTGTTCAGGCTTATGAATAATGTGTCTTGTTATAGATTTTATTATTTATGGTTTATAGTGCAACTTGTTATAAATTTCATTACAGATAATGATATATTAGATTAAAAGGGAAAAAAATTTATTAATATTTTGGCCATTTAATTTTGTTTTGTTTCAATTTGATCTCTGAATTTCTAATTTATTTAGAAAAAAAGAAGACTTTAATTAATTTGACATCTTCTTATTCCATCAGGTACTTAGATCTATTTGACAAAGATTACATGGCTTCCACTGTCTGTCAAAATATAATGTGGCACAAATAACTCCTGTTTAGACAACTCAAAGGGTCAAACTTTCTCCATCTCTTTTGTTTTCTCTTATCTCCTTTTTTTATTCTCTCTATTGTGGTTCTTCCATTTTGACTTTTTCTGGTCATGGTGGCAATTCCTACAATCTGTCTTCCATTTTGAAATTTAACTTGAATTAATGTGCTAAACTAGAGATTATGGTAAGCTACCATCTCTGTCTTCATCTTTCATCTGTAGCTGATTCTTCCTTTTGCATTTTTTTCCTTTTTCATGTTTTTATTCAGTTGTTTTATGTCACAGTAGTTGAATAATTTGGAATTAAAACCTCATCATAGCATTTGGGACGACTCTCTTGAATTTAGTTCAATTCCAGATGAATTATGTCCAAAAGCTGTCAAAATTAAATTTAAGGGGAAAACAGTTGTATGCTAAAATTACTGGCAAAAGAATGGTGCAATTCAATGGTAGTTGTAAGGTTTTTGAAGTCTTGGGATCATTATGTTTATGTTTAGTATTTTTGGTGGAGTACCGTTAGGATCTGTTCAAAGGCCCAGTGAAGTTACTTTGTTAATCCGTTCTTGTCCCCCTTCTTTCCTGGTTTTGATGGATGTCTAATTTAATGTTTATGAAGTAGAGTCTTTTTATCCAATGTAAATGTAAATTTTTAACTCAATGTGCTTCTCCAACAAGGACATTGAAGTCAAAGTTCAAAATGAAATTTTTACGGTTAAGCAAATTGAAATTAACCGGTTGAGACAGTTGATCTAGTAGCCTTACATACATACGGTGGTTAATTCCCAGATCTCAATGTTGATTTATCCCCCTTGGCCATTTCGTCTTTGATCTACCACCATGACCAGAAAATGACGGAAGGATGGAGATGAGAGATAAGAAAAAATGAGAAAGAGGGAGAGAACAAAATGAGATGGAGAAACTTTGACTGAGCTGGCTAGGAGATTATTAGTGCCATATCAGATTTTAACTGACATGTGGATGCCATGTGAGCTATGCCTAGTAGGAATTTTAAGTATCTCACGGAATATGACACACATGATGTATATTGGAGGTTAAAGGATTTAATTGAAACAAAACAACGTTAAGGGATCAAATTGAAATAAATATTAAGGGCACCAAAATACTGTTGAACTTTATGATGGGAAATAATAGCATTAACAAATCACTTGCAGTTAATTATGGGTCAAGCAGAACTTTATGAAGGCAGTTTGATTTGTTGGAAGAGTTTGGAGGCAAACAACTGTAAGGATAAATTAGTTTTTTTTTTTTTTTCCCTAGAAAAGTGCGAGAGATATTGGCAGCCAAGACTTTTTAAGCATATTCTGAAATGCAAAAATGTTAGAATAGAAATATAGAAAACCTTTAAGAGATCTAATGTGGTATATGTTGGGTTCAAGGGTAAGGGGAAGAAGTCCTAAACTGAGTAAAAATGGACTATAGGAAATATGTATAAATTAAAAGGACTCAATCTAGTTCCTTGTGATTTCGGGTCAAGAAAAAGTTCAATCCCACTTGTATAGTTTCTTGAAGAAAGCTTGCAATGATTTCTCTGATGTCTTAGGCTTTCCTGGACTCCAACAGTATTCTTGCAATATGAGGATAAGGATTTCATATTTTTAAGGCATTTTAGTTTTGTTATATCCATGAATATTCATGAATACACCCTTGACCTGCTAGGAATGGAAGTGTTCTATTTAAAATGAATTGAAATGGACTTGGAGTTAGTCATCACTCATAAGTTTCTTGCCAAGTGGTGAAACTCAATCATTTTTCTTTGGGTTATTTGGGAAAGTAATTAATCTTTTGTTTTAAAGAGGTGTAAAATATGCTAAACCCCGGGTCTAGTTAGCATGGTCGAGTTCTGCTTAGAGGAGTGGCCTTTCAGTAGACCTCATGCTATAGTCATATGTTTGGAGTGAACGGCTGAAGAGACAACTCTATTCCGATTTGCTGTTGTTTTTAAACTTATTTGTTTTCGTTAGAACCTGATATTTGTTTCTTTTGCTCTCTCTGTGGTTGACACACGTGCTTTTGATGTTTTAGTGGTATTGTTGTTGGACAGAACTATATTATTTTGTTATTCATCTTGAGTTTCTTGTCTTTTCAGATGGAAAAATCTTTACGTGGGGCTGGGGAGGTTCTCATGGGACTTTCTCTGAGGATGGACATTCTTCGGGTGGACAACTGGTTTGTCTCTTCATGCCATAATTATATGCCTTTTCTTATTAGATATTTCTGGAGAAGAATGCCCGTTACATACGTTTTGGATGCTATTTGGACATGGGTCACAAGATATATTCAAGATATGTCATTCTCCAAATAATTCTTTGTAATTACCAAATATAAACCAACGAGCATGCAGGCGAGCGTTCTAAGTTTTGAATATTGACGTATTCTTAATCCTGTGAACGTTTAGGTAATCATTATACAATGCAATACTATTGGATAATTTAGAGAATGCCTAATCTGATTACAGCCAGACTAACACATTTCTTTCATCAGTTACTAGTATTTTTTTCATTGTTTGGTTTTGTAAGTATGCTATTGTCTGCCAATATGATTTGACTTCTTATTCTTTCGATTCAGGGTCACGGAAGTGATGTGGACTACATAAATCCAACAAAGGTTTCTATTGGAGAGAATATGAAAGCAGTGCAAGTTTCATGTGGGTTCAATCATACAGGTGCTATAATTGAATATACCTAGTTTTGGCTGCCCCAAATATTATACATTAGTTACTTGTCTATGGTTAACAAAAATTAAACAAACATGAACACAGCAGTGATGCCGTGCATATGTTCATTTTGTTTATATATCATGTATCTTCATAAATCTCGCCAGATGAACAAAGAGATACTCTTTTTAGACACACGCAACAGGCACTAGGAAGTGGCGGCTTAACTTAAGTGAGGCATACCCATATATTTCTTGTATTTAATTTTTGTTTCACAGGAAGATGGGGACATGTAATGTATATGTAAATAAAGGTCCAATGATGTTCGAGTTGTGTAGGTTAGTGCTTAGAATAACAAGATGGATGGTTCATATCATTCTTCCATTCGGTAATAATTTCATTGTCAGTTTTATGGTTTTTATCCGTCTTTTTACTTCTTTTGCTGGTTTGATATTTTTGGGATCGGAACACTAAATAAAAAAATCACTTTTGCCCCTCAAAATAGAATGACGGTTGAGTGGGTGCTAATGGGTCACGATATGTGCAGATCTTTTTCCTCAGAGGTCGGTTTGGAAAGGTATCCTTTTTTCCATTTGTATATAAATGTTTTAATAGATGGATCTTTCTGCTCGTGTTAGGTTAAGCATATGGATAAAAACCTCGAACAGTGGGCAAATCTTACAGTAGCATTCAGTTTCAGTTCATCACTACTTCATTATTTCGACATATCATCTGGTTTTAATTGCATAATAGCTAGCAGTGAGATACAACCCTGTCCCTATAAATCCAATTTTACCTCTTGTCAAAGGAATTTAATACTACTACTAGCTTCGTTATGGATGTTGTTAACAACACCACAAATGTTCTTTGAAAACATAAAGCTCGGCGGGCAGGATCATATGACTGATGAGTTTTGTGTGTGTGTGTGTGTGTGAAACACAGAGAGAGAGAGGCAGTGAAAGCAGTTCAGAGGGAGGCATTAAAGTTGTCTTTATAAAAACATCTTTGGATTCCATGGATGAAGACATACATGCACACATCTTCACACAGACTTGTAAAAGAAAAGCATAATAAATGCCATGCCAGTGATAAGTCAAAGCATTGGGACATAGCTTTCCTGTCAAGTCTATGTCTCGAGAATTGAGATTTGAGACCCCTCCTTGCCTTTTGCTTTCACTGTGTCACATACATGTAGTAGTATAGCAAGTTCAATTGTATTGTATTGTCAATGATATTTGCTATGATAGTATCATCATCTTTAGCATACGAGAGGCACGATATAAGAATATGAATATATCGTTTCGTAGATTCGTGTTCATATGGTTGGTGGGCATTGCATTATGATTAACCCATAATTGCCGTAGCCCAGTAGGGGTGGGGTGGTCCGTACATGAACAGGGGAACTCCATCTGGAAAACCAATGGTGGTCCCCCACGTACTCCACCGGTGGAAGACAACCCTGGAGTCCACGTGCCGTTGTCACTGGGGAGGATTAGGCCCCACAATGAATCCATCGTACCAAAGAGCATTTAATAGGATCACGTGGCAAGGCCTGCAGCGTACGATGCGAGGAGAATCTGAGCCGTCGGATGTGAGGGGGTTTGACTCTGGTATGTGTACAGATAGAGAGAGAGAGAGAGTAGTACTAGTGAGGGTAGTACTGGACTAGTGGCTGGGTGTGAGAAAAGGGGAAAAACTTAAATGTGAGATTGTGAAATATGTGTGGGGGTTAGTTGGGAGAGGAGTAATGGAGGTGTGTATTGGTAATTGGTAATTTTATTTTTTCTGCTCCTCGTTAAACGGGCTGTGTTCCTCGGTCCCTGATCCTACGCTCCCGCTGACACCGACATGTCCGGGGTCTACATCATCATCGCTTCTCCATCGTCCGATTGTTCCCGTTCGACGGATGAGATCTTATGATTCCCTATTCGCCGTCTTTCCCATGACGTGTTTCACGGAAGACACTGTTGATGGTCACAGCCATGCCATGGATAGATGCATAGATTGACGGGGGCCAAAACAAACTCAACCAACAACCCCCTCAAAAAAAACAATGAGTGACCCTGTGGGGCCCTCCTGTTTTACTTCAAAATTAATTATCGAAACACCCTTACACATTAAAAATAGGTAGGTTCGTCGAGATGGTAAGTGGTTTTATTGTATACAAAGGAAAATATAAGCTCGAATGATGAAAATGCGTTTGTTTGAACTTCGAAGAAATGGAAAATTCTTTGTGCTCTAAGATTTAAAAGGGAAAATCTTGATCAAATTAAAAGAGGGTTGGGATGGAAAATATAAACAAACTCCCAAAAAAACGTGTTTTACTCTTTGAATTATTTTATATATTTTATCTTCCAAAGAGTTTTAGTTTTAATTTAAATATTTTTGGGTAAAGTTCAAATTTATTCTAAAAGTTTTTGGAGTAATCTTATCTCAGAAGTTTTTTAAGTTCAAGTTTATATGTTGAAATGTTGCCTCTTACCATTAAAGATTTAACCGTTAATAAAAATTTGTTAACGTTAGTTTTTTAATGGTATGGGTAATATTGCTATATTTTTAAATCTGAAAAAACTTTTAGGCAATATTACTTCTCAGCAAAAGTTTTTGAAACAAATTTACACGTTAACCCAATATTTTTTTCTAAACGTAACTGTTAAATGGTTTTCATTATAGTATAAATTCAATGTATATTTCACTACATGCTTGAGATTAAAAACGTTGAAAAACGAATCAGAACGGACGAGTGTACATGCACCAGGCATTTATTGACAGACATTATGGAAAAATTTAGTGTATACTTTATATCATATATTTATTGTTGTAACAAACATTCTACATTATTTCATGAATTGTGGGTGGTTGTAGACTAGTAAGTTATGACGGGAGAAAAAAACAGGAGCATGCGTGAACTGAAAGGGAAAAAATAGTTGTTATTTGGATGCAATCGCTTACGCTCTCTATCCAAAACAGAAATAAACAACAAGAGTGTTATTTTTCCAAATGAATTGATCAATTGAATATTTCTTAAATCTCTTTTTTAAAAACTGCTATCCATTCATTTTCAATTCATTCACCTGATGAAGTCGATTTTTTTTTTTTTTTGCATATTTTCTACAAAAATTATTTTTGTTCTCATCATTATATGCGTAATGTCAACTTAACATCAACCTGCTCTTACACTCATAAGGTCACAATTTTAATAGTAAAAGAATTTAATTTAATAATTTTTTTTATTATTTTTTTAAAAAAAAGAGGCTAACAGCTGATAAATAAGCAAGAACCAATAAGTTAAGGAGAGAGGAGCGTGATTGAGGGAGGGTGTTGGCCGTGCGGGTAAGGAGTGGTACAGAGGAGTTTGAAAGTAGGAAATGCAAAAAGCTCAAAATAATAAGGTAATGATGAAAGAATCGCATTCATGGCAAGACAGAGTTTTGTCTTGTGTCAAGTGTTTTTTTTTTTTTTGGTTTTTTCAAAATACCCTTTTTGTCTTCTTCTTCTTCTTCCTGTTGCTCCTTTTTGACTGTTGCTAGCAGGTCATAGCTCGTAGGGTTCACCGGCAGCACCAGGTCAGCACTCAAAAGCTCATGAATTCAAAAACAAATAAATCACAGCATTTGCCATCTGGTGTACTGTGTATATAATATTAATTAATAACTTTTCTATATTGATGGTGATGATATTAGAGGGGTCTCTAAAATAAAAACTCTTAACTCTCAATGAGGTCGGGGGGGTCATCAAGTACGATGCTTTGGGGCCTTTATGTGATGAGTTTAAAAAGGCGTTTTGCATAAGCTCATTTTAGGAACATCTGAATGGTAAAAGCCTACAAGATAGAAGCCCACCATTAGTGGTGACTCAGTCAATGCTCTCTCTCTCCCTGCCTAGCTATTATATATAAGAAGTTAGGGTTATGGGGTAGTAAGCTTATGAGTGTAGAGAAAGGGTGTGTGTGTTTTTGTGCGTTTGAGCCTTGAGGGGAATGTTGGCTGGCTCGAGGCTTTTCCACAAAGGAGGTTCTCTCTCAGAAGAAGAACTATTAAGGCTTCGGACCAGGCTTCATTCCCCTCAAATCTTTCCTCCTCTCTCAGAATTTCATGTTTTCCATATACCAGAGTGATTATTTCTCAGTTTGATCCAACAGCAGATGACATCGACCATATATATATATATATATCGCAAACGTTAAGGTTGAGAGGAATGTTGTCTGGCTCGAGGTCATGAACAGGATCAGTTTGATTCTCTTGCAGTGATACAGATTATTGCTCTCACTGATCTTTAAGGGTTTGATCTGCAAATCTTTTTTTGCAGTAATTAAACCCTAAAAAATGATTCTCGGACCAGGCTTCATTCCCCCCACCCAACTTTTGCTCTCTCAATAGTCAATACTGTGTTCGTTCCCTCTTCATCTTGCTCACATATTGGTAAGGGGGCTTGATTTTCTTACAGTTCTTGCGTGTGCTATATATATTTGCTTTATTTATACAGTTAATCAACCACGATCGATCTACTTCTGCATATATTGCTTAATTATTACACCATCGATCACATCGATCATATCAAACCACAAGGCCCTCCTACTGCTGCTTCTAGTAAAGGATTCTTGCAAGGTCAGAATTATATTGCTTGCTGTGATTAATTATTGATATTCATGTTTCTTTATGAAGATTTTCACTTCATCAGCTTCAATTTTTAGAGCATGCTTCTTCTTTTACAAATTACTCCCTCAGTTTTTAAATATAAGCAAGTTTTAACTAACTCTCACAGGGTTCAAGAAAATGAGAGCAGAATAGAACTGCTTCCTCAACCTCAGCTCTCTCTTTAACACACTCACACTACAAAGAATGGTTACAGGCATGATCGAGTCACCACTAAAAGTCTAGTAGTATTCTCTGTTGGTAATCAAACTGGTAAATATTTAAGGGACTTAGTGAATGCATTAATGTGTTGTTATTAATTTACTGGCTAATAGTATTAATCATCACCATCGAATGTTCACTTCACGTGGACAAGATAGGTGAAATCTGAAATCATGATGTAAGTGTAGTGTGAAATCTATCACCAGATACATTGATGGATGTGAAATTCTTTACTTAATAGTCTACTTATTAGCTAGCAGCTAGCTAGGTTACGTTCTTACCATCATCCACCATTATTATTATACTGGTAGCTCAGTTGGGGCTTCTTCTAGGGTTTTTAAATTTATATTATCCTCCTAATTCTTTCTGAATCTCTTTCAGCTTTTTGGAAGTAACCACCCTTTTTGGGACAGCCAATATATATATATATATATATATATTTGCAGAAACCTCGCAAATCACCCTGAAATGAAGCATCAATTTCATGAATCTGAATATACTATAGGTAAATCTACAGTTTCCCTGTAAAGGCAGTAATAACCTTAATAGGTAAGATTCACTCTCACCCTGGCCTTTTTAATATCCATCCCATAATTTTCCGTGGAACAATTATTATTATATTTATTACTCATATCAAATTTATTTAGACGTAATCTGAGCTGTTATAATCAACTCTTTAAATGTTGCTTGCTTGCTTTGTTTTTGCTGCTGAATAATTTATTGCCTCTTTTGTTTGTTTGTAGTGAAATGTGCTTCATATTATTGAAGACACGCTAGTTGGTGAAGAAGCAAGCTGCTGTATTTCTGGGACATGATAAGAAATATATATCTCAATCAACAGGAGTGAATGAAGATGAATCACATACTACTTTATCATTATCTATAATTATTGTATCATATTTTTTCTTTTCTTTTTTTAAATCAGATGTAATTATTTAATGGATCCAAAAGCGACAAATAATAAAATATGTTCCATGCAGCTGGCCTCAAACATACAATTTCAAATTCAAATCATCTTCATATAACCTACAGACCAAATAACAGTATTCTGATATACAATGCTTTTTCTTTCTTTTGTGAAAAACTGATCGAAAATACCATCACTGTATTAACAACTAGTACAATTAAAAATCAAAACAACCTAACTTCCTTCATAACCAACGTAACCATCTTCTAATCAAAGGATCGTCGGTGATCAAAGACACAATAATTCCCTGTAATCTTATGAGAGTACTTATAGCAAGCTGATATATATATTCTTCCGAATAAGATAATGGTTTTCAATTGTTCATTTATATATTAAATAAACAATCAGAAGGGTATTACTCTATGATTAATTAAATGTTTGAATTATTTTTACCAGAAAACAAAAACACAAAAAGTATTGGGAGTGATTTAATTTTTTGGGATCCCAATCCCAAGGGTTGGTGAAGGTGCTGAGATATTTAATCTGTGAATGAATATAATGATGCATAAAGGAGTGAAGATGCCATGGAAAGAGAGATGTGCGGGAACAGTTAGCGAGAAATGTATAAAATTGGAGAAGCTAGCTACGGATCCTCTTACACCATGCAGCTTCCATTATCATTACAATCCACTTATATATATATATATATATATATATGCAACACATACAAAGCTGATGCAAACTAAATAAACCTGGAAAACTGAGAAAGAAATAAGAACAAGAAAAGGTTGTGTGTTTTAGTGTAACATATTTATGAGGCTTTCAAAGTTGTTGACAAATCAGAAACCATGTTTGGAAAAGCTGGGATCAGCAATGTATATATATAGCAGCTTCTTGTTTCTTCTTTTTTCTTCTTCCTTACCGTAGTTTATATGCAGAGAAAGAAAGATGTTTTTTTTTTTAAAAAAAAAAAAAACAGAGAGAGAAGGGTTTTGAAAAGGGTAGATGACAGAATGAGGAGTAGTGAGTGAATGAGTAAATTAATGAAATGAGAAGTGTCTGTCTGACGCGTCTTGGGAAATGAAACGAAGAAGAAGAAAGAGAAAAGAGAGTGATTTTATTACAGTATTAATAATTGAAGAAGGGAAACGAAACAATATTCTTGAGTGAGTAAATTAATGTCGTGGTGACAGCTTCTTTAATTTATTATCATTTTCAATATCTTCCTTCTCCAATCCCTTTAAGGCTTCAACCAAAAACTCTCTCTCTCTCTCTCTCTAAGAGGTTTTCAACTTCCTTTGGCTTGCTAGCCACTCAACTTTTTCTGCATCATACAAGTCCACGTACCCTAACACTAGTCATCAATCTCTATATTCTATATTAATGGGTGCAATTTTATTTTAAAAGTTGTTACTAAGAGATATTTTTCAAAGGATAATTTTATCTTGAAAGTTTTAATAGGAAATCAAATTTTTTGTGTCCGTTGTCTCAATTAATTTTGACCGTTAATTAATTAAATGTGTTGAGCTGAAAATTCATATGTCATTCATATCATTTTTATTAAGATACAAATTTACCCTAAAAGTTTTAAATCTAACTTTGAAAAAAAAAATGAAGTAAACTATACATGGACTTTTGGGCAAATATGTATCTTAACAAAAATGACGTGAATGATATGTGAACTGCTAACATTTCAAGATATTTGGTCAACTAATAATCAAAATTAACTGAAATAACGGCTTGAGCAAAATTGCTTCATTTTTTACACTTATAGGGCAAAATTGTTCTCAAAAATCTTCAAAAACAAAATTGTCCCTCGGTGATAACTTCCTTAACAAAATTACCCCTTAACCCAATCAAAATCAAAGCTGTTGAACAAATTATAGCATTATGTTTAGCTTTGGATCCACATTATAAGTTCACTGGAAGAATCATCAATAATGGTTTTCCAATTTTTGATAAACTGGAGTTAATAAGGATCATAGTGATATACTCTAAATATAAGTCCACACCTAAGTTTTTTTTTTTTTGGCGAGACTTAAGAGTTATTACATCCAATTAAAATTGGGTTTTTTTTAGCAATAATCAAGAAAACAAAATTGTTTTTGCCAGACTTAAAGAGTTATTACTTGAGAATGTGGCGCTTGGATTCCCTTAAGAGGCCTAGGGTTCGAGTTGCGGTAACACATTTATAATCTGCCTTGTATGGAGCTACTACGGTTAAAAGGGTTGTTCTTACCACTGTAAAACTCGAATCTAGATTATATTGATCAGAATGGAAGGTTGATTAATCGGGTGGGATACCAAAAAAAAATGGTAGTTATGTTTTTGTTCAACATCATTATTACTTACAATTGAAAGGGTGATTTGAATCACCCCCTACTATCATGATTTAAAGTCTTAATACATTCAAAAAAGAGGTAAATTTAGACAATAATGATAGCCATCAGTTCTGCGTTTACAGCTGAGCCACAAGTCCACTGATCTTCACGACTCAGAACTATTCCTCCGCAACCACTCGGTCCAATAAAGTCGTTGTTGGATCCCCTGACGAGAGTGAAGCTCTCTATACTTATAAAATTCACATCTACTTTGCAACTCTTGATCACACCTAATTCCAATTTCACACATGTTCATAATTTCATAAAAAAATATTAAATATAAACTTTTCAAGTTCAATCTGACAAACTGATGTAAAGTGGCGATGAAGTGGATTGAAAAAGCGCAGTAAAAAGAAGCCGAGTCCACCGTTCCAGGACACCAGACATTTATAATTATTATTTTTTTGGCTAAAAGTTAGTCACAGACATTTTATATTTTGATTCACTCTATGAAGTCGTTACGATCCATTAGTCAAAGTTATAAACACGAAGTGATAAAGCAAAAAGGTAGTGTCAGATAGTTGAGCGCAGCATGAAACTGCTAAATCTGAGTTAATGGTGATGCCTTCTTACTTCCTAGTAGTAGTCTATTAGGTTACTCCCAGTAATAAATTTTACTATTTCTTATGGTACTCTATAATTAAATAATTTGTCACTGAAATTGAAGTTGACTTGAAACAGACAAGCCCACTTTTTTTCTTTTCAAATGAAATGTCATGATTTTGTTATAAGAAATATTAATTTAAACAACAGAAAAAGAAAAAAGGCAGCTGAAGCTGCATGGTATGATCCATCGAGTAATTGTAGCATTTTTACTCTTACGTCCCGTTTGGATTGATACAAATGGAGAGTGAGAAAAGGAAAATTAAAATTTTTTTAACGACGGCTGTTTGGTTCACTATTTGCCCCTCCCCCCAAAATATTTTCCCGTTGGCTCTCATTTTCTAATGCCTAAGGAAAATCGCCAAAGACCCAAATACGCATATATGATAGTGGATTTGATATAAACTATAAAGAGGTGAAGGAGTTTAGAGTAATTGACACAGTAGACTTGGAGAAAACAAAGGGAGCTAAAGAATAGAGAGGGTGAGTGGCTTTTTCCAGCAACAATGCAACAGCCCATCAATCTTGAAGAACAGGTGGGTTCCTTCTTCTCTGTCAATGCGGTTGTTGTGTTCTTGTTAATTTATATTGAATGTGATGCACCCATGGTCCCTAATTCGGAGTAGGTGGAGGTGGTGTGCACTTCATGAAAGTACTCTTGTAGTGAATGTGATTAAATATGTGATAATCGGGTGGAGGTGGTGTGCACTTCATGGCTGAAAGAAATATTGGTCGACTACAACCTAGCCATAAAAGTACTCTTGTGGTGAATGTGATTAAATATGTGATAATTCACACAAAGGAAGCAGTCTTGACCAAATGTGGTTGGTGGGTAAGGAAGGTTGCGAATGAAGTTAGATAACCATGAGTAGTCACCCATTAAATTCATGTGGTTAAATTTATTTTTTATTGATGTATAACCATAAACGACTGATAGGATATCTCATTGTTATTGATTTATCATGAAACAAAAGCAAACAGAGTATTGATTTCTTATTAGCTCCACTCATTAAAACTCAAAACATAGGGCTATTTCATCAAAAGTTTCAAATGGAAGTAAAGAAAGTAAGTTCCAAATGAGTTTTTCATCAATTTGGTTGTGTGCAAGTTTTACGCAACCTGCTCACAAACTGCTTTATTTTTCTGATTACATTATAACCACATAATGTTCCTTGGTAGCATATATGTTTATCAGGCTTGGTCTTTATTAATCCCCACCTGGCTTCAATTTTTTTTTTCTTTTGTGATATTCTGAACAAGCCCTCCCGAGCCAGAAAGGTTTTTCCTGGGTGGCGATTATCTCTAGTTTGCACCTTAGGAGGGCCAGCAACATTATTGGGGTTCAAAACTTGGGGATTAGGCCCCACTGAACCACAAATGTGGAACAGAGATAGAGTTAATGATGATAATACTGATTCCTATAGAATAGAAACAGTGATAAGTAGAGTTCTTTCTTCTATGTTTTTACTACATATAGCCTATAGTATTTAAACAGTGATTATGCATGCAGGAATTATTTGAAGTGATTCATGACCATAGGTTACCATGGAATGCATATGGTTAGAGGGGCTAAAGTGAAAACATGGCCTTCAGATAATATCTTTTATACAAGAGTCTTTACAAAATATTTTTTGAACAGAGGCAAAAATTTCTTTTGGCTCATTTTCTTATCTCATTCTCCTTCCAACCAAACAATAAAATTTTCACCAACCTATTTTTTTTTTGGGTTAAGTAGCAATTTTGCCCCGCAAGTACACGCCCAGGAGTAATGTTGC